>JANAVB010013999.1:14592760-14920260 GCA_029216955.1 Iris pallida | reverse complement strand
TGACAGGACTTAGTGTGACTCAGTGAGACCTAGTTTGACCTAGATTGCATATCATTTATTGTGAATCATTCTTAAACTTGTTTAAACCTAAATTAACATACAGTATCTCATCTTTAGGTTTCTGATTACCGCTCTGAGCATTGATATACCCTACAGCTCAGGACCGCAGGCAAGTACATTCACTGATAGTTTTCATTATCTTGATATTTGCTATATCCGATTCAGTCGTAGTGTCTTACTTGATTCTCAGTCACGATAGTTCACGGACTAGTATTGTCGGATTCCTGTCATGAGATGTCATTCCTGGATTTTTTGGAATACTTGTACTTGCTTGGTCTTGATTCTTGTACTTGTATTGACGCCGATTCCTGGAGAGGACTTGCTCCTCTCTTAGGGAATTCCGCGTCATGACGTGCTATGTCCGGATACGTATACTATTCGGGAAATAGGGAATTTTATAGATAGTGTGATCAATGCCCACCTTGAGTTACTACTTGTATCATAGCTATACCCTCACCTCACGATGGGTATAGCCTGACCTGTGCTACTACTTGCTCCATAGCTTACCATCCCGGCCGGGCCGAGTCCACGTACTTGTAGCCTGTCGGCTGGAAGCCTGATTCTTGACCCATACCGATCACATTAGGCTATAATATTCAAGGCACATTTTATATTTACTTTATCTTATCATATATCCTGTTCTGTTCTACATACAGTACTTCTCACCATGCATGATATACAGTTACTCATATGCTTACATGTCTTTACATTGTACCTTGATTGGAGACTAAGTCCTGCTTGGGAGAAGAGTTACAACCCCGGTCCTTGTTTGGTTTAAGGGTTGTAACTCGGCTTCCGAACGGTTCCCAAATTTTCATATATCTTTGTCTCGTAGTTCATTATACTGTCTCTTATAGATTTGTCAATTCACATGGAACTGCTGTTAGTGCTTGTACTTGCTCATTTTCCTGACATGATACCGTTATGATATATTACAGATGATTCCGAGGCGGACTGCTCGACCTATTATGGGCTCGAGTTAGATGGAGTAGTCCAGGACCGTGGCCTTATAGTAGAGCCACTAGATTTTGTACTTCCAAAGTAGTATAGATTAGCTAGGTTTGACTGGACTGCGATCCAGCTAGCTTTATCAGACTGTAGCTTCTACATTATATTTTGAGACCCTGTGATATTGTATATATCTGGGCTTGTATTGGACTCTGGACTTATTTACTCTTTCATCTATCACATGTTCTCTTTCTGAGCTATCTACCTTAGTTTTATTCTGTGATTGAGACTGTGTTGATATGTCACCTCCATTCGGAGAGTATATACTGTACAGGTACCTTTATACTGTTAGTCGTAGTATTTACAGACGTTATATACAGCGTTCTACCGCCGATACTGCGACGTAGGCTGGACGTACCCACGTGCTCGTGCCCCTCACAAGGGTGCGGGTTGTGACACGTTTTTGTGGTGGCCCATGCAGGTCTGTGTCGCAATTAGTGCGATCTCGTAATGGTGCTCGACTTAGAGTACTAATTACGAGCCTGCAATTAGGACATAGGACCTAGGACATGATAGGAGTTTCTCAATCACACCTAGAAAATTTTTGATCTTTTGATTATCATGATTATTCACCTTGTATTAAATTAACTGTCCTTCTTTGATAATCTACTCATGTGCCATATTGATCTCTTGTTTCAATTCGTCTCCAGGATGACGAAGACGCACCCGCAGGCCACTGGATAAAGTAGCTTGCCCGAGAGATCTGATCAGGATGAGGAGGAGGTTCATGAGACTGCCTCCAGTGATTCTACTATCCCAGAGGCCCTGGCAGTTGCACAGGGAGGTCTACCACCTCCATCCAGAGGGTTACGACCGTTGTTCCAGAGATACTGCCGCCACCACCACCGATACCGACGGATACACATCATATGTTCCTTCTCCTTCAGCAGATGATGGAGACACAGCAGGCCCAGGCAGAGGCGTCGCAGCGCCAGTCGGAGGCGTCACACCATCAGATCGAGATGCTGAGGCAGAGTATGGAGAACTCGCGTCAGCTTGCACTGGCAGCAGTGGAGAGAGTGGCACCGGGTACGGTACAGGGCCCTACTGGCCAGCAGCCGTACCAGCAGCAGTCCAGGCCGGGAATAGTACTAGACTTTAGAAAGATGAGCTCCAGGGACTTCACGAGCACGGAGGGCATCCTTTATGCAGACGACTGGCTAGAGGATGTGCAGCGGAGCATGGAGCTAGCAGAGCTTCCTAGTGCACTTTGGGTTTCGGCCGCAGCCAGCCGATTCTTCGACATTGTGCTGACATGGTACCGTACGGATCCTCGTGCGTCGGTGAGAGGGCCGGCATGAGAGAACTTCCGGAGGCTCTTCAAGGAGAAGTTCTTCCCGAACGTGGCTCTTACAGCATTGGAGGGCCAGTTCGTAGGTCTAGTGTAGGGGAACTCGTCGGTGGACGAGTATGCAGCTGAGTTCTTCCGCCTTAGCAGGTTAGCTCCCGATATGATCCAGGATAAGAGACAAAAGGCTCGTAAGTTCTGCAGGGGGCTTATTCATGCAGTGCGCACCCGCACCTCGGGTCGCCGTGACGCGACGTTCAATCAGATATTGATGGACGCGCAGATTGTAGAGGAAGACTTCGGCCTCAAGCCGAAGAGGAGCGAAGATACTTTGGGGGTGAGTTCCAGTGCGGGACCGGCCAAGCACCCCCACTTTCAGCATCAGCAGAGGCCATTCCAGCAGCAGTAGCCTCTGTTGCAGATTCAGCAGGCACCGGCGCGTGCCCAACAGCATCAGGGTCAGGGCCAGAGGCAGACCCAGTATTGTGCTTTCTGCAGAAAGATGGGACACAGCAGAGACGTATGCCGGAGAAGGTTAGGCGCTTGCCTATTCTGTGGAGGGATCGACCACCAGCTGAAGGGCTGCCTAGCTCGGGCAGCCAAGGAAGGCTAGGATAGGGTGCAGCCGGCTAGAAGACCAGCGGTTCAGCAGAGGGGTCCTCCACTTCAGACCCAGCAGCAGCATTTTGTTCAGCACCAGAGGGGAGCACCCGCGGGCAGGGTGTTCGCTTTGGCAGCAGAGGAGGTGGTAGAGCCCGTGGGAGATGTTGTAGCAGGTCATGTTCTCCTAGATTATTTTCTTGCTTTCGCCTTGTTTGATTCTGGGGCGACCCATAGTTTTGTGTCTATTTTTTTTTTGCTCTTAGACACAATATTATTGCTGAATATATGGGTAGGACTTGCAAGATTATGACCGAGGGAGGTATTATCCTGGTTAATAATATTTGCAAAAGACGGAGAGTCACTCTGAGAGGCCGGGACTTGAGTGCGTGTCTGCTCGTAATGCCCCTATCGAGGTACAATATGGTACTCGGTATGGATTGGTTGAGCATGCACCATGCTAGCATTGATTGCAGAGGGGGCAGAGTTCTTTTTAGGATGTCGGGAGAGCCAGAGATCGAGTTTGCTCGAGGAGCAGCGGAGCCGGAGGCTGGATTCTGTAGAGCTTTGTTGGCGGGGCAGGATTTGCCACATCCGTTGATTGCTGAGTTCTCGGATTTCTTTCCCGAGGAGTTGCCGGGGATGCCGCCAGACAGGGACATTGAGTTCTCTATAGACTTGGTGCCGGGCGTCGAGCCCATTTCACAGCATGTCTATAGGGTGAACAACAGCGAGTTGATAGAGCTGAAGAAGCAAGTCGACGAGCTGCAGGACAAAGGGTTCATCAGATCCAGTTCTTCGTCCTGGGGAGCGCCAGTCCTGTTTGTGCCGAAGAAGGACGGTACGTCCCGCATGTGCATTGATTATCGGGTGCTCAACAACCTCACTATCAAGAATAGGTACCCTTTGCCGAGGATCGACGACTTGTTCGATCAGCTGAGTGGGGCAAAGGTCTTTTCAAAGATAGATTTGAGGTCCGGGTATCACCAGCTGAAGGTGAGGCAGGATGACATTCCTAAGACGGCATTTCGGACTCGGTACGGCCAGTACGAGTTTATAGTAATGCCATTTGGGTTGACCAATGCTCCCGCGGTGTCCATGAACTTGATGAACAAGGTATTCCATCAGTACCTTGACAAGTTTGTGGTGGTCTTCATAGACGATATCTTGATCTATTCGAAGACGCAGGAGGAGCATGAGGAGCACTTGAGAGTTGTATTAGAGACTCTGAGGAGGGAGCAACTCTACAGAAAGCTTTCGAAGTGTGAGTTCTTCTTAGACCAGGTGGAGTTCTTAGGTCATGTTGTGACCGAGCACGAGATTTCAGTGGACCAAAGGAAGATTTCGGCAGTGGAGTCTTGGTCTACGCCCAGTTCAGTTGCCGAGGTTCGGAGCTTTCTAGGTTTGGCTGGCTGTTATCGGAAGTTCGTCCAGGACTTCTTGTAACACCCTGTTTTCTGAAATTGGGGATTTTTGAAAATTTATTATTTTATTGTTTATAAATGGTGTTTTAGGCATGATAGGATTTTTGGTGATTAGTAGTGTGATTTAAACCATTTCCTAAGTCATGACTTATGACTTTGTGACTTACTAGTGTAAACTTAGTGTAAACCCTAGTTTTCCTTAACCTAGAGACTAACCATGATCATGTGAGCCTAGCCTTAGGTTTAGAACATCAAATTAGGGCTTTTTAGCCTAAAGGGTATTTTGGTAATTTTCTAGGATTTATTTAGAATTATTTGGATTTATGTGTTTTTATTATTATTTAATTATTGATTAGTGTCATGATAGTCCCTAACCAAGTTTAGCCTAACCTAGAGATTAGTTACTAACCTAGAATGCTAAGGGGATAGATATTTGCATTGGTTAAAGGAGGATAAATATCTTGATATTGCTTTATTGGATATTTTCCTTAAACCATTCAAAATATCCCAACCTTTACACCAAAGTCCTTGACTTCTCCATGAAGGAAAGCCAAGGACATCCCCCCTGCTATGGCCGGCCATGGGGTACCCCCCTAGCAGCCACCATCCTATATTAACCCCATTGCTTTCATTCATGGCCATTTTACATGAATTTAAACCTAGAAAAATCCTATTTCTTCAAACCTTGATAACTTGATCAATTTTGATCTAAATTACCTCTAGTTTCTTGCATTGGACTCCCCTACACTAGAGGGTACTAGTTAGGGCCTGCTATCGAGGATTTCGTGAGCTTTGGGCATCACCAAGTTGAAGTGGACACCCCCTTCTTCTTATTTTTCCATTGGATTTGCATCAATAGGTAAATGCCCATAAACCTTGTTAATATTGTGTTTTCCATTCATATTTGCATGCATCTAGGTACTAGGGAACTGTGGGTCAAGTTTGGTGAAAAATAGGATTGGTTTGGTGTCCGTATCGGACACGTATCCTAGGCTAGGAAACCTTGTTTGATGAAATGTCTGTGTGAATAAAATGTTTTTAATTTCAAAAACTAATTGAAAGGAAAATTAGGTCTTATATTGTAGATCAGGAATCCAGAAGGCTGAGTCGAAGATTTGGTGTCCTCGTGTCCAAAACGGATATGCACATACACGTGCAGACACGGTGGCAGTGCCCTGCTGCCACACGTGTAGTGCTCACTGCACAGGCCGTTAGAAATCACCAAATTTGGTGTGGGACTCGGGGCAGTGACTGACAAGTCACTCCCCAAGTTTCAAGACTCCTAGTATCGTGTCGGACACGAAATTTGGCACGCACTGAATTTGAACTGTAATGTGCGTACGAATTTTTCCCTACTGATACGCGCTTCGCGCGTGGACACGCGACTTTGTGGACATGACTCAGGCACCTAGACACCTACCCTGACACCCCACCTAGCTACTGACACGAGCACGAGACCTCATGTGTCCTGTGTCGTGAGCACGAGACACGTGAATACGTGCACGAGACAGTACACTTCACAGTGCACTGTATTTACCCGAGTAGGGTTTTTGTGAGTTTGGACACGTTAAACCGTATCGTGGTGTCGTGTCAGGTACCTAGGATACTAGGGTACATGTGGGGCATCAGTTACCAACCTTGGGATTCGAGTCTTAGCTCGTGTTGGTGTGTGTAATCGAGTTTACCCTGTTTTCCTATGCACAGTCCCCATTTCCAGTTTTTGGGTTGTTTCCCAGTTTTTAAATTCGAGTTTCAAATCTATTTTTGATATGATTAGTACATATAATTGTATATTTTTAGTATATATATAGGTAGTATATATGTATGTGTGTGTGTAGGTGAGTTTTTAGGAAGTATACATGTATATACATGTGTATATACATGTATATTTATTGTGGGTGTGTGTGTGTGTGTTTGGGACTGGATTTTAGTTCCAGGAATCCTGAAACCCCCCCTGTGACAGTGTGTTCAGCCCCTTCTCTCTCTCTCACTGTCCAGCTCTCTCTCTCTTTCACTCACTCTATGTCTCTCTCTCACTTTTCTCTCTATATATATGTTTATATATATAGGTTTAGTCTATATATATATATATATATATATATATATATATGATATATATATATAGTGTGTCTATATATATATATATAGTGTGTCTATATATATATAGTGTGTCTATATATAGATACTAGGGTGTATGGAAATTACTTCGGCTATAGGCCTATGTGGTTGTTGTATATATATATATATATATATATATATATATATATATATATATATATATATATATTTGTATTAGATATACATAGTGTTATCATTATATATAAATATGTTAATGATAACACTATGTATATCTAATACAAATATATATATATATATATATATATATATATATATATATATATATATATATATATATATATATATATATATATATATATATATATATATATATATGTGTGTGTGTGTGTGTGTGTGTGTGTGTGACTTCCTAAATATAGGTTATATATAGAAACCTATAAGTTATCTAGCCTATGGCCTAGGATACTAGCCTATGGCTTTTGGGCTAACCCTATTGGACCTAATGACCTAAACACCTATTAGTTGACCCTTGTTGACTAAGGGTTGACCAAAGTCAACCTTAGGTCAAATTTGACCTAGTTAACATAGAATTGACTAAGATTTACCTAAAATGACTAGTTTGACTAGTTTGACTAAAACCCTAACTATTTGACTAGTGTTGACCTAACTTTGACTAGTTTAACTAGTTTGACCATGTTTGACCTAATTACCTTACTGACTAGTCTTTGTTTGACAAATACCTTAGTTGGTCTAAGTTGACCTAGATTTGACCCAGATTGATCATGTTGACTAGTATTTGACTAGTTTGATTAGAATGTTGACCAGGAGTTGACTTTAACCTAGATTTGACTAACCTTGACTTGTTTGACCTTGTTTGACTTTATTTGACTTATTTTGACTTTCTGTGACCTAGTTTGTCTATTAGAGTTGACCAAGAGTTGACTTTTGACCAGATTGACCTAGAATTATGTAGTATGCATTGTATACTTTATTTTTACCATTGTGGATACATTGTGACTTGTATTGCTCTGATTAGGAGCTATACACCTCTCCTCAGACAGTATATCCTCATCAGACATTCAGTTATCAGGCGAGTACATTCTCTGACCGTTTCATACTTATTCAGGCTTTACTTCTCGCTCTAGATTACTTTACTTGATGCTGTCACGTTGGTAACACGGATTGGTACTATATGGATCTTTACATGAGATGTTATCCCCCTCGGGAGCATCGGGTACTTTATGTTACGTGTGTTTCACTTTCATCATGTACTCCTGTGCTTCCATCATGCATGTATACTCATGTGATCATGTACTCTCATGTTTACTGAGCCCTCATGTATACTATCATGTGCACCCTTTCCTGGGCTCCCATGTGATATCATGTATAATAACGTAACTTGTATAGATCCTTGTGTATTGATTGGGGTAACGGGGGAGTAGAAGTGGACATGTGAATAATTCCAAAGTAGTGTAATCATGTGCAAACTCAGTAGTGTAATCATATATAAATTCTAGCCATTCACATGTCTATCTTGTACTCTACATCACTAGTCACTTATAGTTCTCTATATACAGTAGATATTTCATTACAGCTATCTCTTTTACAGCGTATATTTCCTTTCAGTATTTCTCGTATCTTACTCTATTGCCTGTATCGTATTTCCTAACCTGATATGAACTGTGTGAGATATATTGTGCTCGTTCCTGTCCTGACTGGACCTGTTGAAAATATTACAGAGGATGAGGATGAGGCCCCGGTGACTACCTATTATGGAGCAGGACTAGATGATACTTATGTTGTGGACCCTCAGCAGGATCCACCTGCAGCTGAGGATGTTGCCCCAGTAGTCTAGGCTAGTTTAGCTAGACAGTCTTTTTGTATTATCTTTTTGTCTCACATTCTGAGTTGTATTTTGAGATGTTGAGATGTATAGACTCCTAGACTTATTCTGTATATTGGGTTGACATTCTGATGTTATGTATCCTAGACACTTAGACTTATTTCATCTATTCTACTGTTCTCTTAGAGTTATTGTCTATCTATCTATCTTCCATTCTTCTACCAAGATGTGATTGAGATTGTTTTCTGTTTGTCACCTCCATTCGGAGAGTATAAACTGTACAGGTACTTTGGTATTGTTAGATGATTGACCTAGGACAGCGTTCTACCGCCGACACTACGGCGTAGGCTGGACGTACCCACTTCTCGTGCCCTTACTCTAGGGTGCGGGTCGTGACACATTTTTAGTGGTGGCCCATGCAGGTCGAGTTTATGTAGTGGTATTCGAACTAGAGTATCACTACAGCCTGCGATTGGATTTGAGGGATAGGCTTAGTGAGAGAGGATACTCAATCATTGTTAGGATACCTTGAGAGATTCCTGGGATGACCCTTGAGAATCTCATTTGAATTACGATTTAAATTCCTTTTTCCCTTGATTGAATTTGATTTTGGAGGATTCACTGTAGAACTTTGAATCCTGGTGTTAGTTGATGATTTGAAATTTTTGTAGTTGTTAATTTAAATTTTTTTGTGTTTGATTTAATATCTTTTATTTTAGGGTACTCAATCACAATTATGAGAAAACTCTCATCTGTTTCTTGCCATCTAATCCTCTTGCTAATTGCTTTCCATTGAAATGAACTGTCCCCTCTATTTTTGCATCTTGCTCAACCCTTTCTACCAAACTATGTGACTGTATCCCAAACCTGACTTACTCAACATTTCCTCAAATCAAGACCTTATTGAGACCTTCTAACCTTGACCTTTGATTTATCGAACCCTAACTATATTCATCTAGTAGCCTATCTACCCCTAGGACTGTGTTCCTAAATTATTTACTGGATTCCTAATTAATTTTATTCCATAGGTTAATTTGATCTTCTTTAATTTTTGCATCAATTATCACGTCTTGAACTCCCACTTCCTATTCTAGATCATTGGACGTCCTTTACCGTGACTTATATATTCAGAGTATAACACTAGCTGTTACCTCCCAACAAACTTCACATGTAAGACCAAGACTAGCCTACCTTCATGTAGGTATTCTATGTCCTACTGAAACCCGTCTCCTTGTACTCTATTTCTTTGATATGATTTTCTGGTCAAATGGCTAAACTATAACCTCTACCATGATACTAAATTAATTCTTATTTCAATTAGAGATCCATCTTGGCACAATTCTTTCGACCTGGCATGTGATGGTGTTCTGCTTGAATCCTTAAAATACTTAACCTCGTACCTTATCTTGAATGCTTGACCCGATTGGTTAAGGATCTTGGACTATGTATCTTCTTTTATCATTTCCACCCTTACTTTTATCTTATGCTACAAATTTATCCTTAGTTTTACAAGCTTATCCTTTTTGAGCTTGATCATGATATATTTTATTGGGTGCGCACCCACTAACATATTATCTAATCAGAACCGGTACATGATGGTCTGATCAACCTATTGCACTTTGGTTCGCTTTTTCATGTATCAATCTACGAGAATAGAGACATAGTTAAACTTGACCCTAGAGTCTTATCCGCAACAGCCTTGACAATTCTCCTTGGAATTATTTTATCGTCTATGAACCTCGTATTCATATCCAGTTGAATTAAATTTAATCATGACCTGGATCTTCATCATTGGATGCTCGTGCTCATACTTGATTTCATTGATTTCCCATCTTGCCCAAATCTCGATTTATCCTGAAATTAATCAACTTAGATCATGTCAAGACTAAAATCTATTTGTGATTGTTTGTGCCTAAATTTTCAATTTTTACCACTTTGTGGAATAGTAACATTTTAATGATTTCTCAGTTACTTGTTAATGACCAATTTTCATATAGGATGGTAGACGGCCCTACAGCCTTGATGATTGTTGTTTCCTTTACCTTCCCAATTAGGACACCTTAGATTGCTTGTACGTTTTGATACCATAGGACAGTATTGATCTAGAATGACTAGTGCACCTAGATGAGACCACAGACTGTCCCATTTAACCTATCCCCCTGGTACCACTATTTCATCACGATTTTTGGTTCAATTTAGACCATAGACCTTTCCCACTCTAAGTTGTGATCATCGTAGGCACATTACCGTGACTTTTAAATTTGGAGCACAAGACTAGTTGTTTTCTCAAAACTGACTTCACATACCTGACCTAGACATGACATACTACACCCATGACCTTAGTGTCCCACTCAGGCATACCATTGTGTGCTTCATTTGCTTAGTACGATTTTTCTGACCCGAGGCTCCATCCTGATTTACCTCATGGAGTTACTTTTGATTTCGATTTGAATTCAGGACACCTTATGACCAAAAACTGCCAACCAATTTTTGGACATGACCCAGTATAGGTTTACCACCCATATTTTGCTTGATGACCTTGCATGTTGCTAGGTAGTGGCTTCGTCCCTGATTGTTGGAGGTTTGACCTAGGAGGAGTACGACCATCTAAATTTCGAGGACAAAATTATTTTAAGGTGGGTAGACTTGTAACACCCTATTTTCTGAAATTGGGGATTTTTGAAAATTTATTATTTTATTGTTTATAAATGGTGTTTTAGGCATGATAGGATTTTTGGTGATTAGTAGTGTGATTTAAACCATTTCCTAAGTCATGACTTATGACTTTGTGACTTACTAGTGTAAACTTAGTGTAAACCCTAATTTTCCTTAACCTATAGACTAACCATGATCATGTGAACCTAGCCATAGGTTTAGAACATCAAATTAGGGCTTTTTAGCCTAAAGGGTATTTTGGTAATTTTCTAGGATTTATTTAGAATTATTTGGATTTATGTGTTTTTATTATTATTTAATTATTGATTAGTGTCATGACAGTCCCTAACCAAGTTTAGCCTAACCTAGAGATTAGTTACTAACCTAGAATGCTAACGGGATAGATATTTGCATTGGTTAAAGGAGGATAAATATCTTGATATTGCTTTATTGGATATTTTCCTTAAACCATTCAAAATATCCCAACCTTTACACCAAAGTCCTTGACTTCTCCATGAAGGAAAGCCAAGGACACCCCCCTTGCTATGGCCGGCCATGGGGTACCCCCCTAGCAGCCACCATCCTATATTAACCCCATTGCTTTCATTCATGGCCATTTTACATGAATTTAAACCTAGAAAAATTCTATTTCTTCAAACCTTGATAACTTGATCAATTTTGATCTAAATTACCTCTAGTTTCTTGCATTAGACTCCCCTACACTAGAGGGTACTAGTTAGGGCCTGCTATCGAGGATTTCGTGAGCTTTGGGCATCACCAAGTTGAAGTGGACACCCCCTCTCCTTGTTTTTCCATTGGATTTGCATCAATAGGTAAATGCCCATAAACCTTGTTAATATTGTGTTTTCTCTTCATATTTGCATGCATCTAGGTACTAGGGAACTGTGGGTCAAGTTTGGTGAAAAATAGGATTGGTTTGGTGTCCGTATCGGACACGTATCCTAGGCTAGGAAACCTTGTTTGATGAAATGCCTGTATGAATAAAATGTTTTTAATTTCAAAAACTAATTGAAAGGAAAATTAGGTCTTGTATTGTAGATCAGGAATCCTGAAGACTGAGTCGAAGATTTGGTGTCCTCGTGTCCAAAACGGACACGCACATACACGTGCAGACACGGTGGCAGTGCCCTGCTGCCACACGTGTAGTGCTCACTGCACAGGCTGTTAGAAATCACCAAATTTGGTGTGGGACTCGGGGCAGTGACTGACAAGTCACTCCCCAAGTTTTAAGACTCCTAGTATCGTGTCGGACACGGAATTTGGCACGCACTGAATTTGAACTGTACTGTGCGTACGAATTTTTCCCTACTGATACGCGCTTCGCGCGTGGACACGCGACTTCGTGGACACGACTCAGGCACCTAGACACCTACCCTGACACCCCACCTAGCTACTGACACGAGCACGACACCTCACGTGTCCTGTGTCGTGAGCACGAGACACGTGAATACGTGCACGAGACAGTGCACTTCACAGTGCACTGTATTTACCCGAGTAGGGTTTTTGTGAGTTTAGACACGTTAAACTGTGTCGTGGTGTCGTGTCAGGTACCTAGGATACTAGGGTACATGTGGGGCATCAGTTACCAACCTTGGGATTCGAGTCTTAGCTCGTATTGGTGTGTGTAATCGAGTTTACCCTGTTTTCCTATGCACAGTCCCCATTTCCAGTTTTTGGGTTGTTTCCCAGTTTTTAAATTCGAGTTTCAAATCTATTTTTGATATGATTAGTACATATAATTGTATATTTTTAGTACATATATAGGTAGTATATATGTATGTGTGTGTGTAGGTGAGTTTTTAGGAAGTATACATGTATATACATGTGTATATACATGTATGTTTATTGTGGGTGTGTGTGTGTACTGTGTGTGTGTGTTTGGGACAGGATTTTGGTTCCAGGAATCCTGAAACCCCCCCTGTGACAGTGTGTTCAGCCCCTTCTCCCTCTCTCACTGTCCAACTCTCTCTCTCTTTCACTCACTCTATGTCTCTCTCTCACTTTCCTCTCTCTATATATATGTTTATATATATAGGTTTAGTGTATATATATATATATATATATATATATATATATATATATATATATATATATATATATATATATATACAACAACCACATAGGCCTATAGCCTATGTAATTTCCATACACCCTAGTATCTATATATAGACACACTATATATAATCCTAATACAAATATATATATATATATATATATATATATATATATATATATATATATATATATATATATATATATATATATATATATATATATATATATATATATATATATATATTTATTTATATATATATATATATATATATATATATATATATATATATATAAAATATATATATATATATATAATATATAATATATATATATATATTTGTATAGATATACATAGTGTTATCATTATATATAAATATGTGGGTGGTTGTATTATAGTTAGGCCTATATATATATATATATATATATATATATATATATATATATATATATATATATATATATATATATATATATATATATATATATATATATGTGTGTGACTTCCTAAATATAGGTTATATATAGAAACCTATAAGTTATCTAGCCTATGGCCTAGGATACTAGCCTATGGCTTTTGGGCTAACCCTATTGGACCTAATGACCTAAACACCTATTAGTTGACCCTTGTTGACTAAGGGTTGACCAAAGTCAACCTTAGGTCAAATTTGACCTAGTTAACCTAGAATTGACTAGGATTTACCTAAAATGACTAGTTTGACTAAAACCCTAACTATTTGACTAGTGTTGACCTAACTTTGACTAGTTTAACTAGTTTGACCATGTTTGACCTAATTACCTTACTAACTAGTCTTTGTTTGACAAATACCTTAGTTGGTCTAAGTTGACCTAGACTTGACCCAGATTGATCATGTTGACTAGTATTTGACTAGTTTGATTAGAATGTTCACCAGGAGTTGACTTTAACCTAGATTTGACTAACCTTGACTTGTTTGACCTTGTTTGACTTTATTTGACTTAGTTTGACTTCCTGTGACCTAGTTTGACTATTAGAGTTGACCAAGAGTTGACTTTTGACCAGATTGACCTAGAATCATGTAGTATGCATTGTATACTTTATTTTTACCATTGTGGATACATTGTGACTTGTATTGCTCTGATTAGGAGCCATACACTTCTCCTCAGACAGTATATCCTCTTCAGACATTCAGTTTTCAGGCGAGTACATTCTCTGACCGTTTCATACTTGTTCAGGCTTTACTTCTCGCTCTAGATTACTTTACTTGATGCTATCACGTTGGTAACACGGATTGGTAGTATATGTATCTTTACATGAGATGTTATCCCCCTCGGTAGCATCGGGTACTTCATGTTACGTATGATTCACTTTCATCATGTACTCCTGTGCTTCCATCATGCATGTATACTCATGTGATCATGTACTCTCATGTTTACTGAGCCTTCATGTATACTATCATGTGCACCCTTTTATGGGCCCCCATGTGATATCATGTATAATAACGTAACTTGTATAGATCCTTGTGTATTGATTGGGGTAACGGGGGGAGTAGAAGTGGACATGTGAATAATTCCAAAGTAGTGTAATCATGTGCAAACTCAGTAGTGTAATCATGTATAAATTCTAGCCATTTACATGCCTATCTTATACTCTACATCACTAGTCACTTATAGTTCTCTATATACAGTAGATATTTCATTACAGCTATCTCTTTTACAGCGTATATTTCCTTTCAGCATTTCTCGTATCTTACTCTATTGCCTGTATCGTATTTCCTAACCTGATATGAACTGTGTGAGATGTATTGTGCTCGTTCCTGTCCTGACTGGACCTGTTGAAAATTTTACAGAGGATGAGGATGAGGCCCTGGTGACTACCTATTATGGAGCAGGACTAGATGATACTTATGTTGTGGACCCTCAGTAGGATCCACCTGCAACTGAGGATGTTGCCCCAGTAGTCTAGGCTAGTTTAGCTAGACAGTCTTTCTGTATTATCTTTTTGTCTCACATTCTGAGTTGTATTTTGAGATGTTGAGATGTATAGACTCCTAGACTTATTCTGTATATTGGGTTGACATTCTGATGTTATGTATCCTAGACATTTAGACTTATTTCATCTATTCTACTGTTCTCTTAGAGTTATTGTCTATCTATCTATCTTCCATTCTTCTACCAAGATGTGATTGAGATTGTTTTCTGTTTGTCACCTCCATTCGGAGAGTATAAACTGTACAAGTACTTTGGTATTGTTAGATGATTGACCTAGGACAGCGTTCTACCGCCGACACTGCGGCGTAGGCTGGACGTACCCACTTTTCGTGCCCTTACTCTAGGGTGCGGATCGTGACACTTCTCGCGGATTGCAGAGCCGATGACTAGACTCACCAGGAAGGACGTGGAGTTCGTCTGGACTGTTGAGTGTCAGGCTGCATTCGATGAGCTAAAGAGGAGGTTGATTTCAGCTCCGATCCTGACTTTGCCATCTGGGTCAGGAGGGTTCTCGATCTTCAGCGATGCTTCGGGGAAGGGTTTAGGGTGTGTTCTTCAGCAGCACGAAAAGGTGATTGCCTATGCATCCAGGCAGTTACATCCTCATGAGATATCCTACTCATGATCTGGAGTTGGCCGCGGTTATTTTTGCTTTGAAGTTATAGAAGCATTACCTGTACGGAGAGCGAGTTGAGATCTTCACAGATCACAAGAGCTTAAAGTACGTGTTCACTCAGAAGGAGTTGAACATGCGGCAGAGGCGGTGGTTAGAGCTGATGAAGGACTTCGATATATCCTTGCAGTACCATCCGGGGAAGGCCAACGTAGTTGCAGATGCCTTGAGCAGGTATCCAGTTGCTATGTTCTTGACGACAGATCGTCATTTGTTGGCCGACCTGGATAGTTTGGGTATCGAGGTCATCATTCCGGGCATGGAGATCCAGATGTGGGGTTTACAGTTTCAGTCTGAGCTGATGGATAGAGTCAGGTCAGCACAGTATGATGATGTTGCCCTGAGGAGCATCAGGGAGCAGGTGAGGACGGGCTTGCTTGACGATTTCTCTGTAGCCGAAGACGGGTCGTTGTGGCACGGTACTAGGCTATGCGTTCCGCGTGAAGAGCTTCGGGAGGAGGTTCTTCAGGAGGCGCATCGCTCTCAGTATTCTATGCATCCTGGGGCCAACAAAATGTATAGGGACCTGAGAGAGCACGTATGGTGGTATGGCATGAAGCGCGAGGTAGCTCAGTTTGTATCTCGTTGCCTTGTGTGTCAGCAGGAGAAGGCCGAGAGGCAGAGACCAGGTGGATTGCTACAGCCGCTACCCATTCCCGAGTGGAAGTGGGAGCACATCACCATAGACTTTGTATCTGGACTTCCACGGTCGCTAGGAGGGAAGGACGCGGTTTGGGTCATAGTTGATAGATTGACCAAATTGGCCCACTTTTTGTCTTTTAAAGTGGGTTTGTCTACGGAGAGGCTGGCTGAGCTGTATGTTCATCAGATCGTGAGATTGCACAGAGTTCCGGTGAGCATAGTTTCAGATCGGGATAGCCGATTCACTTCCCACTTCTGGAGGAGTTTGCAGGGTAGCTTGGGCACCTCGCTCAAGTTTAGTACTATTTATCATCCTCAGACAGACGGACAGTCGGAGAGGACCATCCAGAATTTGGAGGATATGCTTCGCACATGTGTGCTAGATCTCAGGAGTTCGTGGGAGGACCATCTTCACCTGGTAGAGTTTGCTTACAATAACAACTACCAGGCCAGTATAGAGATGTCACCATTTGAGGCTCTATATGGACGGAGATGCCGTACTCCTTTGTCTTGGGACGATGTCAGCGAGCGGGCGCTTCTTGGACCGGAGATGGTTGTGGATGCGGCCGAGAAGGTCAGGATGATTAGAGACAGACTTCGGGTGGCTCAGGATAGGCAGCGGCATTGGGCCGATAGTCACCGGAGACTGTTAGAGTTCGAGGTTAGTTTCAGTTCTTGTCGTGTTTGTTGTGATTGTTTGTTAGTTGTGTGTTGAGTTTTTGTCTTATGTCTAGGTTGGTGACATGGTATTTTTGAGGATATCCCCGATACGTGGCACTATTCGCTTTGGCGACGGTGGAAAGCTCAGTCCGCGCTACATCGGACCTTTCACCATCTTAGAGAGGATCGGTACAGTAGCCTACCGACTGGACTTGCCTACTAGGCTCGAGGGAGTGCACAACGTGTTTCATGTATCTCAGCTGAGGCGGTACGTGGCAGATCCTAGCCATGTATTGGACCATTCAGCGATACAGGTGGGACCTACTCTCAGCTATCCAGAACAGCCGGTAGAGATTCTGGATCGCAGGGAGAAGGTGCTCCGGAACCAGGTCATACCCTTGGTTCGGGTTGGATGGAGACATCACTCTCCAGGTGAGTCTACCTGGGAGAGGGAGGACGACATGCGGGAGCGTTTCCCTTATCTTTTCGTGCCCTGAGGTATAAATCTAATTCTTTTGTCTTTCTGTTTGTGATTTCTTGTGCTTGTTGTCTTCAATTTCGAGGACGAAATTTTTTTAAGGTGGATAGACTTGTCACCCTCACTTTTCCAAGTTAGGGGTAAAATGGTAATTTTCCATTTAATAATTTTTTTGGGAATTTTATTTCATGAATATTATTATTTAATTATTATAGGAGTCGGGTTCGAATTTCATCGCATTCCGAGTTAATTCGGGACTCCGGGGAAATTCGACTTGAGTCATATTTAGCATGTTATTTAACCATGGCCCACAACACTAAACTTTTAGGTTTAGAAGTTTGGACTAGTCCCCCATGAGTAATTAAGTTTAATTATGATTTTTATTTATTTTTAGCAATTTCCAAAACCTATTTTGGATTATTTTGGCATATAGGCTTAGGGAGGGGCAAACTTGTGATTACAAGTGCCCCTACCAATTGCACCATGGCCGGCCACCTATAGCACCCCCTCCACCTCTCCTTCAAAATACACATGTATATATATATATATGTGTGTGTGTGTGTGTGTGTGTGTGTGTGTGTGTGTGTATTTGTCCAGGACCGTGGCCTTATAGTAGAGCCACTAGATTTTGTACTTCCAGAGTAGTATAGATTAGCTAGGTTTGACTGGACTGCGATCCAGCTAGCTTTATCAGACTGCAGCTTCTACATTATATTTTGAGACCCTGTGATATTGTATATATCTGGGCTTGTATTGGACTCTGGACTTATTTACTCTTTCATCTATCACATGTTCTCTTTTTGAGCTATCTACCTTAGTTTTATTCTATGATTGAGACTGTGTTGATATGTCACCTCCATTCGGAGAGTATATACTGTACATGTACCTTTATACTGTTAGTCGTAGTATTTACAGACGTTATTCTACCGCCGATACTGCGGCGTAGGCTGTACGTACCCACGTGCTCGTGCCCCTCACAAGGGTGCGGGTCGTGACAGACTCCCCTCCCGGCCTTCCGCCCAGCGCCTCCCGGCCTTCCGCCCAGTGCCCCGGTCGCGTCCCAGCGCCTTCCGCGCCGGCCAGAGCCCCGACGCCACCCCTCCGTGTCCCGCGCCCAACTCCGCGGTCCCGATCTCTACCCAGCCCCGTGCCGGCCGACTTTCGGTCCTCCGTCGCCTCCACCGCTCCGGCCAGCTTTTTTTCGGTCGCAAACCCCCTTCAGCGGTTTTCCCGGTCGATCACACGGCTGTCCGCGCCCGGCTCAGCCCACGTGCGCCCCGCTGTTCCAACAGCCCTATCCAGCGTTGTTCCGGCGATTTTTTGCTGCTGTCTGCGAGCTTGTGTAAAAACCCCTATTTTTTAATTTATTTTTATTATTTTATTAGACTTAAAATTTAATTTATACGATCTATGGTTTTATTTTATTTTTTTACAATGACCTTAGCCATTGTTGAGTTTTGGAGCACTAGACGACCATGACTTTTAGCACGGAAGTTGTAGCAGTGTGCCTTGACTAGTACACCAGTCATGCCGGGGGAAGCCTAGCCATGGTGATGTCCAAACTAGGAAAACCAGACCAAATTGTGAATTTACTTATTTAAAGTATTTTAATTAAATATTATTTTATATATTGATTTTTAGATGACCCGGTTTGTCCAATTCAGTCCGAACTGGGCCCAAACCAAATTTTAGCCCATATAAGCAGATAGTGCGACCAAATGTGGCCATGTAGACATATTTTATGTATTTAGAAATATCTCCTAAATTATTTTAGAATTTTATGTACAATTTCTAATTATTTAAATATTTGTACAATTATTGGTATTTATTTTAAATAATATTTTACAAGATTGTACATGTTCCTGGACCCGGATAAGGGTGTGTGGTACAGTTCACCAATTGGAGCAATTTTTATTAATTTATTATTATTAAAGTTATTTTATGGAGATTTAATAAACATGTTTTCCTATTTAAATATTATTACTATTTTGAGTTGATTTATTAAGGATTGAATTTATATATATATGTAGATATGCTCAAATATATTAAATAATTGGGTAGTTGACTTTTAAATGGTATTTGGATTTTAAATAGATTTTTGGTGTATTTATGGATATATGCATATATATATACATGGTTATAAATATATTTAAAAGGTTTAAAAAGAATAAGAAAAAGAAAAGATAAGATAAGAAAAAGAAATAAAAAAAATTCAAACCCACCCCTTAAAGGGGCGGGCCCCACCCCTATCCATGCTTGCTACATGCAGCAGCAAGCCCCGCAACATTTTCGTGAATGGGCCATTAGTGTGTTAGTATTAGTAATAATAGTAGTATTAGGTTTTTACCTAATTTGTTTTATATATAACTTTCTCCATAGACCTCAAAACCCTAGACTTCCAAAATGAAAATTTTGGCAGAATATACCCTCTTCGCCTACGAGTTCGTTTCACCAGCGACGGAGTTGCGTGCGTGACGAACGAAGCATCGGAAGTCAGCCCCTCGTCATCCACGGAGCAGTTTTTCCACTCAAGGTACCCTACTTCCCGACGACTTAACTTTTTACTCGTAGCACCAATTTTTGATCCATAAGATTTTCTGGAAAGTAGACTTGACCCTCTTTAAGATCCTCCAGGTGGATTTCGAAACAACCCATCGATTTGCTCGAAAAATCGAGACGAAGTTGAAGAAAAACCTGTTTTCTGTAATACTAGAAACTGTTTTAAAATGACAACTTGTTGGCCAATTTTCTTGCTGTGCAATAAAGATTTGTAAAAACTAATTGAAGACAGTTAAAGACAACATAACCGAAATTGTAACGCACCATTTGGATTTACTTTTCATCTAGTATGTAGAAAGTTACACGTTGTTACAGTTTCACGAAAAATTGTAAATTCTGTTTTCAAAAAGTGGAAAGAACACCCGATACGGCGTGCGCCCCGACAAATCGGGC
This sequence comes from Iris pallida, assembly GCA_029216955.1. Lineage (NCBI taxonomy): Eukaryota > Viridiplantae > Streptophyta > Magnoliopsida > Asparagales > Iridaceae > Iris > Iris pallida. Next base: position 14,899,854 of record JANAVB010013999.1, on the reverse strand, counting down.
GACGTGGTCGCGCACTATATGCATCGAAAGGCGCGTATTGATTTTGTCGACGTGTGGGAACTGATGGAACCCGATTTCGTTGCATGTGTGCGACGAAATCAGTGCGTATCCGTCGAGATACCCCGTATCGACCCTTTGCAAATTAAGTCACAACATTGCGCACACTCATCATATCGCGATAAAACTTGCGCCATTGGATTCAAAATATTTTTCTGGTCCTGTGAGCCAAGTTTGGTCCGATTCTGAGACCGTTGATCGGAACGCTATTTTAGCGGGATCACAATCCCACTCAACAGGCGATTTTGTGTACGGCCCACCGGAATCCAAAATTGGACATACCGTTGGATTCGTCTCATCAAAACAAATCCATAGACATGTAGTTTGACGAATTTAGAGACCGTAGATTTTGACGCACATTTCGGTACAAAGCGGGTCCAACGACGGAGATCGTTTTGACCCGAAATTACGATTTTGCCCCTGTTCCAGAATTTAACTTTTGGACCGGCATTTCCTAGGCATATCTTATATTCCAAACTCGTTCGTGATGTTTGTTGCAGCATCCGGAGTCATCTACGGCATTTGGCTTTTCTTGCTTCATCTATTGGTTTGTTCGAGCTACTGGATTATTCTCTTTTGCACATAACCTCAGGCAAGACACCTTGCCTTACTGTTTAATTTTTTGCTCAATATTATGCATGCTTTTTATTTATGTTGTTCTTTCAAAATTATATATATATGCAAATTATTATATTTTATGCAATTGGCTTAGAGTTAAGGGACCACCGAATGTTTAGTGCATCTCATAAACTGTCACGATGTGCCACGAATTGTGTGTGAGTTGTGAGTTGTATATAGATGCGGACTTGCGTGCTGACTGATCATTGGCGCGTACAGACCGTGCGTTAGGATATAACTGCTAATAGATTGTGTAGAAAACTTGGCAGTTATTAAGGATTAACAGTGTCGTGGAGACGACGCATGTATAGCATCATTGGGGGAAGGGGACAGTTATTAGCGTAGGGGATACATTTTATTTTTACACACATTTTGGGCCGAGGGTGACTCTTATGAGCACTACCTTCTGTCCAAGGCCGATAGTGACTCGGATGAGCGCTACTTACTGCTAATCTTTATTAATTCTGCTGAGCCTACAGCCCCTGCGTAGAACGTTGTCCTCAAAGTGCATTTCACATAGAATGGTTAGTAACCTTTACGCATGTATATTTTCTATTGAGCTCTTACTATTCAGTTATGGCATGATATTATGTGTCTTGTTACGTCCCTCTGAGGACCTGGTTTTTCCCCAGGTGTGTGCTCATGTTTTTTGCAGGTGTTCTAGCCAAGGCCGTGATCTTCCCCATTTTTCGAAGATGATTGCTCTTGGTTCGTTTTATCATTTTGCCGATCGTCTCCTTGTACATTTATTTCATTGAGATAGTTGGTAGTAGACTTTGTCTCCGCCCAACGATTGTACCATAACTATTCAAGTTGATTCTATCTTTATTTTATTATATAATTGTGGATGAGATTTAGCATGTCTTGGTTTTCTATATTTTACAGCTTATGTATTTATACGAAGATTCCATACAATGGAGTATTTTTCGTATATCTACAGCTGGCATGTCTATGTACTTAGTCCTACGTATTTTGTGACTGGGGCGTTACATATTTTTGTGGTGGCCCATACAGGTCGAGTTTGTCACTTCGGTTATGTAATTGTACCGGTGTGAGCCTGTAACATAGAATTAGAATCTAGGAATCTCATCCATACAGCTTGACCTCTTCCCTTGGCTTCAAATTCCGGATTCTCGTTCGACTCCCTTGAATTGTATCTTGCTTGATTCCTTTCTACCGTTCATTCTTATTTTCGTGCTTAATTTCAACTAGGAAGATGACTACATTAGTATATCCTCATAGGTCACACACATGCCTAGAATGGTTATATTGGTAATTGGAATACATTTAAGACTGATTGAGTTAAAAGCTTTTTTTTAAAAGTGTGATTTAATGATTAGTAATTTGTAAAGTAGGATACTACCAAGGAAGGTTTTAATCTTGAGATTTCTAATATAGTAAATACCATAAGATTGATACTGCAGGAAAAAAATAGCAGAATCTTTATACCCTTGAATTAAGAAATTGATTGGCTTTTTGAGATTTGATATTTATGATTTATTGGGTTATAGTTATACATCTTTGCCCAAGTATAAAATTGATTTGCTTTTCGGGTTGTGATATTTATGAGTTTTGGGTGATAGATATACATCTTTGAACAAATATAAAATTTATTTGATTTTCGAGTTTTGATGTTTATGATTTATTGGATTATGGTTATACACCTTTGAACAGTTATAAATTTGGTTTGAAAATGATCTTAGCTTTAAAAAAATGGCCGTAAGAATTATTTAAACTGAGTTGTACAACTTGCGATTTTTGTGTTTAGTAATTTTTGAATTTTAAGTGGAAGTAATGATGGTAAATTTTGGTTTACAATAATTGAAAACGACTTTTGAGAAATTTTCTTTATTTTAAATTGTGTCCTATGATTGAGGATTTACAAATCTATTTAGATTTTGGTAAAAAGGAAGATTTTGACTGATAAGATTATTTGAAAATTTTAGTTTAATGTGGGATTGATAATATAAAAAAAAATTTGGAAGAATTTCAAATGATGTGATGGACAGTTATTTTGATTGATTAAAGGGAGTTACCATTTAAAAGTTATGGTTTTGTTGGAATAACTTAGCATGAACAAAAGTTAAAATTGATGAGAGCATTGAGCTTAATTTTTGTGATTGCTTTTAATATGCTAAGAGTTTTATTATGAGTTATTTGAAAATTTTAGAGCGTTAAATTTTGATTTATTGCGAAATTTTATGAATTCTTAAATTATGAACTCTTGAGTTAAATAGTTGAATTTAAACTTTAATTTTGGAAAAGGTTAGTAGTAACGTGATAAAGTTTGCTTTGAGATTTATGAAAGTGAATTAAATTTTGGTCATGATTAAATTGAACGACTTGCAGTGAATACAAATCTTGGTGGTATATTTTTGAAAGTTTATATTTTTGAAACTTTTGGAGGATACTTGACTTAAATTTTAATGGTAGGCCCCAATATAACCCTACTGAGTATTCCACACTAATTGCCATATCACCCATGACTATGATAGTAGTATATACACAAGTGTTGTTAGTCATCTACCCAGCTATGTGACTGTATTTCTACCTCGGCTTACTCGACCTTCCTTCAATTCTAGATCTTTTAATTGCGACCTTCTAACCCATTGGCAATTTGAATAATTAGTTAATGGTTCCTTAACTGTATTCATCTAGGAGACTATCTTCTCTCCGAAATTGTGTTCCTAAATTATTTTTACGGGATTCTTTATTAATTTTATCTCATGCTTTAACTTGATCTCCTTTATTATTGTGCATTAATTATCACCTCGTGAACTCCCACTTTCTATTTTAGATCTTTTGGTGTCCCTTACCGTGACTTAAATATTTGGAGTACAACACTAGACTTTTTTCTCCAACAAATTCCATATGTAAGGCCTAGACAAGCCCACCTTCATGTAGACATATCATGTCCCACTAATACCCATCTCCTTGTACTCTATTTCTTGATATGACCTTATGGTCAAAATGGCCAAACTATAATCTTTACCATGATACCGATATATTTTTCGACCACAGATAGGGATTCAACCTCGACTCAATTCTTTCGACCGATATATGATTTTGTTCTACTTAATTCCTTAAATGCTTAAATTTGTGCCTTATCTTGATTGCTTGATCCATTGTCCCATCACACTACTAGCTTAACTCTTGTAAGTTGGGTAGAATACCTCACCACCTAACAAACATTTTTCTTGTGAACCACGTTGGTAAGTTCACTTAGACTAAATTCAGAGGACCCTACCTTATCTAGCCTACCAAGCCATAAATAAAGAAACACTAGGACAACTGTATAGGCCCAACTTTAGGCGAGCCTTGATTTTAAAAGATCTTGGACTATTTAAAAACTTTCTTCATCATTATCTCCCTTGCTCATAATTTGACTATCTTATGCTGCTAATGTAGCTTCAGTTTTGCAAGCTTATTTCATTATCAAGCTTGATCATGACATATTTTATTGGGTGCACCCACTAACATATTGTCTAATCAGAACTGGTGTATGATGGTCTGATCAACCTATTGCACTTTGGTTCGCTTTTCATGAATTATTCTACGTGGATGGAGACATAGTTAAACTTGCCTTAGAGTCTCATCCGCGACAACATTGACAACTCTCATTTGAATTATTTTTGTCGCCTATGAACCTCGTAATTTGTACTAAATAGCATCGTCTTTGAACTCGTTTGTTGTGGACTTAACTTACTTTAGAAAGACCAGACACTGTACTTGATAGATAGACTCAAAGTATCACCTTTAGTTGCCCTATCAGTTATATATACATGAAATGTAGATAGCCACCAACCGACTCATGTGGTTGTACCCTCGCCTTTAGCTACTCCTCATTCCTCAACTCTAAAATTGTTATCGTGCCCTCCCCATTTATTCTTGAGCACACGAGAATGATTCTAATCGTTCACTTAAATCCAACTCTCAATCAAGACGATTAGTATCCAGTTTTCTCGAGGAATGACATCTCCCTAAAAGTTTAAATTATTCTCTTTGGTCTACTCAAATCCTTACTATTTCCTAAACTGGATTATCAAATTTTGTTACCATCACTAGCAACTCTTATTCAATTCCATAACTATGATATATTTTTGTATATATCGACTCCCCAAATTTTCGAATGCATGGTTATGTTGAACGTCGTTTCATCGCCTCCTCCAAATTTAATTGCATTTTGGTATTGACGAACTCTTCTTATCCCTCAACCCTATCTACCTTATAAATCCTAAATTTTGAGGACAAAATTCGTGTAAGTTGGGTAGGATGTAAAACCCCCTATTTTTTAATTTATTATTATTATTTTATTAGACTTAAAATTTAATTTATACGATCTATGGTTTTATTTTTATTTTTTTACAATGACCTTAGCCATTGTTGAGTTTTGGAGCACTAGACGACCATGACTTTTAGCACGGAAGTTGTAGCAGTGTGCCTTGACTAGTGCACCAGTCATGCCGGGGGAAGCCTAGCCATGGTGATGTCCAAACTAGAAAAACCAGACCAAATTGTGAATTTACTTATTTAAAGTATTTTAATTAAATATTATTTTATATATTAATTTTTAGATGATCCGGTTTGTCCAATTCAGTCCGAACTGGGCCCAAACCAAATTTTAGCCCATGTAAGCAGATAGTGCGACCAAATGTGGCCATGTAGACATATTTTATGTACTTAGAAATATCTCCTAAATTATTTTAGAATTTTATGTACAATTTCTAATTATTTAAATACTTGTATAATTATTGGTATTTATTTTTAAATAATATTTTACAAGATTGTACATGTTCCTGAACCCGGATAAGGGTGTGTGGTACAGTTCACCCATTGGAGCAATTTTTATTAATTTATTATTATTAAAGTTATTTTGTGGAGATTTAATAAACATGTTTTCCTATTTAAATATTATTACTATTTTGAGTTGATTTATTAAGGATTGAATTTATATATATATAAATGTAGATATGCTCAAATATATTAAATAATTGGATAGTTGACTTTTAAATGGTATTTGGATTTTAAATAGATTTTTGGTGTATTTATGTATATATGCATATATATATATATATATATATATATATATATATATATATATATATATATATATATATATATATATATATATATATATATATATATATATATACATGGTTATAAATATATAGAAAAGGTTTAAAAAGAATAAGAAAAAGAAAAGAAAAGAAAAAGAAATAAAAAAATTCAAACCCACCCCTTAAAGGGGCGGGCCCCACCCCTATCCATGCTTGCTGCATGCAGCAGCAAGCCCCGCAACATTTTCGTGAATGGGCCATTAGTGTATTAGTATTAGTAATAATAGTAGTATTAGGTTTTCACCTAATTTGTTTTATATATAACTTTCTCCATAGACCTCAAAATCCTAGACTTCCAAAATGAAAATTTTGGCAGAACATACCCTCTTCGTCTACGAGTTTGTTTCACCAGCGACGGAGTTGCGTGCGCGACGAACGAAGCATCGGAAGTCAGCCCCTCGTCATCCATGGAGCAGTTTTTCCACTCTAGGTACCCTACTTCCCGACGACGTAACTTTTTACTCGTAGCACCAATTTTCGATCCGTAAGATTTTCTGGAAAGTAGACTTGACCCTCTTCGAGATCCTCCAGGTGGATTTCGAAATAACCCATCGACTTGCTCGAAAAATTGAGACGAAGTTGAAGAAAACCTGTTTTCTGTAATACTAAAAACTGTTTTAAAATGACAACTTGTCGGCTAATTTTCTTGCTGTGCATTAAAGATTTGTAAAAACTAATTAGAGACAGTTAAAGACAACATAACTGAGATTGTAACACACCTTTTGGATTTACTTTTCATCTAGTATGTAGAAAGTTACACGTTAAATTTTCATAAAAAATTATAAATTCTGTTTCAAAAAGTGGAAAGAACACCCGATACGTCGTGCGCCCCGACAAACCGGGCAACGTGGTCGTGCACTATATGCTTCAAAAGGCGCGTATTGATGTTGTCGACGTGTGGGAACTGACGGAACCCGATTTCGTTGCATGTGTGCGACGAAATCAATGCGTATCCGTCGAGATACCCCGTATCGACCCTTTGCAAGTTACGTCACAACTTTTTGCACACTCATCATATCGCGGTGAAACTTGCGCCATTGGACTCAAAATATTTTTCTGGTCCTGTGAGCCAAGTTTGGTCCGATTCTGAGAGCGTTGATCGGGACGCTATTTTGGTGGGCCCACAATTCCACTCAACGGGCGATTTTGTGCACGGCCCATCGGAATCCAAAATTAGACATACCATTAGGTTCGTCTCATCAAAACAAATCTGTAGACATTTAGTTTGACAAATTTAGAGACCGTAGGTTCTGGCGTACATTTCGGTGCAAAGCGGGTCCAACGGCGGAGATCGTTTTGACTCAAAATTACAATTTTGCCCCTGTTCCAGAATTTAACTTTTGGACAGACGTTTCCTAGGCATATCTTATATTCCAAACTCGTTCGTGATATTTGTTGCATCATCTGGAGTCATCTGCGGCATTTGGCTTTTCTTGCTTCATCTATTGGTCTGTTCGAGCTACTGGATTATTCTCTTTTGCAAATAACCTCAGGCAAGACACCTTGCCTTACTGTTTAATTTCTTGCTCAATATTATGCATGTTTTTTTATGTTGTTCTTTTAAAATTATATATATATGCAAATTATTATATTTTATGCAATTGGCTTAGAGTTAAGGGATCACCGAATGTTTAGTGCATCTCATAAACTGTCACGATGTGCCACGGATTGTGTGTGAGTTGTAAGTTGCATATAGATGCGGACTTGCGTGCTGACTGATCATTGGCGCGTACAGATCGTGCGTTAGGATATAACTGCTAATAGATTGTGTAGAAGACTTGGCAGTTATTAAGGATTAACAGTGTCGTGGAGACGACGTATGTATAGCATCATTGGGGGAGGGGACAGTTATTAGCGTAGGGGCTACATTTTATTTTTACACACATTTTGGGCCGAGGGTGACTCTTATGAGCACTACCTTCTGTCCAAGGCCGATAGTGACTCGGATGAGCGCTACTTACTGCCACTCTTTATTTATTCTGCTGAGCCTACAGCCCCTGCGTAGAACATTTTCCTAAAGTGCATATCACATAGAATGGTTAAGAACCTTTATGCATGTATATTTTCTATTGAGCTTTTACTATTCAGTTATGGCATGATATTATGTATCTTGTCACGTCCCTCTGAGGACCTGGTTTTTCCCCAGGTGTGTGCTCATGTTTTTTGCAGGTGTTCTAGCCAAGGCCGTGATCTTCCCCATTTCTCGAAGATGATTGCTTTTGGTTTATTTTATCATTTTGCCGATCGCCTCCTTGTACATTTATTTCATTGAGATAGTTGGTAGTGGACTTTGTCTCCGCCCAACGATTGTACCATAACTATTCAAGTTGATTCTATCTTATTTTATTATATAATTGTGGATGAGATTTAGCATGTCTTGGTTCTCTACATTTTACAGCTTATGTATTTATACGAGGATTCCATACATTGGAGTATTTTTTGTATATCTACAGCTGGCATGTCTATGTACTTAGTCCTACGTATTTTGGGACTGGGCGTTACAGCTTGGGACTTTTTCGAGTCCGCGGGAACGTGGATTTCTTTTCCTATTATCATCTGAGAGCTATAGCCTAGCAACCCAAGGTATATCTCGTATCCCCGGGTCCCTACTTTAGCGTCGATGATGATACGGTTCCCGATCCCGTTACGGGATTCGGTTTAGGCGATTGTAGTTTCGAAATTTTCGAATCCCATTTCAGAATGATTCGGTTCTGTGGCTTTCGGTTTCCCGAACCTTATTTCGGGATTTCTGGATTTATTTCGGTAGTTCGATTTTACGCTGGATGCGTACGTTCCGATTAGTTTCGGTTCGGTTTTATATTTATGCCGGCTTTTATCTTTATTGTGTTGGTTGTGGGATATTATTTCTGTGTGGAATATTATTATGGATGGTTTGGGTTGTTTCCCTGGTTCGGGATATTGTTTATGTTGATTTTTGGCACCGTCCCAGGATTGGGTTGTCCCAATTATAGAGGAGATGCTGCCCAAATTTTCGGCATAGTTTTCAAAAATAAAGTATTTTAAAATGGGATTCTATTTTCAAATTTGGTATTTTACAAACGGATTACAAAAGTGATTTTATCGATTTGAAAGTGGATTTTGGAGTTTCGTATCCCAGTTAGGCGACGACCGTATCGGTCGAATGAGCCTCGACGAAGCACAAACGCTACATGGTTCCTGTACGTTGAGACGCTAGCCAGCAACGTGACATTTGGACCAAGTCTGAGACGCATTTTACAACTATATTTATATTTATATTTATAATTATTTTTAGAACTGGTACTGCTGTAAAATTTTTGGTGCAAGACTTCGGCCTACTGTTTGGACCGTTCGCGGCACTCAGAGCTCACCTAGATGATTAATTAGTTTATATAAAAAATTGTAAAGGGCATAAGCCCAATTTTCTATTTTATTTCGCTGTGACCTTGTATTGTGTAGTTTAGGTTTTTTACTTTCTTTTCTGAGTTGGTTTTCGTAATTTAGGTATTAATTATTTTGTATAAAATTAATAAGGTTTTTTACGATAAAATTAACTTGAATAAAATATTAGTAAGTTAACGAAGTCCATGTTTTATCACTAAAAGAAAAATGTAGTTTTATATATATATATATATTAAAATACAAAGTTTTGCCAAATTAACCGATAATTGCTATTTTTTCAATTAATCAATAACCGACTTATTTAATTAAAAATAATAATGAACGTAGATTGCGACATTAGACGTTTTTCGGTAGATTAATTTATAAACTTAAAACCTGACTAGGGTCTACTTCTAGAGATTGTAACTAGCACACCTAGAATGGTTTCATTATGGTTCTAAGCCAAGGTTCTCAATTGTAGGATCTCGAAGATGAACTTGACATCCTCCTCGGTACCGACTTTTCCGATCCAGTCAATTAACAGAGGCAAGTTACGTTTATGTTTTCTTGTATTTTATTTAGTAATTGTCAAGCTGCATATTTAAACCACATTGCTACACGGAACCCTCTCCTAGGGTTCAAATATTGATTGATATTGATTGTGGGGATTGGAAGAATAGTGTAACGTTATGGCCAATACCCCCATATTGCAAGATTGTGCGAGCTTACCCCTCTTACACACGAAAATAAGCCATATCGCGTCGTTAGGACGCTATTGTATAACCCAAGCCGGTCATAGACGATTACACATTCAAATCATATTGTTTTTAATCGTAGAATTATTGGAAAATATTGTTTCAACTGTTTAGCCTGCACTTTTCCATTATTACTTGAAATATGAGATACATATTCGTGCTTGCTCCCTCCTGACTGGAGACCACATTTTTAGGTGACATTGAGGATGCTGAGCTATTATACAATAGCTACTATGACCCGGTGCTATATCCTGCGGTGTTACCAGAGTCCCCATTGGAGGGCGCAGATCTCGGGGCTGGCGAGCCAGTCATTTAGCTAGTTGTTGTATTTCCTTTCGATTTCTTTTGTTGAAGTTTGTAGACTTTGAATTGAGCATTTTATTTCAGTATTTTCTTTTCCGGTTGTACTTTCAATTTTTTAATAAAAGTTTTAAACATTCGTAGATTCGTGTTGTGACAAATGTATAGATGTTGTTGAGTTTACCTGCATTAGAAACAGCTTACTGCCGTCGTCTCACAACGGTGCAGGCTGGGCATGATCTAGTTCGACCCAATAGTTTGGGATTGGGTCGTGACATATTTTTAGTGGTGGCCCATGCAGGTCCAGAAACAACAACTTAGGAAAACATACCTAGAAACAATTAGAATACTAGAACATTGATTTGTCACAACATAGGTCTGAATTATATATATATATATATATATATATATATATATATATATATATATATATATATATAAATATTTTTGTTTGATTATAGACTGGTAGGATACCTTGCTTATGTATTGCATCCTAAACCTTATCCAGCATAAGCTAATTGTATGGTGGTCTATTTTACTATCTACTTTAGTTTCTAGATTTTATATATTTTTTAGTGTCCCTTGGCTTTCAGAGGTTATTTTCCTCCATAACCTTATCATACTCCAGCATTCCTTAGCATCCATACTCTTTTGTTATTTATGGATTAGGATTAGATTTTTCCCAATCTCCTTCTTCAACAAACCTATTTCAAAATTTTCAATTAGTTGATCAAATCATACTTCTCTATCTTTATTTAGAATCTAGATCTATTTCACTATTTAGAATTTCAAATTCTCCTTTAGCAAACTTGGTAAACTTTTATCCATCCAGAGTATTTTTACGACTAGTGTATCCAACCATTTATCTTGACATTATTTTCAATTGACTTTCTTGGGACCAATCCCAAACCAAATTTTTCTGGAACTATAAAGCCTCAAGGTTAATTATTACCAAAAGAATTGGTTCAGCCTAGTTAGTTCATGATTCCCCTGAAGAAGATATTTTTAATATTGGTTGTTATCTCCTAGGTTATTCCAAATATTTTATTTTGTTGATCCCTTCCACTCAACTTGAAACCCTACTCTCTCTATGCAACTTCTTGATCAATTCAAGGCCTAGACAGCTTTTTAACTCAATGCTTGAGTATCGTGAAGCACGAACGGTCAGAGAATTGATTCCATCCTATTATTAAATCTTCTTTAGTTATTAAAAACTTTTGAATTGTTGAACTATCCCCTGGTTGGCTTTGCTAAACCATTTTAACCTAACTTCCTTAAATCAATAAGACATACTTCCTTTTTTGTGTCAACCGAACTTACCCAGCACATTTTTAAACTTTCCTTAGATAAGAAATTATTTCTTCAAAATAATTTTGGTAAATGTCAGTATCCTTTAAGTGATTTGTCGGGAATATTCTCATTGGCTTCTTCAACTCAGCTCGAAGCTCTGGTGCTTCTATCTTATCTTGTGTCCAACTCAATTAGCCATAATTCAGTTAGACCAGTTTCATGACTTCAAACCAATCTCTTAAATCTCAAGAGATAATGGAACACATATTTATCCTGATAAATTTTCTTGATTCCAGAAGAACATACATCAACATCTTTTCCTATCATGACTAGAACTTTAGAACTCGTTTGAAATTTTTCAAAAACTCCTCTTGAAATTCTTATGGACAAAGTTAAAAAAATATTCCGTGACCTAATATGACTTCGCACATTTGCGTAGTAGTCATTCGTCTGAATTATGAAAACTGTGAGTATACTGCAGCCAGTTGCGCACTGGCGGGGCATAGACTTTAAGTTGAAGTGATTCAGATGTTGATAGGTTTTTGAATATTATTGAGACTACGTCCTAAATGCATCAAATTTGTCTCCTATGTTGTTCAGCCAGGAAATGGATAAATTTGATAGACTACTCGAAAACCTATTACTATCCAAGTTATGGAGCCAAATTTCACTGCAATTAGGTGCACTCTGGCGAGGCATAAATTAGAGGCAAAATGACTTCGGATATGTATGGTCTGGGTACTATTGAGACTATATCCTTGTTATAAATATATCATGTTTGGTCTCTTATCACCATTGATAACTTTACAAGAATTGTCTTGATTCGCTTAAATTTTGGATTATTTGGAATCTTAGCGACTAGTTTAAATTTTCGGAAATCATTTCTATAGGATTCATATGGAATTCACTTGATTTTCTAGGACTGTTATCCAACATTTTGGTACCATCAATTTTTTTTGACTTTTGTCGATTAGAGGATTTGCATTTCTACACGTTGTCTCTATTTTTATAAATCTCTTATCACAAGCTTGAAGGAATAGATTTCCTATAAAATTCTACTTGATCTTCCTAGAACTTATTAGGACCATATCAATCTCTATTGACTCAATCTCTTTCCTGTTTCAACCTTAGTACGTTGTATATATATTTTTATATTGATTTATTCATTTATTTATTATTATTATTTTTCTGGAAGTTGTAGATAGTTGTGGTTAGCTTTATATATTAAATAGTAGAAGTACATTTTGTGGATGACTATATGAATATAGTGGATAACTATAGGCGGGGGAAACATAGATTGTTACTTATCTCATTCCTTGTAAGGGATCCTTGGAATTAATATTAGATAGCTAAAGGGTAGAAAAAGGTAGAAGGATACCTGGAGTAAGCTAGTCTTGAGAGAGTGGTATGTCTTAACTTGTGACTTACTTGGGTTATAACTGTTGGTAGTGCTCACCAGTGCCTAAACCTCATTCAAACAAATGAAGATATTTGACGACTTTGAATTTTATAATTAAAGAAGAGTATGGAAGATAGAGAAAGACGTAGGTAGAGTTAGCGAGGAAAGTCTAAGATCTGGTAAGATTCTCCTATGGAGGAAGTGAATTTGGATAATGTATAAATATAAGAATATGAGTATCAAGTAAAGAAATACTTGACGGAAATTAACTTTTATGATTAGATGACTACTGTACCCAGAAGGGACGAATATAACCATGGAAAGAAATATCACAAGAAATGGAATGATAGGTTCTAGAGAAGGAATAAGCAGTGAGAAATTGGGATAAGACTATTGCATGCAACTTTGGAAAGAAGCAATTGTGTTTGCAATTTCTACCACATTGGAGACTCATATTAGTTATGATAAAAATAATTGAGATTTTGTGATATTTTGCTATTGTGTTTGGATGAGAACGATTGACATGTGCATGATTAAAGATTAAAATTTGATCAGTGATTATAATTTGGTCAATTTATTTCAAGAATTGGAAATTCTCGAATATAGATCATGGATCAACTTTCTAAGTATTTACTATAATAAGTGAAGATTGTGACTTTGATGTAGTCAGTTTTGGAAGAATGACTAACCAAATTTTTTTTTGATGTCTGTAAAATGATTTGATCGAGAGAAATACTTGAAATTTGAAATACATTTGGCATATGTGTTGCATAAAACGACGGATGGAAGTTTGATTTAGATGATTTATGATTCCAAAAAGGTTTAGTTTTAATATTTTGGCAGCTGCCTTAGTTTTTTGCAGATCCTGAGAGTTCAGCTAGTTTAGCGAGTTAGAAATTGGATTTTTGCATGGGGTATTAATAAGATTTTTATTTTTTAAGTTATTTTTTCCCGCATATCCTACCTTTGATCCTAGTGATACGATATTTTTCTATCCCCTTTGATTATCACTCAGTCCTTAATGGAACTATCTTATCCGATTACATCCTAATCATAGATATATTATTCTAATCATCCTCGCCATTCTCCCATTATACAACTTATTGAGTTCTCCTCAGTCATAAACCCTTATATCCCATTCCAATTTGATCTGTAATTTTTAGTCCCTTAACTCAGAAGATTTCATCATTTTTGCATTTTTAATAAACTGTTGACGTTCGTTTCTTTCTTGCCTTTTCTGTTTCACGGACCTCATTTTCTCCTATTTTTGATCATAATTGTACCTAGATTTTTCTCGTGCCTAAAATGATTTGATCACAACAACATTCCAATCCTATCTCAGATCATATCGAGATAATTCTGATCGTGCCAATATTGTACCAGTGATCATGACTAGAATTCGATCGCGGCTGATGATTTAAAATTTCATGTTTGATCAAGGTTAGGTGATTTTAATTGTACCCCGGCCTTATCTTTGAAATTTCGAGGACAAAATTTTCTAAGGAGGGAAGGTTGTGAAACCCGCTTTCTGGATCTAGGTAAATTATGGAATATTTTGATTAATAGTTTAGATTAGGTTATTATTATTATTACTATTACTATTATTATTATTATTATTATTATTATTATTATTATTATTATTATTATTATTATTATTGTTATTATTATTATTAGTCGGGTCAGGAAAATATCATTTCTAAAATTAATTATTGGATTTTTGATTATGGCCCTGTCCCCGATTCCGTGCCCGGAGTCCAACCCCGGGTCCGGACACCGATCCCGTTTCCGAACCTAAATTCGTTTCCGGTCCTGAACCCATCCTTAAATCCCTAATTAATTATTTAACCTAAGATTTAATTATAGTTCTATTTTTAGTTAAGAAAAAAAAACCAAACAAATTCCCCATCTGGCCTGGTCTCCCCACGACCAGGCCAACCCCCTATTTTCTCAGTCCACAACTCCCTCTCTACCACACTTCTCTTTCACTCCCCTCCTTCTTAAAATCCCACTTCCACCAGCCTCTCTCTCCCTCACTCATATTGCAAACCCCCTCACTCTTTCTCACTTCATTTTCACCAACTCATCAGACTCCTCCCGAGTGCCCTAGCTGATCCCGTCCAGCCGGCGCCCCTCCGGCGACTCCGCCCGCGCCCGACCCGCGCGCCTCCCCCATCCACGCCAGACCTCCGACTCCCCTCCCGGCCTTCCGCCCAGCGCCTCCCGGCCTTCCGTCCAGCACCCCGACCGCGTCCCAGCGCCTCCCGCGCCGGCCAGAGCCCCGGCGCCACCCCCTCCGGGTCCCGCGTCCAACTCCACGATCCCGATCTCCGCCCAGCCCCGTGCCGGCCGACTTTCGGTCTACCGTCGCCTCTACCGCTCCGACCAGCTTTCCCAGGCCACAAACCGCCTTCAGCGGTTTCCCCGGCCGATCCCGCGGCTGTCCGCGCCCGGCTCAGCCAGCGTGCGCCCCGCTGTTCCAACAACGCTGTCCAGCACTGTTCCGGCAGTTTTTTGCTGCTATCCGCGAGCTTGGGACTTTTCCGAGTCCGCGGGAACATGGATTTCTTTTTCTATTATCATCTGAGAGCTCTAGCCGAGCAACCCAAGGTATATCTCGTGTCCCCGGGTCCCTACTTTAGCGTCGATGATGATACGGTTCCCGATCCCGTTACGGGATTCGGTTTAGGCGATTGTAGTTTCGGAATTTTCGAATCACATTTCAGAATGATTCAGTTCTGTGGCTTTCGGTTTCCCGAACCTTATTTCGGGATTTTCGAATTTATTTTGGTAGTTTGGTTTTATGCTAGATGCGTACGTTCCGATTAGTTTCGGTTCGATTTTATATTTATGCCGGCTTTTATCTTTATTGTGTTGGTTGTGGGATATTATTTCTATGTGAAATATTATTATGGATGGTTTGGGTTGTTTTCTAGGTTCGGGATATTGTTTATGTTGATTTTTGGCACCGTCCCAGGATTGGGTTGTCCCAATTACAGAGGAGATGCTGCCCAAATTTTCGAAAAAGTTTTCAAATAAAGTATTTTAAAATGGGATTCTATTTTCAAATTCGGTATTTTGCAAACGGATTACAAAAGTGGTTTTATCGATTTGAAAGTGGATTTTGGAGTTTCGTATCCCAGTTAAGCGACGACCATATCGGTCGAATGAGCCTCGGCGAAGCGCAAACACTACAGGGTTCCTGTACGTTGAGGCGCTAGCCAGCAACATGACATTTGGACCAAGTCTGAGACGCATTTTACAACTATATTTATATTTATAATTATTTTTAGAACTGGTACTGTTGTTAAAATTTTTGGTGCAGGGCTTCGGCCTACTGTTTGGACCGTTCGCGGCACTCAGAGCTCGCCTAGATGATTAATTAGTTTATATAAAAAATTGTAAAGGACATAAGCCCAGTTTTCTATTTTATTTCGCTGTGATCCTGTATTGTGTAGTTTAGGTTTTTACTTTCTTTTCTGAGTTGGTTTTCGTTATTAGACGCGTAATTATAATTTAGGTATTAATTATTTTGTATAAATTAATAAGGTTTTTCATGATAAAATTAACTTGAATAAAATATTAGTAAGTTAACGAAGTCCATGTTTTATCACTAAAAGAAAATTGTAGTTTTATATATATATATATATTAAAATACAAAGTTTTGCCAAATTAACCGGTAATTGCCATTTTTCTAATTAATCAATAACCGACTTATTTAATTAAAATAATAAAGAACGTAGATTGCGACGTTAGATATTTTTCGGTAGATTAATTAATAAACTTAAAATCTGACTAGGGTATACTTCTAGAGATTGTAACTAGCACACCTAGAATGGTTTTATTATGGTTCTAAGCCAAGGTTCTCGACTGTAGGATCTCGGAGACGAACTTGACATCCTCCTCGGTACCGACTTTCCCGATCCAGTCAATTAACAGAGGCAAGTTACGTTTATGTTTTCTTGTATTTTATTTAGTAATTGTTAAGCTGCATGTTTAAACCACATTGCTACACGGAACCCTCTCCTAGGGTTCAAATATTGATTGATATTGATTGTGGAGATTTGGGGAATATTGTAACGTTTATGGCCAATACCCCCATATTGCAAGATTGTGCGAGCTTACCCCTCTTACATACGGGAATAAGCCGTATCGCGTCGCTAGGACGCTATTGTATAACCCAAGCCGGTCATAGACGATTACACATTCAAATCACATTATTTTTAATCGTAGAATTACTGGAAAATATTATATCAACTGTTTAGCCTGCACTTTTCCATTATTACTTGAAATATGAGATACATATTCGTGCTTGCTCCCACCTGACTGGAGATCACATTTTTAGATGACATTGAGGATGCTGAGCTATTATACAATAGCTACTATGACCCGGTGCTATATCCTGCGGTGTTACCAGAGTCCCCATTGGAGGGCGCAAATCCCAGGGCTGGCGAGCTAGCCGTTTAGCTAGTTGTTGTATTTCCTTTCGATTTCTTTTGTTGAAGTTTGTAGACTTTGAATTGAGCATTTTATTTCAGTACTTTCTTTTCCAGTTGTACTTTCAATTGTTTAATAAAAATTTTAAACATTCGTAGATTCGTGTTGTGACAAATGTATAGATGTTGTTGAGTTTACCTGCATTAGAAACAGCTTACTGTCGCCGTCTCACAACGGTGCAGGCTAGGCATGATCCGGTTCGACCCAATAGTTTGGGATCGGGTCGTGACAAACGATCTTTGCGATCTCTGCTGAAGATGAGAGCAATGGAATTCAGATCTCTCGTGAAGAAGAAGAAGAAGAAGAAGAAGAAGAAGAAGACGATGAGAATCGCAATCCAAATTTGAGTTTGTGCGGAGGGGTAGTTATGGTATTAATTTTGTAAATGCAGAGCATCTAGAGGGAATCTTGGAATACTTACCGTGGAAATATATAATTCTAGGCATTTCATAAAACCCATCATGCGGGTGGGTTTTTCATAAAAACCAACCCCGAGATTGGGTTTCTCAGCAATTTTTAGTTTTTGTTTTTATACAAGTACCTGCACATATCTTATCTTATAAATTAGGTCAATTTTATAGGCACTCCAGGACTGCCATTATTTTAGAACATCTCAACTTGGTAAATTTTTTTACTCTGGACAGTCCTAATTTTACTTTGGGCTGCCAATCCCCTTTTAGGAACATAAAGTAGGATTGTCCACAAAGTTGGTCGTCCTAATTTATGTTAGGAATGTCAACTTTATTGACAGTCCAAATCCAAACAACCTAACATAAAGTAGGATTGACAATCCTACTTTATGTTAGGACTGTCCAAATCCAAATATGTGGGTTACCCTTAAGTAAAATTTGGAGTGACAAATTTGTAAATAAATCAAAAAAGATGGGCTGCCCTCGAGTTTGGTAAAACTTGAGGTGCCAATAGAATTTGCCATAAATTATTATTAAAATACTTATTTTATAGATTATTATTAGGAAAATTAGAATGCTTTTGTAATCAGGGGTGAGCATAGAACGGTTGGAAACCAAAAATCGACCGAAATATGACAAGTAGTTCGATCTTTGTTTATCGGTTTGGTTTTGGTTTAGAAATTTAAAATTTTCAAATATCGGTTTGATTTTTGGTTCCTGGTCCGAGTAACCGAACCGAACTGAAAACCAATTTAGTTTTAATAATTTACCAAACTACCCTCAAACTATATATATTAATATTTTTGCCTAACCCTAACTGAGCGCACTCTCTCCTCCCATTCTCTATAGACACTTCTTTGAGCGCGCTCTCTCTCTCTCTAGCCATACTCTCCATAATTGTAATAATTCATAAATGCAACAATATTAGATTTTTTTCTGAAGATTTGTTATCTAAATAGTTGTTAAAATGTAAAGGCTTGGCTAATTGGCCCATGAAACTGAACCGACCGTTCCGTTGGATTTTGTTCAGTTTTTATGAAAATGGTCTGATTTTCGATTTTGAGAAATAATGCTTACAGATATTTCAGTTTTTATATATATTCGGTTTGAACAGAACCAAACCGTTGCTCACCCCGTTGTAGTTATTTTAATTTAAGAAATTTTGAGCTGCACCCAACTTTTTTTTACCCAAATTCAAGGTACACCCCCACCCAATTACCATAATGTAAGGTACCCTCTACTTTTTGACCGAAATCGTCTCCCATTGATGGTCAACACCTTTGACCGAACTTTTTTGACAAAAATATCCCCCTTATTGTCTTCTTACCCGCACACTATCCTGTTGTCCCCCTCCCCGTCGCATACGCTACTGCCGGCTGCCCCCTCCCACCAGCGTGCATGCCACCCGCCGCGCTTGCCCCCCCACCCCCACCCCACCCCCACCGCGCGCCTCTGCCGGCTGCCCCCTTCAAGCCTCACGCATGCCCTCCGCGGCGTACGCGCTCCCTTCAGCAACGACAAAATCAACAAATTAGTCATGGCGGCAACAACAATAGCAGGGTAGCCGTAGCGGCAACAACAACAGTGACAGCGTCAGCATCAGCATCAACAACAGGCTACGGTAATGGCTTGCGACAGCAGCGACGAGCTGCAGCAGCGGCGGGCTTGCTGCAAGCGACGGCGATGGCAAGCAACAGCGACAACAGAGGCTTGTCGGCATGCAACGGGAAGGGGGCACGGAGGGCACGCAGGGAAGGAGAAGAATGAGAAGAAATAGAAGGGTATTTTTGTTATAAAATATTGGTCAATGGAGTTGTCCCTATTAATTTTAATGAATAATTTTAATTAGTAAACATATGCAAGGGTATATTTGAAAACAAAAGTTTGACGGTGAAGCTGAACTTTTTTTTTATTATATAACAAGTATTATAGATAATTTGAAAGTATATACATAGATGTTAGTCCTGTTAAATCAAACTAAAGGGAGTTTGGGACGCTGATTCCAATATTTTATAAGTTCTTTGTTCCTAGTCATTTTATTTCAATGTATCATCTTCTTAGATATTTTTTATTATCGCATTTGGTTAATATAATATTATCAACTACATATAATTCATGTTTTGTTATATATAATGTTTGTGTTTGGTACCATAAATTATTTTTTAGGAATATAATACTCCTAAGCATAGTACTATAGACCAATAATGGATTCTCTTTCTCTCTCTCTCTACTATTGTCAATCATGATTCACAACTCACAAGTCAATAATATAACTCATTTTCCAATCAAGTAAACATAGTTCATTGATAATTTCATATGTCAAGAAGACCTTAGAAAGGCAATAAAGCAAATTTACCTCAACCATTAGTACATCCTAATGATATATTACAAGAGTCAAGGTTGTGTATCACAAGATTCAAAAAAATTTGTCTAAACCATATAACAACCATATAAACACATGTAACAAGTTTAACACCAAACATCACAAGTAGCAACATCCATAAAGAAAACAATTTGTCACTCTTCGATTCAAATATCTATATTTTACGAGTATTTTATCGTTATGTACTTCTGTATTGTTCATGTATCCATACTAATACTGTATCATGTACCACCTACTGTGTGTACTTGTACCTTATAGTAGACTATTATATCATGTTTATTTGATATTCTAAGCGTGTCTTGAGAACCGTACAGACGAATTGCCCATAGGGTAATCGACTGTTCTAAAATGATTAATTGGACTACTTATGTAACCTAATTGGATTTATGTTTTCTTGATAAGATAATCGGACTAGGAGACCACCCTAGACTTCTAGAGACCCATGGACCCGAATTAGGACCCGTATGTAGATCGATATACAAACTATAAAATTAGGAAAACTTTGAGGTGATAGTATATCGGTGGTATGTTGACGGTATGCCGACAATATACCAAAGGTATACCTCCTGTCGTCTGTTGGGTTAGTCAACAATTGTTGGCCTCATTGTTTCTTTGCCTATTGGGTACTTGTATTTGATGGAGATAATTTTGATTGAGTAGGCGGTTACATTGCTAACACGTCAAGCATCCAATGTCCGTCCACACCAGCTTTTCTCTCTCTTTACTTAATTCTTCTTCTCATTTTCTCTCTCTCTCTCTCTCCCCTCTACTTTTATTTCCTTCTTTTCAATTTGAGAAGCTAGGAGTTGATGTTAAGATCGAGGTTGTGGTCTCTAGACCAACATATGAGGAGGAGTTGAAGGCTAAGATATAGAAAGAATTGGTTAGAGGCAAGTACATCTTGCATACTTGGGATAGTTGATGTACTTACTATTTAATTGTTTCTCCTTTGTTCTTGCTATTTACATTTTGTTATCAATGATTTATGTATTGAGTTTGAGTTTTGGATTAGATATGGCTTTTGTAAGATTTTTAGAAGAAAGACCTCATTTTATGATAAAACTTAGGATACTAGAGTGCTCTTGATGATTTAAACACAAACCCAATTTCTCACATGTTGTAGAGACCCTATTTTATCACCCTAGATCCATGAGAATTGAATTTGTGAAGTTTTAATGGAGGTTTGGCTAAAAAATGCAAATCCTAAATTTGTGTCGATATTTTCAGTATAGACAGTATACCGATGGTATACTAACAATATATGCTAGTATAATGCCTTGAATAGGAAGACCATGTATTGTTTTGTTGCGTAGAAACAATATACCTTCGGTATATTATTGGCCCTAGAAATTTCAAAAATAGTTTCTGAATCTAGTTTTGTTTCGCCGTGGATGTGCTCCGTTAGCCTCGAGTCTACCTAGTGATTACCCCTCTACTCTAGCCTATTTTCTAGGTGTTACCCTAGATTTAGCTGAGTTACAGCTAAAAGATGTCCCATATCCGGATTCCAATTTTTGGAGAAAATATAAGCATTTGTGAGATTCTTTGGATTCAATTTTTGGAACTTATGATATTGACATATGGACTGCTATATAGCGTAGTGAACTCTATAAACTTATGGTGTGGGTTAAAGTAGTTTATATATATATAGATATAAATATTATATAATCATATATATATATATATATATAGATATATATATATTAGTTTAATAATATATATATATAATTTATATTCTATAAACTAATATATATATATATATACATATATATATATATTAATATTATTATATATAGATATATATATATATATATATATATATAATATATATAAAATATATATAATAAAAATATAAAAAAAAATATATATTATATTATAAAAATATATATAGATATATATATATCTATATATATATATATAATATTATATATTATATATATATATATATATAAAAATATATATATATATATATATATATATATATATATAGTATATATATATAATATAGATATATATATATATATATATATAATTATATAGCAAATGACCTCTAGCCTAGTGGTTAGAGAGTGTATGCGCCCGAGTGGTCAGAGTTCGAATCCCAGGTGAGCGATTCCTGAAATAATTACCTGATTCCAAATATTTTTATATATTGAAAAAAAATATTTGCCCCTACTCCTTTTCGTCCTAACAATACTATAACCTATCTTTCTCCTTGGTATTTCTCCTTTCCGCAGCTTCTATGTCCTATGCTCGACTCATTTCCAAACCGATTCGCGAACTTCATATAGAGACACCATGCCTGCTCCTCTAATTGTACCTTACCTATAGAAGCATGGAATTTCAGGCGCATCTATAGGCCAGAATTTCTATGCGCTTAATACTATGCGACTAGACTCAAATATGCGCTAGGGAGTTCAAACAAAGTACTTGGCACAGCAAAGGACAGCAAAAGTATAGACATTAAAAGAAGGCTTTTATTTCATATGAAAGTCTATTACATGTTGAAAGAAAGGCTTTACAAAGGAGAACTTCCACAAAAAGAAAGATCCTAAAGCTACAGCCAGGCGCAACAACTGCCATGCGTCCCATGCCAGGCGCATCATCTGTCAGGCGCATCACTCTGATGTCTCATCCAAGCACATCATCTCGTCATTATGGCGTAAGCGCATCAGAACCAATCAGCCCTTGTCTAGCAAGAGGAGGAGCTCTCCTAGCTCGACAAAGATCGTGGCACGATGCCCCGGTCTTCGAAGCAACATGCACACTCGGCAGCCTGTGGAGCTTCCAACATAACGAAAGACGGATCGCGGCCACCCCGATCTTTGGATGCAACAGGCACCATCGGCCTGTGTCGGGACTCGTCGTTTCCGATATTTGGATGCAACAGACACTATCACGGAAGCTCAAAGCGACGGAAAAACTGGGGCAGTGCATTTTCACCTTCGGAAAGAGCTCGTCATCAAGACTTCTACAAAAACTGAGTTCGGCAGTTTGCCAAGGTGGAGCTCCGACCAAGTTCATCTTCATGTCGAAATGAAGAATGAAATCAAAGCTTTCCTTCATACGGCTATTTATAGGCACGTGCAGCCTACACCCGAGTGCCAAAAGGCCAACTTTTCAAATTCCATGCAATGAATTTACATTAATAGCAAATGCATCCGCCTCCTCGTATTTAGCTAAATAAAAGCCTCGAAGAACTGAACAGACGGGCCAAAGAGGATGCGACACTTGGCTGATGCGCCATCAATATCATGCGCTCCTCAGGGATGCGCCCAAATGGGCCAGAGACCCATGCGCCCAAAGAGGCACTAACCGATGCACCCTTTTTAAACTGATCACCATCAAGCATTTAATGCTGAATGACAAAGGCGACAACGCATTCCAAGAGCCGTCCAATCAGCAGCCTTTGCAGAAAACGAAGAGCCGCTGATGTCAGTACCATCATTACACCTTGGGTCGGCAACAACTGCCACGTGGCCGATCGATCATTCGTATGCGCCTTGTGGCTATGCGCCCAGAAGACGGCATGCGCCCCAGTGGTCATACACCCCCTCAGCTCACTTCTGATCTTAAGCAACATAAGACTAAGCTCTGCATGCGCCTAGACTTGCTCATGACTCCTAAAGTCATGAGACCAAGTCGCCTTCCCTGCGCCTAATCCTAGGCACACCCTGATGCGAAGCTCTGCATGCGCCTCAAAAGCCATGCGCTCAAACTTGTCTATGATGCCTAAAAATTATAGGACTAAGTCTCCTCCATGCACCTAATCCTAGGTGCACCCTGTCACACTCACTTTTCAATTTCAAGGGTATTTTAGTAATTGTGATTTATTTGAATTTTTATGATTTTATTTGAAATTTTATGTATTTATTAATTAGATTGATTTCAGTGTGATTTGATTGGTTGTAGACTAGTGACTTGGTAGTTGACCTTAGTCAATCTTTACTAGAAGCCTAATAATGTAATTAAAATTCAGATTTTGGTTTTTAAAAATTATTTAGGTTTAAATCTCTATTTTTGGAGCGGTTTACATGATTTTAGTCTTTTTAGCCATTTTGACCTTTTTGTGATTTTCTAGATATGTTGACTTGTGATTATGCTAGCAACTGGTTTAACCTTAGAGGACTTGTATAGGAGCCTAACCATGCCTTAGAATTATTTTTTTTTTAGAATTTATTTTAGGCTTGAGTTTATTTTTAAGGCTTTAATTGATTTTTAGCCTTTTTCATGCAAGCCTTTTAGCCTTTTTGACTTGGGCCCATTTCTACTTGAGAATGAGTTGGCCCAAGTGAAAGCCTACCCTAGGGGACCTATTCCTGGCCGTCCAACAGCAAGTACCCCCTCCCCCTTGCATTCATTTGTGAAGTTTTGAGTCTCCACAAGGAAACCCTAATAGATCCCCTTCTCCAAAACTCCTTTTTCCTTCATCCGGAGTCCGTTTCTTCCCAAACGAACTCTGTTGCACTCGTCGAGGAGAGAAGGATCTGCTGGTGCATTTCTAGCGAGAAGGCGGAGGCTTTTGCTTGAGGGAAATCGGTCGACACGACAACCGAGGGGCTCCATTATTGAGTTTTTGACACTCAATAGGTAAAACCTAATCTACCATAGTAAATCTGGAAATTCTTTCATTTTTGCATCCATATAGGTGCCCTAGAATTGCCCACAAAATTTGGTTGGATTTTGACTTCGTTTGATGGCGGTATCGGACACGTGTCGGTCCTTTACGGCACGTGTTCGACGAAATGTTGCTTAGGATATTTTTTGATTCTGTCTTCATGGATGTTTAGATAATATTATTTTGACAAACTTTTGTGAAGACGGATTTGGTTTTGACAACGTTTGCAGCGGCATTTCGGGCATCGGACGCACGTGCACGGATCCCGCTCGTAAAATTTCATGACTTTTCGTTGAGTGAGCGCGGAGAAATCGCGCGTGCACCGCGCAGCCGTACTGTGCATTCAGCCTGATTTTTGTCGCTGAAATGGACTTCGTGCGCGCACACGATGCAAAGAAGATCCGTTCCAGGACCTGTGACACGTTGACCTATACCTAGACTACTCGAGGAACCAACCTCGAGTCGTGGCGTGGCCCGACGAGCGAGCCACGAGGGCAGAAGCGGGCGCACGAGGGCGCGCGCGCGCAGCAGGCCGCGCGTAGGTACGGGGCTACGTGCGCTATTTCGGCACGACATGTTGCTGTGTGGCCGTGTCCTAGACCTAACCCAGGACCCCCCCCAGCTACCTGCACATGCATGGGGCTTTTCGTTGTGTGTGCGACGCTCAATCGAGCGAGAACGCACGCGTTGTCACGCGATATCGGGAATTTCCGATACGCGTTATGTGGACACGACACGGACACGATTTCGAACCCAAGAGTATACGAGCGCATCACGTGGGTCGAGACCAACGTGTATGCTGAGTTTCGCGGGTTTGTTTGGTGTATATCTCGTTTTGGGTCGTTGGGTGAAAGAATGAGTTTCTTTAATATGAATTTTTGAGTTTAAATGCGATATTTTGATTTCCAGCTATTTAGCTTATAAAATCTGAGTTTTCAGTACGTATATGAGGTTTCGGATTGTGGAAACCAACTTTTGGTTTTGTTTCATAATTTTCCATCATTTATGAGTATATATGCTTTCCTAGTAGCTATGTATATATATTTAACTATATGCATTAGAAAATCCCGTTGAAACCCATTGCTATGTTTATATGTTGAGAATGGGTAGAGGGGGATTTAATTCCAGATTTTTTACTCTTTAAATTATCTCAAACCATTGCCAATCTTTCATTTGAGCATTTGTATATATATATATATATAAAATATATATATATATATATATATATATATATATATATATAGTTTTCTTATTTTGTATATATGTATATAAAAAAATATATATATAGTTTTCTTATTTGTATATATGTATATAAATATTATATTAAATTATGGTATACTATGGTTGTGTTTGCTGTTTTTAACCTCAGAATTCACCCCATTTCAGTAATCTCCAGGTCACACACACGCACACAATCATTTGTTAGAATTAAGGCTGGCTTGTATTGTAAATACATGTGTATGTATATATACCTATATTGTGTATAGATTTTATGCTTGAGAGCCCTCTTAGAATAGATCGTAGTTGTGGTAGTAACTATAGGAGTCCTAGGACAGATTTGGTTTGTCATTTTGAGCCTAGTTTAGTCGAATTGGCCGACAAGTTGACCAAATTGACAAAAGTCAACTTTGGGTCAAACTTGATCCAATTCAACTCAAACGAACTCCAAATGACCTAGAATTTTGTGTATGACCTAGAAATTAGTAGACGGACTAGTTGACCCAGGTTTGACCAGATTTGACTAGCGTTGACCAGATAATAAACAGATAATTACTCTCCTCCAAAATCGAGAGCTTTGAGCTACAGGCATACGCCACGCGTCCTTTGACTCAGTTCTGTTCAAGAATGGGTGTTAACCACCCAAGATCTCAGCAACAACCAAATCTCTACAACTTTTACGTGTCAGTTCCTCTGCAGCCCAATGAAGCAGTTCGAGCAGATTCTACTACAACTCGGAACGCATCGTCCATGCGCCCCCGCCAACATCAGCCACGTGGCGTTCCCACGTCCAGGCGCATCCGACATATGCTCACATGAGCAGCCAGCCTGCTATCTATAAATAGAAGGATTACTCCTTCATGACACACACAGAAAGAGAGAGAGAGGTATATATAGATAGACTGTTATATCTACATACAGAGGCCAGAAGAGACACTCAACGTCCAATTCTCCTTGCAATGCTCCGGCATCCAGAGCAACCCAGACCTTCAGAGAGTTCAAGATCGTCGTCAGATCGTCAATGGAGTCAACGTATTACCACTCGCTCCATCGATACAGTGCCCAGATAAAAACAAAAGTGTACTCCTAGGACTACATCTAAGTCCTACATTGTACTCTGTTCTGTTTGTAATTAAAAATATCAGTCCCAAAGAGTTTTAATGGCAAACATTACCGACCTCTATCGTGTGTTCCCAGAGCATCCGTAACCCTTCACATCGCACCGACTGAGCTACTACATGTGCATACAAATTGAAATAACGTGTAGGCAACTCTAGAGGGAGGTGAATAGAGTTTGTGTCGATAATCACCAAATAAAAATAACTCTATATCACCTCCATAAAACAACTATTAAGATAGTAAATAAATTAGAGAGAAATGCGAAAGTAAATAAAGATCAGTAGAGCATACGCAAACACAGCAGTTTTAACCTGGTTTCCCTCGTGGAGGACTAGTCCAGGCTTGAGAACTCTAGCTCAGGATTGAAATCTATTATTTGTAAAATAGTGTACAACCACGTGCCTTTACTCAGAAGAGCACACCAACTTCTTACAGATTTGCAGGTGGCAAAACTTAGAATTGTCCAAGTGACTTTTCTTTTCAACTCTTGCACAAAAACTTCTAGCTGAATCGCACTTGAGCACCTTGGGACTTAGAAAGTTTTGTGGCTAGTAGATTGGAAGAGTAAGGCTTAGGTAGTATAAGGCTTAGATGATTGAGAGTGAGAGATAGAAATATGATGAAGAGATGAATGAAAATGGTTGAAATTATGCCCTATATATACTAGTCTGGAAGGCAGAATTCGGCCAGAATTCTGTCAAAATTCAAAAATATGGCCGTTGTACCAGCTAGCAATTGGTAACCCTAAAAATCATTTCCTGGAAATCAGGGAACAGAGTTCGGCCCGAGCTCTGCCTCCTAGGTGGCAGAATGGCCTTTGGGCTTTTGGTCTTTGTGGAGCTTGGGCTTGGTTCAGGAATTGGTCTGTTTGTATGGTAGAGCTTGGAGAGATATCTCTAGGGGTTAAGATGACTCAGTGCAACTCAACGTACACATTCTCCTAGACTCAATAAATTGAAGATTACAGACTTGGAACAAGTAGGAAAACTAAGAGCCCTTGGTGACGCATTTCTTCTGATATTTGAGCAGTCCTAAAGACGTCTTTTTCCTTGACAGCGGAACCCCCGATACGAGGCCCCAGATAGGTCGCTAGGCGGTTCGAAGAAATCTCTTTGTATGATGCCGTCTTTGGTCCATCATTAATTCTTCATTGCCTATGTACTGGTTTGATCATGTTTAATCATGCTTACTGCTTGTCTACAAATACATGTTAGGCCAGCAAAATATGTTGCAGTACGATACAAGCTTAACAATATAATATAGGACAATTAGGACAATGCTAAGTTTAAGTAACAACATGATAGTGAGTATATGAATATTAGTGACATTATTATGTTAAACTTAACTGATTAGCCATATTCAAAAATACGATGTAATCATTGGGCCAACACAAATGACACCATAGAAATTTTTATCGTGACTGCTCTGATGAAGCAGAGCAATCAACCCTCACCGGAACCCTGCTACCCTCATTATCGTTCTCCTCTGTTATCGCTCAATGCGACTAAGGTATTAGAATATTTTACACGAAGTCATGCTACCTGCAGAATGACTGACTTCCCTTCTGATATATCGAGTCGACACGGTTGATCGATTGTGTTGGCATTGGTTGTTGACCAACTGAAGCCAGTATAGCCAACCTCGACCACCCTTTCACGCCAAGCTTGAACCAGTGCTACAAAGTAACTCCCATATACTAGTCAATGCCATCCTTAGATTATTAGCCGAACACACGATGTCGTCGGACAAGAATCCAAGACCACCTCGTTTCAACTATCACACCCACGTTCCAAAATACATAGGACTAGGAGACATGCAATGTCCAACTACGTATCAAGTGGACTCCAATCCAACTCGAATGCATATGCGCTATAATGCCCCACTCTATGTGATGCATTATTTTGGTTTGTTGACTCTAAGGACCTGTTAGACTTGGATTTATGCAGAGGAATTATTCATAGATCTACTCGGTTGAGACATATTAGTATTTCTTCATGGTGGCATTCTCTCCTTTACCTTCACACTTAGGCCTTGTTTGGTTCACGGAAAGGAATTAAAAGGAAATCAATTCCTTGGCATTTACTTTCCTTTGGGAAATTACAATTCCCATTTATTTTTCTTTTTGATGTTTGGAAATGCCAAGGAATTTGGAAAAGAAAATGAATACTTCAAGGTGGGAAAGTGATTCCTTGCTTGGATGGATGGAATCATTTTCCTCCATAATTCCCTTTCATTGGAAATCACTTTCCTTTCCTCGTCACTTCCTTTGGCACCTAAACATAAAAATAATCACTTTCCTTTCCCAACCCCATGATTCCGTGAACCAAACGAGGCCTTAATGAAAGGATTTTGTATATCTTGTTCTATATGCCAAGAGTTTGTTAATACTAATAATAAGAACCAAGATAGAAGATAGTAGTATTTTTATGTTGTCAATTTGCTATATAGAACATATAATATTAACTTGCTGCTATAGACATGGATCATTGTACTGCTGTAGTATGTTATCATATAAAGTATAGTTCTATTGTTATGTTATATATGTGGTATATAGTGCTATTGTGATGTGTCTTATGGAGTATAGTGTTGTGGTTTCAAAGGAATAAAAATATGAAAGAATAAATTAGAAAAAATAAAGTACGAGTTATGGCTCGAGGAACGTGGTATACATAAGAGATGTATTGTACAGTGTAACTACTGTAACGCCCCAGTCCCAAACTACGTAGGACTAGTAACATAATCATGCCAGCAGCATACATACAAAGTATACTCCAATATATGGAACCATCGTACGTATACATAAGCTGTAAAGTGTAGAAAGCCACGACACTAATCGTATCCACAAATAAAGAAGAAATAATTTATAATAACTTATGAATTATTGTTTACACAAGTCGTTGGGCGGAGACAAATCCACTACCAACAAAGAGAAAAAATACAAAATTTATAAATTTGTTGAGCGATGCGAAGACGACTCAAGTGCAATCATCCTCGAGGGAAGAGAGCAAGTCATGGCCTTGGCTAGAGCACCTGTGCAACATCACAAAAGCACACCTGGAGAATTACCAGGTCCTCAGAGGGACGTAACAAGACACATAATATCATGCCATAAACTGAATATAGTTAGCTCAACAGAAAATTGCATATGTCTAAACAGATAAAGGTCCTTAACCATTCTATGTGAAAATGTACTTTGAAGACAACGTTCCACACAGGGGTCTTCCGAAACTAGAAATACGGTACATTAGCGTTTCAACCGAGGCACTAGTGGCATCTAGAGAAAAGTAACAAATATATGCACGGCACACTAGCTCTCGGGTGAGTCACTAACGGCAGCTAGAGGAAATTAAATGCACGGCCCACTAGCACTCGACTGAGTCACTAAGGAAATCTAGAGAAAAGTAAACGAGTGAAAGCCCCTACGCCTAATAGCTGTCTTCTCCCTCCCCATGCACTACACGTGCTGTATCCATATCACGATATTCCTAATAACCGCTAAGTCTTCTAGACATCCATAACTATTAGCAGTCATATCCTAACGCACGGCCTGTACATACCGATGATCAGTCAGCGCGCAAGTCCGTATCTATATGCGACTCGCGACTTCATGGCACACAGGTGTCGAGGCCAATGAATGTGACACACACAAGGGTGGTCCCTTAATTCTAAGTCAAAATGCATAAGAAAACTAAAGTACAGTAATTTGAATCTACATATGGTTTTGAAAGAACAATTATTACATTTGCTAAAAATAAATAATAAGTAAAACATGCATGATATTGAGCAAGTAAGTAAACATTAAGGCAATGTGTCTTGCCTGGTGTGATGCCTGAGGTGGTGCGATGATCTGACAAGTCCAGATTGTCCGATAGCCATGATCGAGGTGTAAGGGTCCGAGTCCGTGAGAAATTAGGAATATGATCAGTCATTGACAATAAAAGAGAAATTTGCGGAGAAGTACTTTATACTATTTTAGAAAGCATTTATAATATGGAAAACTAGATTTGATTAGTATAATAAATTTTTAGGAGGATACTTGAAAATATGGAAAAAAAAATCAATTAGGCTAAAATATCCTAAGTAAAAATATGATTTTTGATAAGAATTTTTCATTAGTCAAAATATTTTGGAAATAATACTAGAAATTTCTAAAAATTATTTCAGGGCTTTTAAACCATAAATACGTATATAGGCGTGCCAAATTTTATAAACCGATATAAATTTGAAAATTACTTATCCTATATATTTTTCTTTGGTAATAACAATAGTTAAATAATAAGAATATTGATAATACACAATCTCTTAATAAAAATACAATAATCATAAAATATAACAAAAGTAAAAGTAAAAATAATAATAATAAGATAAATAATGAAATTGTGTTCTTAACACATATCTCTACAGTTTGGTTTCAAAAACACTTAAACTAATAATAATATATATAAAAATAAAAAAAACTAAGTGGAAGAATGGTTAGAAGAGGGAGAGAGATGTGGAGAGAAAGGGGGCAGAGAGAGCAGATTGAGAGCGAGAGAGTGAAGGAAAGGAGAGGGGCGGAGGAGAAAGTCAGGGAAATTCGACGACTCGCTCCGGGTCAGCCGGCGCGGAGACGCGGAGGTGGCCCAAAAAGCGCGGCTGAGTTCACGACGGCGAGGAGGCGTTGGCTGTGACCAGGACGCTCGCAGAGGCTTGGCCTCGCCGCCCGGTGCTGAATACCGTCGGTGGGAGGTCGCGTTCGGTCAGGAAGAAGGCGACGATGGTCGGAGATTGGATGCCTCGACGTCCATGTGCGGAGGGCGGCTGGGATCTCGTGGTGGCGGACGGACAAGACGAGGCCGGGATCAGGTGAGGGTTTGTGTGTTTTAATTTGTTTGGTGGTTTTAGGGGTTTCGATCGGAAGAGGAGGAGATGAGGATGCTGCGGGTGGCCACCGGCCTGGCTTGGCCGGGGACGATGATGATGACGGGTTGGGATGATGCTGGCGGTGGTTGTTTTGGTGATGATGGTGACGGGGGTGATGGTGATGTCCGAGTTTGGGCAATGGTTGGTGTGGCGGTCGATTGCGGGAGACGGGATGGTGAATGGTTGGGCCAGACTGATGGGAATTTTTGGATACTGGTGGTGATGTCGAGTTTGGTGGTCGCGATGGTGAGGGTAGTTCTTGGGGTGTCGGGTCAGCCAGTGTTGGCCACTGGTGTGGTCGAGGGTGCCGTGGGCGGTCATACGGTGGAGGAGAAAAGGCTGCGGATATGTGGAGGCAGCGGCGTCGGCCGATGGTGGCCATAGGGATGAGGATGATGCTATGGTGGTGACGGTGTTGTGGGATGTCGGTGAAGACGGTGGTCATAAAAAGGTGGCCCGATGGGCAAGGCTGATGTTGGCTGTCGCCACGTTCGGGTTTGTCGGAAGGAGTACCATTGTATCTGTAATCGAATAATACAATGAAGGAAAAAGGGACATGGACACGGACATGATACACATCATCTGGTGGAAAATTTGGTTTGTGGAAATTATGAAAAAAAAGTGCATGGAGCCTCTCCTTATATAGGAGGTGGTGCTCTAGATGGATAAGGATTTGGGATGATTTAAATTCCCCCAATAGATAAATCCGTTATTTAATTTAAAACACTTTTTAAATCTTTCAAATATATAAAGTAGATAATCTTATATCTAATTTCAAAAACTATTTAAAAATTACCATTTAAAATCTAATTTTGATTTAGATCACAATACACGTATTTAAAATACATTTTCATAAAATTTAAATATAATAATAAAAATAAAATTTGAAAATTCAATTATATATAAATAAATAAACTTTATACAAATATTTACATAATCATATTTTTCTAAATCGCTACTACATTTGATCAACAAATAAATTAGCCTCTTTAGATTAACGTTTGCCAATTCTCGGCAGCAAATAAAATATTTATCGTATATTATTTTCGAAAACTATTACTATCTCGTAAAATAAATTCTATAAATAAAATATTTTCTGAAAATATGTACCTCGCACATATTCGCACTTGTCGAGAAAATACGAAATGCAACCTGCACGCGACGTACAATACGAAAAATGCCAACTTGTATGCGACGTACAAATCCAAATTACAAAATCAATACTAAAAATTTTTTATTTAAAAAAATTGTAGTAGAAATTTAGGGGTTTTACAACTACCACTTTTTCGAAGAGGAATATTTTTGACTTTTTTCAATTTTTTGTTATTATTGTGAATTCAAATTATATTTTGAGTCATAAATTTATTTTACAAAACTAATAATTATAATTTTGGATTAATTGTTTGTAATAATTAATATAGTGCACATGCTATATCATTGGTTATGATTAGTGGTTAGCCATTAGTTAGAATAGTTGTTTATGACCCTAGTGAACCTAATTAGTAGGATTAGACAATCCTCAAACACATTTTTATTAAGTCTAGTTAGTCTCTAGTTAGCTAGTGAGGTTAATTAGAAGAATAGGCTAAAAATCTAATTAGGAAGAAAAGTCATTTTTTCTAAACTTGTCATGACACTATGAGAGGGCTTTCTAGACATTTCACCATAGCCAAACCTGTCACGACCCGTACACACTTTTTGGATGCAAGTGCATGCGCAAGTCCAGCCTACGCCGTGGTATCGGCGGTAGTACGTTGTCTAGCCACAATGCTCAAAATCACATAAAATATAACTTTATTGTTCATTCACATTGCTACATTAATTACAATATTTACAAGATTTACATTTGAAGAATTTATAAGTCTCACAAAATAAAATGAAACAACTAATCTATCTAACTAGTCTTCTAGATTGGCCTTCCAACATACCCATGTCTTCTCCAACGGTCCAAAGCATAATGTAGCAGGCGATTATCTAAAAAATGTTGGTTTCCAATCAAGAACGGAACGAGTACATTCTAACAACAGTTCCAATAATTGACAAAATCTATAAAATAGTAAATAATACTAAAATACATGATGGAAGGATTAAACAGAGAATCATGGTATGAAACATGTGAGTAAAAAACAGGAGAGCATGGTAACAAAGACAAGGAAGTAACAGTAATACACGACTGAAACAGAAACAATAATATACAGCAAGACTACATCTAACTAGTGAGTTAAAATATAATTTTCGACATGTAAACAGCTAAGGGGTAAATCCAGCACACCGCACGTGAAGTGTGCGACTGCTATCAGACACGATTAGACAAATGAGATGTTTCTGGGTATATTTACATGCATACTAATGTATTTTCCCGCTCGACTAGTACTAATGGATCCAAACAGGTCATGAACACGAAAATTAGTCACGAACATACTAATCACGAAATATAACATGAAAGGAATCCATACATACTACATCGTGTAACCATCGTGTCGAGAATCAACAGAAGATCAATATAAGACAATACTAAATACACAAATCATAAAAGTTATCAAATATGAAAACTATCAAAAATATACTCGCCTGGGGTCCTTAGCTGGTAAAACAGTCAGTCCCATTAGGTCCAGGATAGTCTGATTGGCTAGGATCGATGTGGAGGAGTCCAAAGTTGGCAAAAGAAAAAGAATACGATTAGCTACGATCAAGGATTCTAATAGTTTAAGGGAGATTTTCTAACTTAGAGAAAATATATTATTAATTAGAAAATATATTTATTTATTTAGAGAAATACTTATAACCCTTTAGAAAAACATATTTGAGATGACTAGTAGAAATTTATCTTACACTTAAGCAAGTAATCCCTTGATTATAATTATAGTAGTAGAAAGTATTTAAAACTCAAAAAATAGAATTCTTAGTAAAAATAATATATCTAAAACCCATAACTAAAATACCTTAAAAGCTCACAAAGTGTACTAAGCCCAAATAATAAAGCCCACAAGAAATTTACAAGGCAATTTAATATATATTTTAGCCCCAAATTGTTTTAATAAAACCAAAATTTATAATATAATAATTTATAAAGCCCAAAATGATTTATTCAAACAAGCACATATAATATTGCATATTTAAAGGAACTACCTATAATTTACTTTAAAACATATTTTGGAAATATAAATAAATTCAAGACATCATCTTATTTATTATTTGAAAATAAAACACTAATTTATCAAAACATATGAGCATAAATATTAACCCAATCATTATGTTAAGCCTATTATATATATATATATATATATATATATATATATTTATATATATATATATATATATATATATATATATATATATATCAAATGCTATATTAAATGCTATATCAAATGCTATATTAAATACTCATATCTTTATTTGAAATATAAGCCTAAATTTATTTATTACAAGCCCAAATAATATATATAAAATTCTTTTTGTTCATAAATAAGAACTAAGCCCATCATAAAAATATAAAACCCAATACATTATTCATATGGTTTAATGATACTAACATTTCTAAATTAAATTATTTAGGCCCAAGGTAGTTTTTAATAACCCTGTTCCTTTTAAAAACAAGGCCCATCCCAATTTTAATAATAGCCCAAGGGGATTGCCCAATGGCCCACTGGCCTAATCCCCTTAAACCAAATTAAACACAAGCAATGCTGTTTCTCTCCTATGAGCTAAATAAAACAAAGCTAAAAGAAATTCACAAAGAAAGGAAGTTAGAGAAGAAGAGGGAGTGCGTTGAGAGGAGAGCTCACCTAGCGACTCCGATGGTGACTCGGCCACGGCGGCGGCCCGGAGTGGAGCGATCACGGCGAGGGTGGCGGAGTCCGGCTAGGTCTTCAGGTGGAAGGAGGAGAAGCACGACGGGGAGTCGAAGGGTCTGATTAGATCAGTTGTCGAGTCCGAGAGGGCGTGTATCACGGTGGTGCTGGTCCAGGTCGTTGACGGATCTGGCTAGGCGGTGAGAGTGCTCGAGCGGGAACAGGTATGGCGGTTCTCGTGAGCGGCATCGCCGATCATGGCCGGGCGAGGCTAGTCTGTTAGTGCCGGGGCACAATTTTTGATGGAAAACTAAGAAAATGAAATAATTGTAAAAACAATATTTCAAATCAACACTTCAAAGAAGGTGATTATGAATTACGAGAATCTAAAAAGATTTCGTAATCAACATCAATCGATCGTAGTACTTCTAAAAAGAAGATACAATCATAATTACTGGCAGCAATGAAGAAGGTGACTGGCGAAAGATGGAAGATCTCCTGCTGGGGTGAATTATCACCGTTGCTCAAAGCTTTATTCGCCCTACACGAACAGCTTCCAGGAACCAGCAAGTTCGTCGGAGAACTTGGAACACTCCTGCTCTTCTGACTCCTCGGATGGACACGAACTCCCATACAAAAGCAACGCTGGTGCGGCGCCTTTCCTCTCTCTCGAAGGCTGCTGGAATTCGCAAGCAAATTCCGATCAGAACAGTGTTAAAAAACACTTCTGAATTCTCTGTTTACTTGTGCTAAAAAATACTTCGTAAACTTTGTGTGGCTTCTCTTTCTTATGTATATCCACAGCCTTCAGAGAGAGAGAGGATGCCTTATATAGGCCATGCAGCAACTGTTCGGTTGCCACAAAGTTAGGGACGTGGTAAAAACCACTCCGAACATGTAGCAACCGCCCAGAACATGCTAACGTACGTTCTGTTGCAAGTTGCGCCAACTGTGCGCACCCAGCACTCCCTGCACTCTGCGCACTGAGCCACTTACGCCAACTGTACGTACTGCGCCACTGTGCAACTTATGCAACCTGCGCCACTGCGCGCACTGCGTCACTGCACAACCAGCACAGCCAGCGCGCCCGGTACAATCTGTGTACAACCTGTGCGCAACCTGGCGCACACCCTGGTCGTGCAACCTGTGCGCAACCTGGCGTACATCCTGGCGCGTACCCTGGTCGTGCAACCTGTGGCACGCAACGTGGCAGCACAAGTAGCTTGCGCAACGAGCGCAACTAAAGCGCACTATGCGTCTAGCGACGATACTGACGTGCTAAGTGCAAAGTGCGCCAACAAAATGCCACATTACGCCTCATGAGCCCATGAGCCCGAGTCCGAGTCCGAGTCCGAGTACGAGTCGCTAAGCCCCTACGGGGCTTAGCTCCCATGGAAATGAATTTTCCAAGAGCAAAAAGCATGAATGCTTTTATTGTTGATTTAGCCTTTTTTCTATTAGAAAAATAACCCCACATGGCACACCCATGTGCACCTCCACACCATATGTGCATCTCTAAACTAACAAAGCTAATATATAGAGATACAACTCCTTTGGTCTAGCCGACGTGGGACTAAAATTCTCTTTAAAAAAGACTAAACTCCAACAATCCTCCACATATCTCTATATATGAGTGTAAGTGTTCCCCGCAGTAACTGTCCATCATGCATTAGGAGAGATGTTGCTGACGACTTGAATCTTCCCGCATGAGTCAAACAACAGACTATAATACAAGAATGGACTAAGCCTTGAATTCTGCATCATAGCTGAAATTTTTTCCACTCACATAATGTAGTTACATGTGCTTCTGGCTACACATTAAAGGCCCTGTGCCAGCCAGGTTTCAGTATATAATTTTGGGCGTCTACAAGTTTACCCTCAAGAGACGGCCTGATATCTCTTTGTCCATACACTATAGGTGAGTTCATTATAAAGAGACATGGCATGAAGCACTTTGCGCTTCCCTTGCGGTGCTACGCCGCTATGACATGGCTTAAAGCCAAGGCATTACCCTTCTATAGGAATCACCCCATATCTGGAAACCTTTGTAGTGTTATACTACTGTAGCATGAGGCAACTGTCTCTTTGTAGTGCCAAACTACCCAGCATGAAGCCTTAGGCTCCCTTGCGGTGTTACGCCGCAACGACATGGCTTGCAAGGCCGAGGCTTTATCCCTAACCGGGTACCTCATCGTGGTGTCATGCCACTGTAACATGAGGAACTCTTCCTCTTTGTAGTACTGACTACACC
The DNA here is from genome assembly GCA_029216955.1 of Iris pallida. Classification (NCBI taxonomy): domain Eukaryota; kingdom Viridiplantae; phylum Streptophyta; class Magnoliopsida; order Asparagales; family Iridaceae; genus Iris; species Iris pallida. The sequence continues at coordinate 14,861,772 of JANAVB010013999.1, read as the reverse complement.
CCTCTTTATTTTTAACATACAACATTAGGCTAACTGCCTATTTGCGGTGCTACGCCGCTGTGACTTAGCCTGCAAAGCCGAGGCTTTATCATATTCCTGGGCAGCACCCCACATATAGGAACCTCATTGTGGAGTCACCCCACTGTAGCATGGAGTTTCACTCCTTGTAGTGCTGCTCTACCGTGCTTCCTGTAAAGTACACCAGACATTCACTCTGCCTGAGAACTCATTAAGGCAATTAAGCCAACCTTCCCACAGGAACCGTTTTCCACAGAAAATAACAGTAGACAACAGTGGTTATAGGTCCGTAACCTCTCCATGCCCAATAGAACATGTACCCACCGTTCCTGATATTCTTCCGATTAGTGGTCCTCCCTTGAACCAAAAGCTAGATACCTAGTAGATAAATCTTTGAACTATTAGCATAAAACTTTATGGTAGGAATACAATAATATAATATCAGAATGCCTTCAAGCCCATTTTACAAGCTGTGTCATCGACCAGCTGGCGCTTGAGGCCCTTGGTGAATGGATCTGTTAGGTTCTCCTGACTCCGAACATCAATCACTGCAATAACACCTTTCTTGATAAGATCGTGTACTGTCCTGTGCTTCAACCGCATAGTCCTCTTCTTTTCGTTGAAGAGGTCATTTGATGCCACCGCCTCAGTCGTCTGGTTGTCGTAGTATATCGGTATTGCCGGTATTTGTGCCCCAACCACTGGAAGATCATACATGAGCTCCCGAAGCCATTCTGCTTCCTCGGCTGCGTTATCAAGTGCAAAAAACTCAGATTCTATGGATGACCGCGAGAGCATAGTCTGCTTCTTCGACTTCCACGATATAGCAGCTCCACCCATTGTGAAAATGAATCCACCTGTGGACCTCTCGCTCTCCACCTCTGAGCACCAGCTGGCATCACTGAAGCCTTCTACTACCGGTGGATCTCCGCTGTAGTACAGTGCATATGTCTGAGTCTTCTTGAGATATCTCATAACCCGTTTCACAGCTTTCCAGTGTTCAATACCTGGGTTGCTCGTAAAATGACTCAGCATTCCTACGATGAAAGCTATGTCAGGCCTTGTGGCAGTAGTAGCATACATCAAACTCCTGATTACGCTTGACTACTCCAGCTGCCTGATAGTTTCCCCTGAATTAGGCTTCAGCTTCAGATCACACCTGTACGGCGTATCGATCCCTGGAAGATCCTGATACCCATAACGAGTGATCATTTTTTCAATATAATGAGACTGTGACAGCACTAGTCCAGTGTATGTCCGGATGATCATGATCCCTAAGATCACATCAGCTTCCCCTAAGTCCTTTATACTGAACTTGCTCGAGATAAATTTTTTTGTCTCCGTGACACAGCTCATATCCGTACCTAGGATAATCATGTCGTCCATGTACAGACAAATGATCACACCTCTTCCATTAGTGAACTTCGTATAAACACACTTGTCCGTCTCGCTGACCATGTAGCCATTTGACCTTATAACTTTGTCAAATTTCTCATGCCACATCTTGGGAGCCTGTTTAAGACCGTACAAAGATTTCACCAACTTGTATACTGTCTTTAAGACCCTTGACGACAAATCCCTCTGGCTGTTGCATATAAATCTCTTCGGCCAGCTCGCCATTTAGGAAAGCCGTTTTTACATCCATCTGATGTATCACCATCTTATGTATTGCTGCGAGAGCAATCAATATTCTGATGGTGGTCATCCGAGCTACTGGAGCATACGTGTCAAAGTAGTCAATCCCCTCCTTCTGAGAAAACCCCTTGGCTACCAACCTAGCCTTGAACTTGTCAATTGTTCCGTCTGCTTTCATCTTCTTCTTGAAGATCCATTTGCATCCGATAGGTTTCACTCCTTCAGGAAGATCAACTAACACCCAAGTGTTATTTGAGGTGATGGAATCAATTTCATTGTCAATCGCCTCATTCCAAAAAACTGCGTCGCTGGTCTTCATCGCCTCATCATAGGTAAGCAGATCAGCTTCCACATGATAGGTGACAAAGTCACTTTCGAAGTCCTTCGGCCTTCTCACTCACTTTGTTTACGGCTCAGCGAGATCTGGTTCAACCGTTGTTTCAACAACAACATCTTCTTGGACCACATCTTCATTGAAGACATGCGCACCCTCATTATTCTCCGAAACATCCGTAAGAACAATATTTTTGTGCCTTGCAAATTTGTCTTCAAAATATTCTGCGTCGCGAGATTCAATGATATGATTTGACTCAATATCAAGAAATCTTCGAGCATCACTCTTCTTGGCATACCCCAAGAAGATCGTCTTAGTAGTCCTTGTCCCAAGCTTCTGAATCTTCAGATCTGGAAGCTTGACATATGCCAGACACCCCCACACTCGAATGACATTCAAGTTAGGTCTGAACTTGAACCAGAGTTCATGAGGAGTAGCATCTGAAGTTGCATGAGGCACTCTATTTAGAATAAAAGTGGCCGTCAATGCAGCTTCTTCCCAGTAGCACTTAGGAAGACCAGCAGTCAACAACATTGAGTTAATCATTTCTGTTAACGTTCTGTTCTTCCTCTCTGCTACTCCGTTTGATTGAGGAGAGTACGGAGCCGTAGTCTCATTGACAATTCCATGTTCTTTACAGAATGATGTAAATTCATGAGACCTGTACTTTCCACTTCGATCACTTCTTATTCTTTTGAGTTATTGTCCAGTCTGTCGCTCAGCTTCGGCTCTGAACTCCTTGAACTTCTCGAATGCTTCGTCTTTAGCCTTTAGCAAGTAGACGAACGCATACTTTGAGAAGTCATCGATGAAGCTTATGAAATACTTCATCCCGGCCTTTGTAGAGAACTGTTTGAAGTCACAGATATCGAAGTGTACCAACTCCAGAAGATCTGTACTTCGATTAACCCGAGGAAAGGGTTTCCTTTTGATCTTTGTTTGAGCATGAACTTCACATTTCTCTATCTTACCCCCACACTTGGAGATAATTTCTAGACTAGACATTCTGTTTATTCGTTTATAATGAACATGTCCTAGCCTATTATGCCACAACTCAAGAGTATAAGCAGAAGGAGTGATTTCATTAATCATATTAATTATATTGGACTGATTTACAAGCTGAATTTTGAACATTCCTTCGGTATAAAAAGCTTTTCCGAAATATGTTTCCTTCATAGACATCACCATCTGGCGAGCATTGATGTCCATCCTGAGGCCTGCGTTACAGAGTAGGCCTTCTGAGATCAGGTTCTTGGCGATAGCAGGTACGTGCTTCACGTCTTGAAGCGTTAGAGACTTCCCCGAAGTCAGCTTCAACACCACCGTCCCGATCCCGAGCACTTCAGCTTGTGCTTAGTTCGCCATCATAACCACTTCAGAAGTAGGTGTGTAGGTGGTGAACCACTCCTTAATGGAGCAGACATGGCAGGAGGCTCCAGTGTCTACCCACCAGTCAGAGTCAGTCCTTACCGCATCAACCTGCACAATCATAGCAACAACGTCAGTGATCATAGATACCTTACTAGGCTCTCCTTGCTCTGATTGCTTGGTCTTTGCTTTGCATTCATTCTTGAAGTGGCCCTTCTTGCTACACTTGAAACAAGGCATCTGAGACTTTGCCTTCTTTCGTTTGAAGGAAGTCCCCTTCACGTTCAGATTGTTAGGGTCCTTCTTCTTGTTGTGGGAAGCCGCCTGCTCTCCCCTTGGTATGAACCAGATTGGCGTTAGCCAATTGCTTGGACAGTACGTCCACCTTCAGTTGAGCCCGCATCTGGTCCTCAACATAGATTTTCTGCAAGAGATCCTCAAGGCTGATCTCAAGCTTCTTTCTATGTATATTTGCATAGAACTTACTCCACCCAGCAGGGAGCTTTGAGACAATCCCTTCAATAACAAACTTGTCAGGGAGGGGCATCGCCTCGTCTTCCAACTTCTGTCGCAGCTTCAGAAATTCTTATACCTGCGGCAACATAGACTTCTCGTCCTCAAAGATCCATTTGTGATATTTTTCAACCACAAATATCTTGCTCCTGTTCTTGTCTTCTTCGTACAGTTTCTCCAGAGACTCCCATATGTCTCTGGCAATTGGTTTCTTACTGTAGGATTATATTAGGGAATCCTCCATAGCATTCGGGATAAGTAACTTGCAAATGCTATTCTCCCTTCTCCACTTGGCCTGAAGTTTAGTAGCCGCAGTGATTGCGGCAGCAGACCCAGTATCTGGAACGGTAGGTTCCTCTTCAATAAGCACGTGATCAACGTCTCTGAGTTAAAGATTGAGATAAACCTTCCTCTTTCAGACTTGATAATGCTCTCCATAAAACTTTTCTAACTTACAAAAGTCAGTATTGAGGAGTGAAGCATTAACGTTTTCCATTGTAGCAATAATGCTTTGAGATTGTTAGTGCTGGGGCACAATTTTTTAATGGAAAACTGAGAAAATGAAACAATTGTAAAAACAATGTTTCAAATCAACACTTCAAAGAAGGTGATTATGAATTACGAGAATCTAAAAAGATTTCGTAATCAACATCAATCGATCGTAGTACTTCTAAAAAGAAGATACAATCATAATTACTAGCAGCAATGAAGAAGGTGACTGGCGAAAGATGGAAGATCTCCTGCTGGGGTGAATTATCACCGTTGCTCAAAGCTTTATTCGCCCTACACGAACAGCTTCCAGGAACCAGCAAGTTCATCGAAGAACTTGGAACACTCCTGCTCTTCTGACTCCTCAGATGGATACGAACTCCCGTGCAAAAGCAACGCTGGTGCGGCGCCTTTTCTCTCTCTCGAAGGCTGCTGGAATTTGCAAGCAAATTTCGATCAGAACAGTGTTAAAAAACACTTCTGAATTCTTTGTTTACTTGTGCTAAAAATACTTCGTAAACTTTGTGTGGCTTCTCTTTCTTGTGTATATCCACAGCCTTGAGAGAGAGAGGATGCCTTATATAGGCCCTACAGCAATTGTTCGGTTGCCACAAAGTTAAGGACGTGGTAAAACTATCTCGAATATGTAGCAACCGTCCAGAACATGCTAAAGCACGTTCTGTTGCAAGTTGCGCCAACTGCGCGCACCCAGCGCTCCCTGCACTCCGTGTACTGAGCCACTTGTGCCAACCTGCGCCAACTGTGCGCACTGCGCCACTGCGCAACTTGCGCAACCTGCGCCACTGCGCAACCAGTGCAGCCAGTGCGCCCGACGCAACCTGTGCATAACCTGGCGCGCACCCTGGTCGTACAACCTGTGCGCAACCTGGCGCGCAACCTGGTGCGCACCCCGGTCGTGCAACCTGTGGCGCACAACGTGGCAGCGCAAGTGGCTCGCGCAACAACGTGCTAAGTGCAAAGTGCGCCAACAAAATGCTACATTACGTCTCATGAGCCCATGAGCCCGAGTCCGAGTCGCTAAGCCCCTACGGGGCTTAGCTCCCATGGAAATGAATTTACCAAGAGCAAAAAGCATGAATGCTTTTATTGTTGATTTAGCCTTTTTCCTATTAGAAAAATAACCCCACATGGCACACCCATGTGCACCTCCACACCACATGTGCATCTCTAAACTAGCAAAGCTAATATATAGAGATACAACTCCTTTGGTCTAGTCGATGTGGGACTAAAATTCTCTTTAAAAAAGACCAAACTCCAACATAGTCGGGTGGTGCTGGGGGTATTTAGCGGTGGCTCACCGGTCGAGGATGAGGCTGTAGGGAATGTGAGCGGTGATGGCGGGGGCAGCGACGTCGGCGCTCGCGGGTCGACGGTCGGCGGGTTAGGTTAGGTTCCGATTTATTTTCTTCTGTATTTTCTTTTCTGGTTTGGATGGTGGAGTGCCGGACACGAGGACAGTTGTATGCTGGCTGTATTATGGCTACTAGAAAATGGGATTCTGACACCCGGAGTCGGACCCGAGGTTGGACACTCGGTTGACACGAGTGGATACGAGCACAGATTTTGTGTGTGAACACAATTGTGCTTGTTGGACACGATTTTGTAGTGGTGGTCGATGATGCTGATGATGATGGCGGTGGGATGTGGTGGTAGATCGGCTTGGGTGGTGGTCGTCGTGGTGGTGATGACGGAATCGGGGTAGCAAAGGTGAACTGCAGGTAGTATCAGGGGATCAGTGTCAGACGCGATGGTCGAAGAAGGGCTGTGTTGATGCTGGGAATGGAGGTTGCTGAGGCTGCGGTCGCGGTCGTGAGGGTGTTGAAGGTTTTGAGAATTTGTTGCAATTTGAGTTGTGGAAAGTACAAGAAAATAATCTCCTTAAATAGTAGTCAAAATAGTTAGATAAGAACTAGGAGCGAGTCGATAAATCCTCCATTTAGTTTAAAATCACATAAACTTTTAAAACAATTGTAATCCAAATCATAATAAATTAGAATTAATATTAATTTAACTAAGTATTTGATAACAACGAGTAATTCAAATCCATTGAATATATATCTATACAAATCAAATGATCAACAAAATATTTAGCATTTATCAAAACCAAATTGAACCATATATAAACTAAAATGAAATCAATAATTAATTATCACTATAATATGTAAATAACAATTGACGTCATCGAATAACTTAAAGCATGTTTTTATTAAATCAAAATTCTATAAAATATTCTATCATATAATTCATTTTTAAAAATTATTCTTTTAAAACATAATCTTTTGTTAGTCTAAGATAATTGGTCAAATAAATTTAAACTAAATTAATGGAATCTTAATCCAATAATAATTTAAAATTGATATTTATTATCGTTAAATAATTTGAACAATATTTGATATATTTTTACATAAATCCAAATAATTTGGCAAATCCTTTATTGGTCAAGGGTGATAACAAAAAAAAATCTAAAACTATTAATCAAATCTAATTAATTAGCCACCAAGATGATTTGAAAATAATATTTGATAACACCAGCATTATTTAAAACATAATTTCATTAATCCAAAATCTTATTTTTAAAATAAACTAGCAAATATTTTATTGTTACAAAGTACTTATGATTTTTAAAATTAATTAAAAACCAAATCTTTTCAATATTTAAATCAAATAAATATGGAATCTAATAAATTATCAACTAATCAAAATCAATCCACAATAAAAGTATAGATATTATTAATAATATTTAAAAATATATTTAGTCAAATCCAAATCCAAATCCAAATCAAATGATGTTTACACAAATTGATCTAATCACAATCTATTAATGATTGCAATAACAAATAGTTTAAATAAATTCAAATCTTTTTATAAATGAATTACCATTTAATGATACCAACATATATTCTAAAACTACGCAAGGCATATAAATTCAAACCAAAATCAATAATAATAATAAAGAATAATAGAATATATAAAGTATATATCTTTATAAATCCAAAAACTTTGATAGAACTTTTGTCAAGAAAAACAAATAAAATAAAATAAAATAAATAATTAAATATGATTTTCAAATCATTCTAGAAACTACTCCTTTAGGAATGCTGGAAAATAATAAAATATCATTTAAAAGAAAAAAAAACAATACTTATACTACAATATAATTTTTTTTGAAAATTTGGGAAGAGGAGTTACAAAACCCTAGCCAGAACCCTAGGGTGGCCGGCCACATGAAGTCCCCCTTGTCTATAAGAAGAATAACTTGTTTTTCTTCCTCTTTCCTTTTGATACCCTAAGCCTAATTTAGAAGTTCTTTCCCAAATTATTCCTTCATTCAAATCTTCTCCAAATTCTTTCAAATTGGTCTCATTCTCTTTCCCTTGGAGAGTAGAGGGCTCTAGAAGCAAGCTTGGAGGGATTGGTGCACTTGGAGCTTGAGGACTTCAAGATCTTGGAACTTTTTTTCATTGGGAATCCGTCTCCCAATAGGTATATGCATTCTAAACCTTCTAATTTGTCTTAAATAGTGTAGATACATCAAATAGGAACCCCCATGCATTAGGTTTGTCAATGGTGAGGAGTTTTGACTCTTCTCTTTCCATTTAGAGACTTTCCCCTTTATATTTGACCAAAATTGGGGAAAATCCGAGAATAGCAACCTAGGGTTTGTGAATAGGTTTGTTAGGTTATAATGGTGATTTAGAATATATGGGTGTACTTTGGGTCAGGTTTGGATCCATTTGTTGTGCGTATCATGGTCGTGTCACCACGTGTCCGATACACATGCCAAGTGTTTGACAAAATGACCAAAAGAGTACTTAATACTCTAATCTCAGTTTTGATCTTTGTTTTAGATGCGCATTGATATAGGTTAGCATTTGTGAGCCTATCTAATGATTAGGATTAAGTTTGAGGGAGTTGTTGTAGCTCCCCTTCCAGGAAATTTGAAAATATTTTTATTTTATTCGAATGGTGATTATTAGATTTTATAAATTATATAGTTTATTATTTCGGTAGATGACTTTAGCCAAGGTGGTGGTATTTATATACATCATAAGTTCTTAATGTTGAATAATGTCTTGTTGACAATATAGTGAATGATTATCCTTAACAAGTATGCGTATTTATTTTAAAGATTGGTTAATAAGTTCCTACTTACTATATGGAAGTTAATCTATGATAGAATCAATATTTAGTGAGATGTATGGTATACCGTGTAAGTTAAACTCTCCTTTTCTTCATAAATTTTATATGATTGATTTTTGATATATATATGTAGATGGCATATATGTGTATATGCATGTTTATATATAAATATATATACTATTTACGTGTATGCGTATATAAATACAAATATTAATATTATAGGTATGTATGTGTGTATATAAATACATATAATACCTTGTATACATACATGTGTATATATAAATATATACATAAATACGTGTACGTATATATAGATATAATATAATGATTGTAGGTATGTATATATGTACATAAAGATATATATAAGTAGGTATATGTAATATATTTATGTATATATATATATATGGATATATTTATGTATATATATATATATATATGGATATATATATAAGGAAATAAACAAGATAAGAACCCTGAACTCCAATTATAATCGTTTCTTCAAGAGGTCAACTTGCTTTTACTTGACCAATTAACAAAAGCATTAGCTCTAAGACTTTGAGCTCATATTGTCTTTTTCAAATCTGGTAGTCAATCAAACATGTCAGCCCAGGTTTTGATAGCTCGGCTATTCTGGGGTTTCCACCCTTTTCCATATCATTTCTTTGATTTACCAAAAATATTGGTCGTTAATACACATAGAAGCTTGATCTCCTTGAAGAGATCACTTTTTAAGCCCTTTTCTTTATTTTTATAAGTCTGTATGTGGTATTATATTGTTATATTGTTATGCTTGGCCTTTAGATAAAACAGAATAAGAAAACAAACTCATGAATCAGCCCAACAAAGTAGGCCCGAACCCAGCTTTAACCAAACCAAGCCCGCACGCGCCAATGGGAAAACTTCCCAGGCCGACCCTGTGTAACAGCCGCGCATAGACACCCATTTAACAGAGAACGAGGGAGAGAAGGAGGAATTCTAAAACCCTAGCGAATACTTGCGCGCTGACCCCTTCCCTGGGCGTGCCCCGCGCGCGCGCCGCCAAGGGTGGCCATCGGCCGGCCAGGTCGCCGCCGACCCGCGCGCGCGCAGTGAATCAATAGCAGGACAGCAGCAGCAGTATGCAGCGCCGAGCTAACTTCGCGCAGGGATTCCCCGACGACCGTTCGACGATTTGTCGAACCAGTTTCGCAGGTTCGAACCTAACCTATACCCCTTTATTTCGATATGATAGTTTCGATTTAAATCAAAACGGAATCGAGTTAAAAATCGATGCCAACTTGACGAAAATCTGTCCCAAACGGGACAGAAGAAACAGTCCAACGACCTTTCTTTACGGTCAGTTTTCTTCCAGACCATGAACGATTTCGAAAATGTGTTTGAAGGAAGTTGGGGACAACCTATAGAACAGAAAAACCCTTCTTTTACTTTTAATTAATTCATTGTATTCGTCAAATAAAATCTGTTTAAAGTTTGCTAAAAATCTGTTTTCAAAATCATGAAAACGCTCCACACGACGTGCGTCACGCCAATCCGGACGACGTGGTCGCGTACCGAAAGGATCGAAAGCTGCGTAACGACTTCGTGGTCGTGTGGGCTTTGACGGAATTCAAATTGGTCGCGTGTGCGCGACGAATTTGATGCGTATCCGTCGAAATTCACCGTATCGTGCACTTTGCAAATTCTTCAATTACTTTGTGCACGCTCGTCAGATCGAGACGAAACTTGCGCCAACAGGACCGTATCATTTTTCTGGTCCTGTATGCCAAGTTTGGTCCAATTCTGAGACAGTTGAATCCGACGTCGCTTTGCGGGCCCTACGGTCCCACTCAACGGACGATTTTGTGCACGGTCCGCCGGAATCCAACTTTGGACATACGGTTGGGTTCGTATCGGAAAACTGGATCCGTAGACATATAGTTTGACGACTTTAGAGACCGTTGACCCTGGCACGCTTTTCGGTGCAAAATGCGTCCAACGGCGGACATCGTTTTTGTCCGAAATTACCGTTTTGCCTCTGTGTCCAGAATTGGACTTAAGGACAGGCAATCCTAGCTAATTTGACTATTTTGAGAACGTTGGTAATGTTTATTTCAGCATCCGGAGACTTCTACATGTGTTGACTGATTGTGGCTCATTGAGTAGTATGGTATTATTGGTTTCTCCAGCTAAGAACCTCAGGCAAGTGCACTTTCTGATTGCTTTCCGATTCATAGTAGTATTTTCATTTCATGTCTATACATATATCTTGCTGCTTGTTGACACGCTCGTCACATGGAGTAGTCGGGAGGGGAAATATCTTAGTAAGACATGTGAACTACCCAGAACTATCCCATGAGTCTATTCTTGAATAATAGCATCTGCGCACGACACGTGTAGATGCCGGATTTATCTTCTAGTCATTCACATGTCGAAACGGATATTTCACACCACCTAGATAGATGTATTTTATTAGTTTTTCCTTGTTTACTTCTTTATCGTGCTATGACATCAGTTATCTTCCAGTTTTATTTCTCATATGCTATTTTCATGTCTTGTCAATTCTATTATGTTTTGCACTGCCGTCGGTTTGTGTACTTGTTCCAATCCTGACTGGATAACCAACATTTTTCAGGTTTAGCCGCGATCACTCTTTATATTGGAAAGGCTTGGGTATGCTGAGGTCAACCTAGAAATAGAAGATAGCATTGTATCAATTCCACTAAATGTAAAGCCTTGTATTTTCTTTAAATATAATTCTTGTAAATGTTGCAATAAATATAGAATTGTGAATGAGCAGCAAATATTTTATTTTGAGCATTTATTTCTTGCGAGATTGACAGCGTTCTACCGCCGACTCTGCGACGTAGGCTGGCTTGGACACGTCTCGTATCCGAAAAGCGGGTGCGGGTCGTGATAGTTGTGTGCCATAGGGGCTTGTAGACATATGTGGACTATTTTAATATATGTAATGTGAACTGTTGATACATGTGTGGACCGTTGTATTCATTTAGGGGACTGTTGGATATTCTATAGCAGTCCAACTTGCTTTTAGTTTCATTCCCATTTCTTTCATATGTTCAGTCCTATTATATTGTTCAGTCATTGATTAGTTATATTGTTCAGTCCCTATTGATTTAGTTTCAGTCCACATGTTCAGTTTTTGTCCTATAGTTTTGGTTTCCTTTCATATGTTTCAGTCTTATACTTGGTTGCCCAGTCCCTATTACTGGTTTCAGTTGAGGACTTTTGATTTTAGTCCCAATAGAAGGGGCAATAACAGAACTGTTTCAGTGTGTCAGTATTGATTGGGGTGATGGCTCGAGATTTAGAACATATTGGTTTAGTCCTTGGTTGGACATTATATCAGTCATCACTTTGAACTGTTTCAGTCCCATTTTATGTTTTGATTTCAGTCCTACATATTAGTCTCAGTTAACTGGAGAATGAGGGGCTTTACTTATTATTTCAGTCCCATATTTCAATAGTGTATCAGTGTATTGATTGGAGGCACAATTTAGATATCAGTCCTTGTGGTATTTTGTTCAGTCCTTTATTGCAATATATATTAGTCATCTATTAAGTTCGATTCCTTGTTAGTATAGTTCAGTCCCTACTTCTCATATATGTATCAGTCCCCTTTCATGTTTCAATCCCTTATATTTTAGTATCAGTCATGGGTAAATGAGTAGGGGAGTTACCTCAGTTTTCTAGCTCAATCCTATACTTCACATGGTATCAATCCTAATGTATCATGTCAACTTGTTTCAGCCTTAACCTTTACATTTGATTTTAGCCCATATTTTCTTGTATCAGTAAATGTAGGGGAGGGAGGATTACCTTAGCCTATTGTTCAGTCCTTGTTGTATTATATTGTTTCAGTCCTTAGTATTCAATATATGGTTCAGTCCTATCTAGGATAGGTAGTGTACCTATTATAAGCCTATGCATATCCTCTACTTATTAAGCATGTAGGAACTGTTAGTATCAATTAACTGGAAGTAAAGTTGGGGGCTCTAATGTTCAAAATTGTTTCAGTCCCAAATTATTTTAGTATTTAGTCTATTGTTCAGTCTTTACCTATTGTACCAGTCTATGGCTAACTGAGAGAATAACTTGGTATCAGTCATAACTGATACTTGTATCAGTCTTTACTGATATTGGTACCAGTCTCTGAATGAGAGTGGGTACTCAGTCATTAGTTGCATTAATGTATCGTTGTGGTTTGTATCAGTCCTATAATATTGAATGTTCAGTCCTTTTGTATTAGTCTTTTTAGAAGGGACTGTGGTATTCTAGTTAACTAGTAGATAGGGAGCTATGTATCACTATATGTTAGGGTCTTTGTATTAGCCCTATAGGAGAATTTAGTACCAGTTAGTAGGATATAGGCCATATAGTGGCAAAGATATGTTAGGATATGGTAGGATACCATGCTATCCTAGTTTAACTAACCTAGCCTAGAAACATAGGGTATGGTCCCAGTATCCTAGAATTGGACTCATACAACCAAGTTTGACTAGAGTTGACCTAGTTTGACTTCTCTGACTTAGAAAAGGCCTAGAAATATGTAATTAACGCATTTAAATACATTGTTTACTCTAGAACACTTTATAACCTTGTAATTTTATAATAGGTCTTTGTGACGCCAGTTCATATATCGATACTCAGTCGTTGCTCAGGATATTAGGTGAGTACCTACCTTTGACTATTTTTATCATGATAGTATCTACATTACCTGTTCTAGACTACTTTACTTGATGTTGACACATTGTTACACGGATTGATACTAAATGGATATTGTCAGGAGATGTTATCCCTTATCGGGTATATCATGTTTATGTACTTTATCATGTACATCGTGTACTCCTTGTATTCGTATTATTCATGTACTCTAATGTGCTTCATGTACAAACTAGCAATCATGTATGTAACGTGTCATGATCAGATCCATGTGTATTTATTGGGACGGGGGAATAGAATGTAGTTATGTGATTAAATCTCTTAGTGTAAATCATTATAAGTCGATTATACCTTCACGTGTAATCGAGTTACCGTAGAATAATCATATACAACCTAAACCAATCACATAACTAACTTGTGCTCTAAATCACTTGTGTTCATTTCAAGTTAACATGTTCTCTATCTTGTTCATGTACTCAGTTTTCTTATACCTTCATGATGTTATTTCTCTATTTTTTGTATTTCTATTTTGGTATATCATGTATATTATTCTATTGCGAGTTATATATTTTCTACCATACAATGAAACTGCTTTCAGAGTTATGTACTTCGTTCCAATCCTGACTGGATATATTTTTTAGAGGGTTGGTAGGTTTCTGCATAACCTATTATGGAGCAGGCATTGATAACGACTGTGACCCGAATCACCAGGAGGATCCTGCTAGCTTAGAGGAGACACCAGTAGTGCCTAGTTAGTTGGGATATTTGTCTGGATTTATTTTTAGTTATCATTCCTGAGTTGTATATATATATTACTCTACTCTTTGAGATGTGTTGATGACTCTTAGACTTATTTCCATATGGTTTGTATTGCACTTTGACATCTATCTATTTCCAAATCGTGCTGTTATTCCTCCTTAGCTATTGTGATTGAGATTATGTCTTTCTGTGATTGTCCTCCGTATGGAGAGTATATTCGACAGGTACATTTATACTGTGTTATAGTTGGTTATGTGACCCAGGACAACGTTCTACCACCGACATTGTGACATAGGCTAGATGTAGCCACGGTCTCGTGCCATTTCACTGGGTGTGGGTCGTGACATATAGTATTTTAGTTTCTTTACCATGTACATATTTTATAATTTAACTATCCACGCATTTGAATGGTCATGAACAACTTGTGCACAAGGTTTTTGGGTTCCTCGAATGGTCGTCGAGCACCGGGACCGATTTGACCTAAAATGAACAAGGATGACCGTGCTAAAGTGCTAACATGAGGTATTACGGGATATTCAGTAGGGATAACTACCCAGAATGAAAAGGTACGGTGCAATATATGATAACTCAAAAACTTTCAGTGGAGGCTAACTATCCAGCCTGAAAGAGACATTTAAGCCGAGATAGTCCAAGATGGCTTATGGTGCCAGTGATCTTCATACAGTTAGACTGCATGCTAATGTATATACTTGCAGGCTTGATAAGTTAGTCGCAAGAATGAGTTCAGTTGACATTTTTATATATTTTTTAAGGCAAACAAATGTTTTATGCAGGGATACACATTATGACACATTTATATTTTATGAATAATATTATTGTAAGTAGGAAAGGATGATAAGTATTGGATAAGATCTACTGTATTAAGTGACACATTTATGTTCATAGACATATACATGCTTATGAATTGTTAACTGATCTTAAGGCAAGATTTCAAAATCACATAATATTTGTCTGCACTCACATAATTAACCTGTTGGATTTTTAGGTGAGTTTAGTTAAGGCCACTTACCAATATATTTTCTAATGTGTTGATATCCCAACTCTACAGGTGGGGTCAGCTGCTTGGATGTACTGAGCTCAGTTGGCAACTTGAAGCTGTGCAACGTAGATATATTTTTTGTTTATAAATGACATAATATATGGAACAATGTTGATTATATGAGTTTCATGTGTTGTACGTCTTGTGGCATGTTTTATTGTATTGAGATCTCATATTGTAATCGAGTTGTTCTTTGGCCTAGAGTCGTTGCAAGTTTGCTACAAATTATCAGTAAAGAGAATCATTTTTCATATATCTTGTGTATATCAACTTTTTTGTTTATTCTGCTTCTATAACTTGTCTCTGAGATGTTCTATCGATTGTGTTTTATTATAGCCTTATATAAGTATAATTTAGACTTGTACGATATCACGCCCAATTGCGACTTTCGGTCCTGCGGGATCGGAACATGATATTTGATGTCTAAAATAGGGTTAAGACTATCTATAAGTATGTATAATCACTAATATATCTCAATCCACATAACGAATAAATAACACCAATAAACAATATAGTTCTTGGTCTGTAGCCCAATAACATATATGTTCGAATAGATCCGAAAGAATATCGAAGTTATATAAAAGTAGGCTAAAACAACATATGGCATCATTGTATAAAATATGTAATATAAAAGAATGATAAGAAGGTACCACTAGCGATATATGAATCATATAGAAATGCACCAACAATAATCCAACGTATGAAGCTCAACAAATACCTGAAAAGAAAATCAGGTCCTTAGAAGGACATAGTAAGATACATAATATATATGCCGAATGTAACAATAAAGAACATGCATAAGAAACACAAGAAAATAAACACAAAGAATAACCACAAGTAAGATAGTAGCATATCATCGAGAATAGTGTTATCAAACATAGCTACGAGGAAATCAAGATAATCACAACCCCGTGGGAGCTAACGATCCTATAGGAAGTAGACCAATGTGGGCTCCCAGTCTATAGTAATTCTCAATCGTAGCCAGTGAAGGTCTCTCAATCGAAAGTGATCAAGTGAACAGTTCTCTATCGTAACCGAGTAAGGGACTCCCAATCGAAAGTGGTCGCAATATAACCAACACCTAATAACATTTTCATCGCCTAAGAATTATGGGTTAGGTCAAGTCAATCCATGTAACATGAACACAAAATCCAATCTAGTTATACAATCAACTATAAGGGAGTATAGGATCAAAGAAGCAATAGTCAAGTCAAGTACAAGACAAGCAGGAGTAGGCATAACAAACCACTATATAAAAGACAAGTAAAGATCGTACAACTTGAAATGTGTACAAGAAGCACGTGATGACAAATAGCAGAATTATAATAAGCATGTGACAGGTATAAGTGGAAGCAAAAAAAGATAAGCATGCATAAATACTGTATAGTGGCAAGATATACTTGCATGCAAATTTGTTCAATGACACGTTGAGGTTGTAGATACCAATGAGTGATCTCAACCTAATAACCCAAGAGAGACTATTAACTTATATGATTAACTTATTACCCAAGAGAGTATTAATTTATAGTCTCTCTTGGGTTATTAGGTTGAGATCATGTTAACACATCGATAAATGTGTAATGTATATAGGTATCCTCACCATCATATTTATTAATATACCTTCATTTAAAATGTGTATTGATGAAGGTAAAATTGTAATGATAAATATTGTGGTGGAAGTAACTATACAAATTACTTATTGATGTGTTCACATATGCCCTTAGGGCACTTATTAATGAAACCCAATATTGAAAATGCATACTCTGATTACTTCTTTCTTTTTTCATAGAAACTGTAGCAACAATAGCAAAGTATACATAGAACTAAGAGCTTAGGTCGATGTAGCTATATGTGCATGCATAGTACTCCACTCTAGGTATAACAGTTAGAAGTGATGAAGACTGAAACACAATGGCTCGTTGATGCGACGTCGATAACTTGAGGGAATAAGGACAACAACGAACAGTTGTCCGGCGATGGCATTGACTCGTCTAGCTCGAGCAATCGCTGGCAAAGTCGGTGGTGGCGGACATTATCCACTTTGTCGTCTGCTCTCACAGGCATCAATGGTCTTGGGTACTCTGGGATAGAATCGGGCTCTTGATCAAGGTTGTCGCGTTAGGTCTTTCTTAGTAGGGCAAGAGCTGTTTCCATGGCTATGAATTCGACACTACGGTGAAGGGGTCGAATAATCTTCCATGGCTCGCCAGATGACTGGATGGCCAATCGGGTGTTGTACCTCGGTTCTGCAAAACCGATCATCCTTGCTAGGTCATGATATCGTACGAGCCTAAATTGCGCTCGTGTAAGGCGAATACCAAAACAGATGATTGAGCGGCTAAACGAAAAAGTCGCATAGAAGTCCAGAAGTAAAAAAGATGAAGCAACACAAAGTGGTATACAAAATGAAAACCATTTATTGATATTCAGCAGAATTACAAATATACGAAGCCAATATTACAATTGCTCAAGCTCACAATCTCTCTGAACACAATCACTCAGCTCTATCTCATTCTCTCAATACAAATAGATCATGCCCTTAGGCTTACAACTTGAAGAAGGTGATGTCCATACATTATGTCCAATATAAGTTAAGACTCCAACGTGACCGCACGCCTCAAAACATGAAGGAACTCTATGCCTCGATGTGTCCAAGAAAGCTATGCACCGAAGGAGTTGCTACCTGAAAACCTGCACACAAAACTATGGGGATATCAATATATTGAATGCATTGGTAGGGAGGCCTCTCGTCCACCATACAAAATCAATACGTTCATTTAGTAAGTGCACACTAGGATTTTAGTGATCTTTCTAATCTTGTCTCAGGATCAGTTTTATGGCACATACTACAAACATACTTGTGTCACGACAACATGATCATGCCATAAAGCCCATTTGTATAATAATGTCATGGTCATGCCTCACAACATAATGTAAACTTAGCTATGCTTATATTTTGGCCTTTCGTGTTTCAACACAACAGTTCAGTTATAACATAAAGACTCAATGTCAAGCTACTAAACCATATGCCACATATCGTTACCGAAGCACGTGTCTCTGCTGGAGCCAAATCTTAGTCTTGACTACTTGCTTTGCATATCGTGTATTCATTTTCAGATTTAATCTACGGCATATATACAAATTGCGGCTATCATGCCGACTCAATCTATATGGAGGTCTCTAGTATAATAAGCTATCCATGGACTTTTATAGCTTGGTGCAGATGGGTCATTACAGCGCGGGTAGCGAGCCCCTTTGAAGAAACTGAATCACCTATGCGTAACCCTTGCCCGGCTATCTTGCTCTCTTCCTAGGCTGTAAACGGCCAAAAAATTTAATTAATATTTTAGGTATTTTTCTAAATTTTTAATTTTTAATTATTTATTTTAAATATTGTGCTTCAAAAATATATATTTTTCCTTTAATTTCTATATAAAGGAAGTCACAAGTATTTTTGATTATTAAAAAGGTTTGCCAATTATTTTTAAGTAAAGATTTTGAATTTATGTAAATATACTTTAATTTATTTGGATAGCATCGAATATTATTTAAATTATTTTGAAGATATATTTTAAAATTATTAGTGTTTTCTGTTTTTGATTAGATTTATCTAATTTTAAATTCATTGATTTAAATTTTCTGATAACTATCAAATATGGCTTAAATTATTTTGATAATATTAACTGTTATTTGAAATATTATTCAATATTTGATTAAGGTTACATTGATTTAAATTTTACTTGCTTTTGAATTATTGGATATTATTGATACTACTTTGATAATATTAATATTATTATTAATAGGATCATTAATTAGCATTTTAAAATTATGATTAAGATCTGATTAATCTACTTTAGACATTAAATATTGTTTTAAATTATTGGTATATGATCATTTAATATATTTTGAATAAGTTATTAATTTGGGATTAGATTAACTTAGTTTTGAATATTTATTTGAATTATTATTGTAACCAAATAATATATTTAGATTTGATTGATTTTGTTTTGAAATTATTGATTATTATCTTTGGCTAATAAAAATCTATTTGCTAAATTATTTTATATATGATTTTGAATTATAAAAATAAAATTTTAAAGTATGTATGGTAACTAAATATTGGATTAGATTTTATTAATTAAGTTATAAATATTTGTTTGATTTAAATTTGTGGAAAGATTTGATCATTGGTTTCTTAATCCATATATATTTAGAAAATCACTATCTATTTAAGGAAAGCATTTTCGCCTTCCAATCGAATTCTAATTTAAGTAAGTAATAGCTACTCATTATATATACCCTATTAAACTTATAAACATCTCTCATCTTTTCCTTTCTCAAATTTTCTTTTTTCCCCCCTCCAAAATAGCCTAAAATTCGTCATAAATTCAGCCTCATTTTTTCAAATGTTGTAACAACTTTGAAGGACCATAACTCCTAACTCCGAACTCCGTTTGACCTCTAGTTTTTTTAAACCGTATTGAGGTTAGCTTCGATAATCTATAATTTGTTTTTTCAAATTCATAATAATTTTTTTTTTGTAAAATTGTTTGAGTGCCGGTTGTTCGAAAATCGATGCATTGTACTATTTTTGAGATTTCGGGAGATCCCGAACTCGGTTTTACAATCTGTTTGATGTTTCGAAAAGATGACATGATGATCTATAAAACGCAATTTTTTTAGAAATTGATTTTAAAGTTTAAATTTTATTTTGGGCTAATGTATATTTATATTATTTTATGGTATTTAAAATAAACTTTTGACCTAAAAATATTATTGTAATATTTTCTACCTAATTAAATTATATTTTTTCTCTAAAAATAATTTTCCTAGATTTTAAAAGTATTTATCTAAAATTATTTTAATTAATAAAATATAGCTTCAAGTATTATATATTTTCTAAATTAGACTATAAAAACTTTTCCTAAATAAATATATACAATTTTCTTTTTAAGAATTTCCTTTAAAAAAATTCTATATTAGATTGGATTGATTTTTATCGTGACTAATTGTATTTCCTAATTACTCGCAAAACCGGACCACTTCATATTGACTTGGCTAGTCGAACCAATCTGGACATTGTCAGATCGTTGCACCACCTCCAGGCAAGTATACCTTGCCAACATGTAGTATATTTTATATGCATACACATGTTCTTTAATTATCTGTTGCTCCTTTTTCCTCATATTGTTATATTCATGATTGTTTTATCCTATTTCTAGTTTTACTTATCATGTTTGTAGTTTTAATTTATCTTGTTTCTAGCTTACATGCATGTACCCAATTTCTGTTCTATTTTCAATATCTATTATATTGGTCTTCGTGTTCACATATGTCTCATGATAAAGTTATCCAGTCCTACACCACTATTCTTTTGACTTGACATGACTTGAGTATGAATTGACTTTTGATATTATATAGATTGTGAGTGCTTACCTTGACTACAGTCTATATGATTAAATTAACCTTGATACTAGAATTGGCTACTTGACCATCTCAATTGCCAGTGCTTGCCTTGACTACGATTGAGATACTATAGATTGGGAGTGCTTGCCTTGCCTACAGTCTATAGGTTTTACCTGACTTATTTTTAGCCACTTCTAGTATGACATGCCACTGCCTTAGGTTTTCTTGTGTCCTAGGTTCCCTTGTGTCTTAGTTTCCTTATGTCTCGGTTGATTCTTTCATGACTATTTTTTTAATTTTCCTACATATTTTATATTGTTATATTCGACATATTTTTATGTATCTTGCTATGTCCCCTGAGGACCTGATGATCTCTTCAGGTCTAGACGATCGACAGGATCTCGAGGAGTACGACCCGGCCTAGACTCTTCCTTTGCGGACCGTATAATCTTTTCATTAGATAGTGGACTTGTTATTTTTATCTTCTTTATTTGATTCTATTCTTTACAGCTTGGTGTAGAAGCATGAAAATGAAGGACTATGCGCCCACACTGAAGGAACTGTTATGCGCCAACATGATAAAGGGCCTATGCATCCACATGGTAAAGGAGGCTATGTGCCTATAGAAAACTGCTTTATATACTAATGATGCACCCAAGTGTGGGCACATAGTCTGCTCCCAGCACTATGCGCCCAAGGAAGAAACGACTCTACGACCTGGTCAACATTCACGATCAATCATGGGTCGAGGCATGCGGCCACATCAGTCTCCACGAGCAGTCGTACATTGTTTGCAAAAACAAAAAGTTTATAAAAAACTTTAAAAGAATCGTACAAGGTACAATGAATTCTGGGGAAGTACAACTTTAGAAATCTGATCAGAAGACGATCACTTTATCCTTTGGACTATGTGAACTTGAAGAATAGAGCCTTTAGGGAATACAGCAACAATTTTGCAAGAGTTCTTGATCTCTGTGTCTGTCCTTTAACAATGATTGGAAACTCTAATTATAGAGTTCTAGAAATAACTGTTTTGGCAGTTATTCTGATGTGCGCGAAGCTGGGTTGTGCCACATTGGGCTGCGCCAATCTCATGTTGCGCCAACTTTCATTCAGTTATCAGTCGTGTACTAACTGTATTTAGACGCGTGGTATCATGTGATTGAGACGCGCGTGGTCGTGTACAGGATAGTAGACACATCTTGAGAGATTAGTGACATTGCGCCACGTCATCCTACTTTGGAAATGAAAATTGTCTCAACTTTATCAGGTTGCACGAGCTTCAGTCAACAAGTTAAACTGTGCCTGATTAGATTGCGCCTGGACATGTGGCAGCTTTTGAGAAACAGTTATTCAGATTGCGCCTAGGCGCAACTAAGGATTTTGTTTTAGATTGCGCCTAGGCGCAACTCATAAGACGTGCAGGACAGCTGTCAACCAACTCTCCTCGAGCGGCACAATTCGAGGGATTCGAAGAGATTTTTCTAGTTTACTGTGCTGTTAGTTATCAGTGTTGTCAGGTAATGATGGCCATTAAATATCAGACGCCACGTAGTCTTTGGCACATTATGACTGGGCGCAGTCTGATATGTGGCGCAACCTGATCAATGGCGCAGTTTGATCTCTGAGCTCCATTATTAGTGGCGCAGCTTGATTTTTGGGACGCAACTTGATTTTTGAGTAGTAAATACATGGCGCAACTTGATTTTTAGGCCCTATAAGACCCCCTTCAAATTTTTCAAAACTTAAAAATATTTCAAAGTTTTAAAATACTTTGAATTTATAAAAGTATTGACCGAGTCAAGTTGTGCCAGTCAACGCCCGGTCAACACAATTAAATTTCTTTCTCGGAAACACTCAATCTCCTCTTCATCTTTCTGAGTTTCATTGATGATTTTCAGTTTCCCATGAGGAATATGAAGTGTCGGTTTGGTGATATATATGTGGGGGTTGATCTTTGTAGTTTATTCTTCACTTCTGTAATTTCGATGGCATCTAAGAAGAAGGAGATGGAGACCAATGCTGTCACTGAAATCGAGTCTCCTGAAGCGAAACCCGACGTCACGTCTTCGACTTATTTTTTGGAGGCTGACCCGGCATTGAGGACGTTGAACTTTCTAGACTGTTTCGGTTTAAACCCAACAGTCTTCAATCGCTCGAGTGGTGGGCCATCCTTTGAAGAGCGCGACGATTCGGAGGGATTCCTTAATCTGATGCGCCGTTCGGGGATCCGTAACATGCATGAATTGGACGCCGCCCTTTGTCAGACCAATAAAGACAAGAAAAAGGAATAATGTTTAGGCGTGCCAACTTTTATTTTCTTTCCATGTGTCTTCTCCTACTTGTTTGTAGGGATCTACTCCTCTTCATTAAATAAAATTTATAATTTCTGACATCATTATTGTGTGGCTGAGATTCCAAGTAGTGCATGTAGATATACACCTTAGACGAATTCAATGTTTACTGTTTCTTTGAGAGACACTTGGCAACCATCTCACGGTTTTAGGCGCATATTGTTTAGTTCTTTCCCAAAATAGGCTCTTAGAATGATGCACCTGTTTTCATTCTCCAACACTTTAAAAAGGATAGCCAAAATGAAAGAGACATTCATGTTTTCTCAAAACAAATGGCCTCTCACAAGGTTTCGCTATCCATAAGTTCACTTGCGCCACTTCGTCCCGATGCTATTCGTTTGCATGTTGTACCTTCAAAAGTGGGTAAGTTTCAACAAAGAACCAATAGTATAAGCATTTTTCTTTTGCGCCACTTTTGAAGATAGGTACTGATTTACACATTGTAGACGCTGTTGATATGCGCTAACTATTTCTGAGAATAGGCACGCACTGTGATCCAGTGTTTAGCTTCTATCAGAAGCACGCACTGCTGATAGGCGCCTGTTTGATCGACGTGCACTGTTGGCAAATGCGCCTGTTGATCGGCGCACAGTTTTGATATGTGCCTGTTTGATCGACGCATACTGTTGAGATGCGCCTGTTGATCGACGCGCAATTTTGATAGATTTTATTAACTTTTCTTTCTTTACTCATATTTACAGAAGTTTGGTTGACAAGCTTCTTCAAAACGGGCATTCGCGATCTGGATGCTGTAAAGAGCATTCTTCTGACACCCACATCAGGCAGCTCATGTGATTCTGACACTCAAATCAGACAGCTCAAGAATCTTCATGTTCAAGGAGGGTCTTCCTCAGATGGTAGGAAGAGCCTTTATACATGAGAGTTGGATGGTGGAGAGACAAAATTAGGAATCGTATCACAAGGGTGATCTCATTCCTAGTTCTCCTGGCGGGCCATCTTCTTTCCACCAGTTGTATTGACAGCAACTTATCTTTGAGCTGCTGTACTCTGTGGTTCCCCTCTCGTCTTTCTGAGAGAGAAGACCAGAGTTGATTCCATTGTCTGGCTCGTTGCTTCAGGTCGAGATGACAAGGAACTGGCACCAACAAATAATAAGATCCAAAGATGTAATAGACCTTCATTTGTTATATTTAGAATGAAAATCCGAGATGTAGTAGATTTCCATCAAGATGTATCTATATTTTTTTAAAGAAGGAATAAATAATTTTTCTCTCCATTATGATTTGATTTTGTTGTGATGATATGGAAAACAGAATCCAAGAGAAATGTGGATGTGATAAGTTGCTGATGTGAATAATCAGAATTCAGAACTATGAAAAATGTGAACTCTCGTTATAAAAAGTGAATGGTCACTTCAATCTTCGAGGAAGAAACAATAAATGAACAATCATTTCGACTCTCGAGAAAAGGAATAAATAAATGAACGATCACGTCGATTTTTGAAGAAAGGTCAATGAATGATCAGTTATAAATGAACGAATAGTTATAAATGAATGAACAGTTATAAATGAACTGAACAGTTGGGCTTCTTTCAAAAGGTCGCATCAGTTCTCGAGGTTGACTGTCTAGTTGTTTTGTCTATAAATAGAACAAAACCTTCATAGATATCATCAATTCCTTTCCTTTCTGTATAGAATATCTTCCAAAGATTTGCTCATTCCAAAGATTGAAGAAAAGACCGAGACGCCTCCTGCTGAGCCTCCGATGCCTCCTCAGAAAGAAAGGGGTGAAGGCTCAACTGCTCCTGCACCAGGACAGGACTTGATTGCGAAGCTGGTGGAGCCTGGGAAGACTGCCGAAGAAGAGGCATTGATGATGGCTGCTTGTAAGTTTTTTGTGAGTTCAGACAATGAGATGTTTGAACTGTTGGCGAACTATGTATTTAATCATGAAGGATCAGGGCCTCCTCTCCATCCTTAATATTATGTAACTCCATCCTGCTTTTGAATAAAATGGACTTTTATTTACATCATGTCTCTGAAATAAAGTACATTTTGCTTTTATACATAATATTTCTTGAGAAATTTGCCATTGATAGGCATCATAGACACTCTGCCATCCATATCCGTTGATAGGCCCGATTTGAGAAAACTTTATTTACCACGTATGGCCCTTCCTATTTTGCCTCAAACTTGCCTTTGCTTATATGTGTCATAGTCATAGGACGTCTGACTGTAAGAACTAACTCGCCTTCCTGAAATGTTCGCACTCTGACTTTGCGATTGAAAGCTTTTGAAATCTGGGCTTGATAAAGTTCGATGTGTTGTTGAGCTAGTAGCCTTTTCTCGTCGAGTGCCACCAATTCTTGAAGTCGAAGACGATCATTATTTTCTGTAGTAAGCTCACTAGCAATGGCGATTCTCAATGATAGGATTTGAATCTCCAAAGGTAAGACAACTTCACAACCATATACTAGAGAAAAGGTGTCCAACCTGTGGGGTTACGGACAGTAGTACGATATGACCATAGACATTCTCCAAGTTTATCACTCCAATTACGTTTTTTAATAGAGAGAAACTTTTTAAGGAGTTTGATAATGGTCTTGTTGAATGCTTCAGCTAACCCGTTAGCCACAGGATTATAGGCCATAGAGGCGATATTATTGATTCTGTTATCATCACAGAATCTATTAAACTTCTGGCTGATGAATTGCGGCCCATTATCATGGATGATTCGGCAAGGGACACCAAATCTGTATATCAAATGATGTTTGATGAAGTTGATGGCACTACTAGTCTTTACTTCAGCCAAAGGTATAGCTTCTACCCATTTGGAGAAATAATCGGTTATAGCTAATATGAACCGATGTCCTTTAGATGAAGGAGGATTGATAGGGCCAATTATATCCATGCCCCAAGCTTCGAAGGGCCATGAGGCAGCAGTTGGATGAAGAAATTCCGATGGTTGGTGAATGAAATCTACATGAATTTGACATGCATAACATTTTCTTGCATAGTCAATAGCGTCTGATACCATAGAGGGCCAGTAGTAACCCATACGTCGAATACGATCCTGAAGTTTAGGACCAGGCTGATGTTCTCCACAAACACCATCATGAGGTTCGTGCAATATCTGTTTTGCTTCATCACCAGCGAGACATCTCAAAAGTAACCCATCAAAAGTTCTTCGATAAAGAGTTTTGGTAGTATGATTATAGTAGAATCGAAGCGATCGACGACGGATACTTGTAGCTTCCTTAGGATCTTCTGGCAATATGTCACGTACTGCAAAATCAATGAAAGGTGTTCTCCAGTCCTCACTAATGACATTGACTTCAGTTAGATTGCTGAATTCAATGTCATGGTCGTTTTCAACACAAAATAATTCTCTATTAGAAATAACAACCATTTGTTGCCTTTTGACTGGTACTGCCAAAACAACAACTAGGTTAGCTAAGGCATCAGCTTCTGTATTGCATGCACGACGTACATGTTCGATGAAAAACCCTTTGAATGAAGAAGCTATTCTGATTGCTGCTTCATGGTATGGTACTAGATCTTGATGTCGGACTTCATATATGCCTCTAACCTGATTAACAATCAGCTTAGAGTCACCATATACTTCAAGATATTCAATATTCAATTGTTTGGCTAATTGGAGTCCAATGAGTGTCATGACCCGCACCCTGAAGAGGGGCACGAGCACGTGGTTACGTCCAGCCTACGCCGCAGAATCGGTGGTAGAACGCCTTATATAGGGTCTGTCAATACTACGACTAAAACAGATAAATGTACCTGTACAGTATATACACTCCGAATGGAGGTGATATAGCAATACAGTCTCAATCACAAATATAAAACTAAGGTAGATAGCATAGAAAGGAAATATGATAGATAAAGCAGGAAATGAGTCCAAGATCCACAAGTCAGAGCTATACACAAACATCCAGAGTCTCAGAAAATATATATATAAGATACTACAAAACTGAAATGTACTATCTGGCTCGTAGGCCAGGCAAACCTAACTAACTAAGCTACTCAGGGTGAGCAAAGTCTAGTGGCTCTACCAACAAGCCACGGTCTAGGTCTAATCCATCAGACTCAACCCCATAGTAGGCCAGGCAATCAGCCTCTGAATCATCTGTAAAATTGTCAACGCTATCCTGTTAGAAAAATGAGCAAGTACAAACACCAACAGTAGTTCCATATGAATTGAGAAATACTATAAGAGACAGTATAATGAAATACAAGACAAAGATATAGACGACTTGGGAACCATTTGAAAGTCGAGTTACAACCCTTGAACCAAACAAGGACCGGAGTTGTAACCCTTCTTTCAAACAGGACTTACTCTCAAATCATGGCACAGTATAAAGACAGGTAGAGCATGTGAGAAATAAAATCATGGCATGGTGAGAAGTACAGTAAGTAAAGCTGAACTGGAATATAAGATACGCTAATAAAATGTAAAAGATGATTTGAACTATTATAGCGATATGTGATCGGCTAGGGAGTCAAGAGAGAGTTATCCACTTGGCCCGGCAATCCATGGTGTCCTCAATGGAGAGTCATGCCGTCCAACCTGGATAACTAGTAATGGGGTATCTGCTACACCCTACGTGAGGTGAGGGTGGCGCTAGCAAAATAGTTACAGGAAGGCTTTTATCTCATAACCCCTAATAATTCCCCCATCCCCGAATAGTATCACGGATCCGGACATGGCACGTCATGACACAGGGTTCGAGAGCAGGGGGCCGGCCCACTCCCAAATCAATGTCTATATAAGTACAGAAAATACAGAAATATCTCATACCCATATACCAAGAAAATCTAGGAATAACATCTCATGACAGGATCCGACGTATACTAGTCCGTGAACCGTCGTGTCGAGAATCATATAAAATACTACAACTGAATCGGATATATTAGATATCAAGATAATAAAAACTATCAGTGAATTTACTCGCCTGTGGTCCTGAGCTGATAAGGTGAACAGACACTCAGAGTCAGACCTAAAATAAGATACTATGAGTCAAATAGGGTTTTATACTGAAAGAGGAAACTAATTTAAGTCATGAATGCAAGTCTAAGTCAAAACTAGGTCAATCTAGGTCAGACTGAGTCATACTAGGTCATACTGGTTCATACTCGGTCATACTAGATCACTGGGAGTCAATCCAAGTCAAACTATGTCAAACGGGATCAAAGGTTGACTTACAGTTAACTTTTGGTCAAAAGTCAACCCTGGTCAACTCTGGTCAACTCTAGGTCAACCCTAGGTCAAACTAGCCTAATGTTGACCAACTGTTGACTTTCAGTCAACTGGTCAACTCTGGTTTGGTTTCGGTCAAATCTAGTCGCTTAAAGACTAAGTTTGACTCTCGGTTGACTTTTGTTAACTTTTGGTCAAAATGGTCAACCGACGTCAAAACTAGTCTATGAGCGCTATATTGGATCATTACCAACCAAGGGAATCAAGTTCTAACCCTATATTAGACTCTAGACTCAAATACCCTATTCCTAGGTAAAACCTATATTACCCTTACCCTTACCCTTACCTTACCAAGTATCATGAATCTCATTCTCACATCACTCTAGCACTCACATATATCACACTCACTCACACACAACACTCTCACATAATACTCCTATATAGGTTTTCCTATAGGTTTACACATAGGCTAACCTATAGGCTACTAGCTACACACTCTAGGCTCTCACACACACACACACACAAACTCACTAATACACATACACACATAGCTGAATTTGTGGACAGGATTTAGGGGAAATGAGGACTGATTTTGGGATACCTGGTGGTTGGAAATGGGACTGATTTATGGGTGCATTGGGACTGTCACTTGGTGGTTTACATGGACTGGTTTGTGACAGTCCAAGGGGACTAAAATGTGAAGCTAAGTGGCAGCCAATATGGGATATATGGACAACCATCTATAGGTGTTTGTATGGGCTGTTATGATGTGGATTGGGGACTGATATGTAGTGGTATGTAGGACTGAATTTGTGGGCAAATAGGACAGCCATGAATGGGTTGTTAGGACTGAAATATGGAGTGGTGTTAAGGATGTATCAAGGGGCTGATATGGGCATGTATTGGCTGATATGTGGGAGAGTTTTCTGGACTGAAATGTGGAGCAAAGGGACAGCCACTTGGGGAGAAATCTGGACTGTTTTGGACAGTCCAGATGCTGGGTTTTTGGGACAGCATGGTGGGGAAATGGAAGGCTGTTTTTGGACAGCAAAGTTGGTGGTTTAGGGGCTAAACTTGACAGCCAAATTAGGCTTGTTACTGTTGCTGTTGGTTGGGTTATCCCCTCCCCCTTTCACACCCACAAACCACTCTCCACATCTCCCTATCACTCACTCTCAACCATTTACTCAAACACAACACATACACACCTCTCTTACACCCCAACACGCACACCAATACACATACTCCTCTTGGCCGAAATCCTCATCCCAATCATGAACACCAATCCACACATTCACAACCATAATATATGTCCATATATATATAAGCCACCATATATATATATATATATATATATATATATATATATATATATATATATCTATTTATATATATATATATATATATATATTTTTTTTTTTTTCTATTTATATATATATATATATATATATATATATATATATATATATATATATATATATATATATCTATTTATATATATATATATATATATATATATTTTTTTTTTTTTCTATTTATATATATATATATATATATATATATATATATATATATATATATATATATATATTTTATATATATATATATATATATATATATATATATATATATATAATGATATATATATAACCATATATATATACATATATAGATTAAAGTAATATGATACAATGTGATACTTAGGAAAACACATTCCTAAACACAAGAAAAATCTGGAATAATATTAGAACAACAATAAATCAATATACAAATGAAATAACATGTGTCCAAATAGGGGTTTTTCCCATTAGGACACGATCCTACACATAGGACACCTCTACAAGTGTCCAAATTGACACGAAATGGACACCAATGGGCACAAAATCATGGAGGTCATTCCTATAGGCATTCCTATAGGTCAATACCATTCTAATGCATGAGAGAAATGAGGAAAGGAAGGAATTTATACCTCTCGGTGACTCGAATCGATCCCGATACGCCACCGACACGTAGGAATCCCAAACGGACACGAACAAGCTCCGAATCCTCTCAAACTTAGGTAGCTCCCTCCTTGGCTTTATCGGAGAAGGAAGGAAGAAGATTGTGTGAGAAAATGGAAGGATTTGGTGGAGAAATTTCTAGGGTTTGCTATCTAAAACAAAATGGGGAAGAACAAGAGAGAGAAATGAAAGAGGAAAATGATTGAATGGCTAAGCCTATCCCCACATGTGTGGCCGGCCAATAGTGGTTTTGTCCTATTAGAGAAAAGCCTAAAAAGCCCCTTTTCTAATCTATGGGTTAATAGATTGGTAAGGGGTTAAGTCGGGGTTAGTTTGATCATTCCTAAAACCACTAATCCAAATTAATCCTAACCAAAATAATTAGCCTAGTCACTAACTAAAATAACTAACATGTGGGCCATGGCTAACTAGTATGTGGGCCCGCTAGAGTCAACACTACTACGGCTCCCCGATACAAGTCGGAATGAGTTGAAATTCGAACCCGACTCAAACAACCCCAAAATAATACAATAAATAAATAAATAATTCCAAAATAATTTTAAAGTAGAAAATTACCAAAATACCCCTGTTCATGAAAACTGGAGGTAACAAATCTATCCACCTTAAAAAAATTTTGTCCTCAAAATTAAAACAAACATACACTGAATCACATACAGAAACAAAAATTATACCTCATGGCTCGAAGAGATAAGAAAAACGCTCCCGCATGTCGTCCTCTCTCTCCCAGGTAGACTCACCTGGAGAGTGATGCCTCCATGCAACACGAACCAAGGGTATAACCTGGTTCCGGAGCACCTTCTCCCTACGATCCAGAATCTCCACTGGCTGCTCTGGATAGTGAAGAGTAGGCCCCACCACGATCGCTG
This sequence comes from Iris pallida, assembly GCA_029216955.1. Lineage (NCBI taxonomy): Eukaryota > Viridiplantae > Streptophyta > Magnoliopsida > Asparagales > Iridaceae > Iris > Iris pallida. The sequence goes on along the minus strand of JANAVB010013999.1, from coordinate 14,830,957 downwards.
AATGGTCCAATACATGGCTGGGGTCCACCACGTACCGTCTCAGCTGTGACACATGGAACACGTTGTGTACCCCCTCTAGCGTAGGCGACAAGTCTAGCCGGTAAGCCACTGCACCGACCCTCTCAAGGATAGTGAAAGGTCCGATGTAGCGCGGACTAAGCTTTCCGTCTCCGCCAAAGCAAATCGTGCCCCGTGTCGGAGAAATCTTCAGAAACACCAAAGCACCAGCCTAGAAATAAAACAAACTTAGTACACAGGACAAACAAAATCACAAGCATCACAAACAGGAACTGAAACTAACCTCGAACACTAACGGTCTTCGGTGGCTATCGGCCCAATGCCGCTGCCTATCCTGAGCTACCCGAAGTCTGTCTCTAATCATCCTGACCTTCTCAGCTGCATCCACCACCATCTCCGGTCAAAGCAGCACTCTCTCACCGATATCGTCCCATGATAAGGGAGTACGGCATCTCCGTCCGTATAGAGTATCGAATGGCGACATCTTTGTACTGGCCTAATAGCTGTTGTTGTAAGCAAACTCTACCAGTGAAGATGATCCTCCCAAGAACCCCCAAGATCTAGCACACACGTGCGAAGCATATCCTCCAAGGTTTGGATAGTCCTCTCCGACTGTCTGTCTGTCTGGGGGTGATAAGCGGTACTAAACTTGAGCGAGGTGCCCATGCTAGCCTGCAAACTCCTCCAGAAGTGGAAAGTGAAACGGCTATCCCGATCTGAAACTATACTCACAGGAACCCCATGCAATCGTACGCTCTGACGAACATACAGCTCTGCCAACCTCTCCATAGACAATCCCACCTTGAAAGGCAAAAAGTGGGCCGATTTGGTCAATCTATCAACTATGACCCAAATCGCGTCTTTCCCTCATGGAGATCGTGGAAGTCTGGACACAAAGTCCATGGTGATGTGCTCCCACTTCCACTCAGGAATGGGTAGTGGCTATAGCAACCCACCAAGCCTCTGTCTTTCGGTCTTCACCTGCTGACAAACCAAGCAACAAGATAAAAACTGAGCAAGCTTGCGCTTCATGTCGTACCACCAAACGTGCTCCCACAGATCTCTGTACATCTTGTTGGCACCAGGATGCATAGAGTACTGAGAGCGATGTGCCTCCTGAAGAACCTCCTTCCGAAGCTCCCCATTCGGAACGCACAGCCTAGCACCGTGCCGCAGCGACCCATCTTCGGCAATAGAGAAATCGTCGAGCAACCCTGCCCGTACCTGCTCCCTAATGCTCCTCAGGACAACATCATCATACTGTGCTGATCTGACCCTGTCCATCAACTCAGACTGAATCTGTAGACCCCACATCTGCACCTCCATGCCCGGAATAATCACCTCGATTCCCAAACTGTCCAGGTCAGCCAAAAGATGACGATCTGTTGTCAGATATATAGCCACTGGATACCTGCTCAAGGCATCTGCAACTACGTTGGTCTTCCCTGGATGGTACTGCAAGGCGATATAGAAATCCTTCATCAGCTCGAGCCAACGTCTCTGCCGCATGTTCAGCTCCTTCTGAGTGAACACGTACTTCAAGCTCTTGTGATTAGTAAAGATCTCAACCCGCTCTCCGTACAGATAGTGCTTCCACAACTTCAGGGCAAAGATGACAGCGGCTAACTCCAGATCGTGAGTCGGGTAGTTCTTTTCATGAGGACGTAACTACCTAGATGCATAGGCAATCACCTTCCCGTGATGCTAAAGTACACAACCCAGACCCCGGCCAGAAGCGTCACTGTAAATCGAAAAACTACCGGTCCCAGACGGTAATGTCAAGATCGGAGCTGATGTCGACCTCTTCTTCAGCTCATCGAAGGCGGCCTGACACTCCTCAGTCCAGATGAACTCTACGTCCTTCCTGGTGAGTCTAGTCATCGGCTCTGCGATCCGCAAGAAATCCTGGAAGAACTTCCGATAGTAGCTCGCCAATCCCAAAAAGCTCTGAATCTCGGTAACTGTACTGGGCGTAGACCAAGACTCTACCGCAGCAATCTTCTTCTGGTCTACTGAGATCCTGTGCTCGGTCACAACATGACCCAAGAACTCGACCTGGTCTAGGAAGAACTCACACTTCGACAGCTTCCCGTACAACTGCCCCTTTCTCAAAGTCTCGAGCACAGTCCTCAGATGGTCCTCGTGCTCCTCCGGTGTCTTTGAGTAGACCAGGATATCGTCTATGAAGACCACCACGAACTTGTCAAGGTACTAATGGAATACCTTGTTCATCAAGTTCATGAACACAGCTGGGGCGTTGGTCAACCCAAATGGCATCACAGTGAACTCGTACTGGCCGTACCGAGTCCGAAAAGTTATCTTCGGAACGTCTTCCTTCTTCACCTTCAGCTGATGATAGCCGGACCTCAGATCTATCTTTGAAAACACCTTGGCGCCTGTAGCACCCAGTTTCCCAAATGAGGGTAATTTTGAAATTTCGTATTTATAATTATTTTAATAATGATATTTAATTCATGATATGATTTTTGGTGATTTTAAATTATTTTAAAATTATTTAAATCAATGACTTGTGGTTTTGACATTTTGCTAGTGAAATCCTATAGACTGTTTGACCTAGAGCCTAACCATGTGATTATGATATTTTAATGTCATTTTTGGCCTAAGAATATTTTTGCATTTGACCTCTTTGAATTATTTTGATATTATTTTATTATTTATGATATTGTTTTGGGGTTATTTGAGTCGGGTTCGAATTTCAACTCAATCCGACTTGAAACGGGGACCCGGGGGTAGTTTGACTCTAGTGGGACCCACACACTAGTTAGGCATGGCCCACATGATATTAATTTTAGTCCACATGATAGAAATATTTTAGTTAGAGGTTAGACTAATTATTATGGATAAGGTTAGTGTGATTAGAGACTTTAGAATGACTAATTTAGCCCCAACCAATTAGCCCTTTCCTAATACTCATAGAATAGGTTAGTGGGGGCATTTTGGACCTTACCATAATAGGACAAATAGCCCCATATGGCCAGCCACTTTGGGAGAGGATAGGCTCAAGTTCATTTTATTATTCTCATCCACACTCTCTCTCTTGTTCTTCTCCAAATTCCTAGAGAGCAATTCCTAGCAATTTCTCCACCAAATCCTTCTATTTCGCCACCAAATCTTCTTCTTTTCTTCTCCATTCTAGCCAAGGAGGAAGCTACCCAAGTTTGGGAGGATTCGGAGCTCGTTCGTGTCCTTTTGGAATCTTTACGTGTCGGTGTCGCTCCGGAAAGGCTTTTCTTCGATTCGATCTACCGGGAGGTATAAATCCCTTCTCCTTTTCATTTTCTCATGTATATAGGTCTATTTTGAACCCATAGGTGACCCCCATAGTTGTATCTCTATTTGTGTCCATTTCGTGTCCATTTGGAGGTCATAGGAGTGTCCTTTGTGTTGTGGTTGTGTTCATTTGAAAAAATCCCAAATTTGGACACACTGTGTTGTTGTTATGTATGAATGAATTATTACATGTTTAAACTCATATTTTTGTATTGGAGATGTGTTCTATAGTGTCTCATATATATATATATATATATATATATATATATATATATATTAGTGTAGAGAGTGAGTTCTTGATATATTATGTTATATATTTGTGTTCTTTTGTCTCAAACTACCCAAATCCGTCATGATTTTTATCCACGTTTTTAATTTCAGCCCTAACTTAGAAATGTCATAACTTCTAGCTCAAAGCTGGGTTTAATCTCCCGTTTTTTTAAAAGAAGCGTATTGAAGTTAGCTTTCCAAAAACATATATTAATAGGCCTAATTCTTTCTGTAACTTTCTGGAGAATTATTTGAGTGTCAGCTGTACGAAAGACAAACGCGTTCTCGGTGTTTTCGCGATTCCGGGAGTTTTCGGAAACGAAAATGCGATCCGTTTGAAGTTTCGGAAAGCTAACACATAGATCTATAACATACTTTAATCCTAGATTTTAATTCATGCTGAGATAGTACAGTATTGATTATTAGTAGGAGTTACTATTCGGCATATGTATTTTGTGCACCTTATGTGTAATATAATGTTCTATTTGATTTTAACCCATGTTAATGTATATACATTATGTAATTAAATAGAGAATGCAAGCATGAGTAAATGGTTAAATAAATGATGTATGAGGTGTAAGTATCCTATCTAATGTAAACATGTATAAGTATGGCTTGTAATGAATATGCAGGTTCCATAGTATGTAATGTATGGTGCATATAGTAGTGCAAGAGAATAAATGAATGATGAATGAATGCAAGCATGAATGAAATGTAATAATAGATGTAATGTATGCAATATACAAGTTAATGAGATGTATTGTTCTATGTTAACACAAATCCTATATTACTTCATGTACCCCTTACACTATGTTGACACTATCATACTTGACACTTTGTTCACTTACACTTTGACACTCTTTGATATGTATACACTATGTATGCCCATTTAACCCTCACTTGCCCCTTTGCCATATTTCTATACACACACATAGCCTCTTAAATAAGTATTTATGAATACAGTTAACTTAGCTATGTATGTATATTATATATATGTTAGCATATTGTGTTGTAATATATAAGTTTATATAACCATTTGAAATGCCATGATTATAGACCTAATGTTGAATACCAATATATGCATGTGTATATATGTGTAGACATATATAGCTTAAAGTAATAGATTACCTAGTGTATATCCAATGTGAATTCTTGCCTATTTGAGTATTGAATAATTGCATGCTATATAGAGTTGGGTGTATATTGGCTTGTATAGCTTTGTATTGATGTGTGCTTGCTAGGATAGTCTTGGTTAGGCCTAGTAAGACTTGCTGGATTAGAACATGACCTAGTTTGACCTAGTTTGACTAGTGCAGTTGACCAGAGTTGACCAAAGGTTGACTTTGGCCTAGTTTGACCTAGATTCATGTAGAATGCATTGTAGTGCTTTATATTACCCTTCTGGACATGTTGTAACCTGTGCTGTTCTAATTAGGAGCCAGACACCTCTCCTCGGACAATATCTTTACCTTGGACATTCAGATATCAGGCGAGTACATTCTCTGATCATTTCATATCCTGCTTAGAATTATTTCCTGCAGTAGATTACTTTACTTGTACTATCACGATGGTCACACGGATTGGTATTATATGGATTTTTTCTTGAGATGTTATCCTTAGGGAGCATCGGGTACTCTATGTTCTGTGCGTTTCACTTACATGGCGTATCACTATGCTTCTTGGTTCATTCGATTACTTGTGACATGTACCCTCATGATCACAGAGTCTCTTGAATCTTACACTGTTGGGTTACCCCCAGAATCCCTATTTATAGGACTACTATATATCACCTTCGGGGTCTATCACCTTCGAGGGCTGTTACATAGCATCATATAACATAACCTGGCTGGATCCTTGTGTATTAATTGGAGGTACGGGGGAGTAGAAGTAGACATGTGAATAATACACCAGTAGTATCTTCATTGAATCATTCCGTAGTGTCTTCACAGAATCATCCCAGGCCATTTACATGTTTATATTGTACTCTGACTCACTAGTCACTGCTAGTTCTCTATGTATAGTAGATACTTCTATTACAGTTCTCTCTCTGTTTACATACTGCTTTCTTTCAGTACCTGTATCTTACTTTACTGCATGATTATATTTTCTAACCTGCTATAATCTGTTGAGATGTACTGTACTCGCTCCAGTCCTGACTGGACCCGTTGATAAATTTTACAGATAGCTTGGAGGTTGCCTGCTAGCCTAGAGAAGACACATTAGAGGATATTTAGATAGTTGTTTCATTTGTTTGGAGTTGTACTTGATTTATGGATTACTGTATTTGGGTTTTGAGATGTATTCTGAGTTTGTATCTTAGACACTTAGACTTCTATCTGTTGTATCTCTTTTCGATTTCATGTTTTATCTATCTTCCTTTATGCTCTACCTTAGATGCGATTGAGTTTACATTCTGCTATGTCACCCCCATTCGGGGAGTATAAACTGTTTAGTCTTATACTGTTAGATGCATTGAGACCTAGGACAGCGTTCTACCGTCGATACTGTGGCGTAGGCTGGGCGTTGTTACGTTCTCGTGCCCTAACTCTAGGGTGCGGGTCGTGACACGTTTTTAGTGGTGGCCCATGCAGGTCGAGACTAAAAGTGTAGTGGTATTCGAACTAGAGTACCACTACAGCCTGCACTAGGAATATGATATATTTTGAAGGTACTCAATCACAGTTAGGGACCCTTAAGAGATTCCTGGGACGACCCTGGAGAATCTTATTTAACTTCGATTTGAAAACTCTCTTTTTTCCTTGATTTGATTTATTTTTACTTTTTGTTGTTAAATTTGATTTTAATGGATTATTGTTGAATTTGAGTTTGTATTTATTAATTTTGATGGATGATTGTCGAATTTTGAATTTTGATGATAGCTCTTGCATTCGAGTTTGTATTTTGATGGATTTTGTTCATTTTTTGAATTTTGATGTTCGTTAAAAAATTTGATTTGATTTTGAGTATTCATTATTGATTAATTTAATTTTTGGCAAGATAAAATTATATGGGCTAGGTCATCTATGTTATGGAATCTAGTCTTCTATAGTCACATTAGCCAGCATGGTGAGGACATATAGTCTGACTCTGGATATATTTCTCGGGTGTGGAAATTTAAGGTTTTCGCAGCCAAGCTAGCGGCACCGCGAAAATGTTAAATTCCATGATTCTAGAGATATGTGCATAAGTCAAGGGCTCTGTGATTATCGTAGCCTTGCTTACTAGTATGACGAGGACTTAGAGTACCATGATTTTGGATAGACGCATATGATTATCAGATTACACCTTAAATATTTTTGAACATGTTTTCTCTACTTTTATTTCAGTCATTCAAAAAAAAAAAAAGAATTATTATTTGTTTGTTTTGTCTAGTTCCTCTTATTTAACTCAGGAGTAAGTTTAGTTGGTTTTATAAACCTTGTGTAATTTCTTGCTATGAGTTTTTCATAGTACAATAAATCGATGATCTTGCTAGACTTTATCTTGAATTTGATATTTTAACTCTGGATTTCAAAACGGTTCTTTCTTTAAACAGATAAGCAAAACAGATTTTATCGTTATTTCTTCTTGCTATTATTCTTGTATTAAATAATAATGATAATAAAACTGTCTCGATTTCGTCAATTACCTACTTTACAATTTTGGTAGGAATTTAAATGATGGTCCTGATGTAGAAATTGATTTTATTTGGGACATGAGAATATAGATATTGCAGACACTTTGTCTGATACATATGCATGCTACGCTTGATTTCCAACCTATCTAAATAAATATTAATATGTTGTTGATGTTAATTTCCAACCCCAATATTCCTGGTTTTCTGTTTTTTCCAGTTTAAAGTCGTAATTCAAATATAGGTTACATGTTGTTAGTTTTGTTTACATAACTGCACATGTATGATATCTGCAGGGTTTCAATTTTTAGAGAAATTGGTTAAGTTATGTTAAATTGTCCAATCTGAGACTGCATGCATATTAACCCTTAATGTTGAATTCCAAATGTTAGTTCAAATTGCTGTTCCATTTTTATGAAATATTTAGAGCTGTATACATTGTTGTAAGTAGGAATATAAATTTAGGTTTCATATTCTTACATGTTAGTTTGTGATAAACATTGAGTTGGTTTTAATGTTCAAATTTCTCCAAAATCCTGAAAACTAGTTACATGTTAACATTTTTACATTGATTTTAAATGTTAGTTCAATTTTAGATTTAATATGTAATATTGAACTGTATGCGTAGATAAATGAATTGGTAATATGTTAGGGTTTCATTTCTATCATGATAGGATGTATTAGGAGCATTGAGATTAGTTGTGATGTTCAAAACCCTAAAATTTTGAAATTGCATTATGTTAATATTACACTGGTTAAATGTTAGCTTATTTTCAGATTTTTTTATTATGTAAATGCTGAACTAAAACTGGATTTAACCTTTCAATACTAAGCTATAACCCTGTACAAGGACACACACACACACACTCTAACATAATATATACTGTCATTTAACCTAACCCTTCCCCTCTATGTTATGATTATATATCTATAAGGATATATATAGAGTTTATGCATATATGTTATAATGTATATAGATACATAACTAAATCTCTACCTCTTTATATGTATGTGTATATGGTTAGCCATGTAAGTTGTGATTAAATAGATTGTATATTGTAGATTGTTAACCCATATGCCATGATTAGTGTAACTTGATAGTTATTGTTTGAAATCCAAATCCTCATATACACTTTCATGTATATTCACGTACACACACGCCTACTATCTAACCATATGAACACGTCCCCATACACACAATGCTAGCTTTTTCCTCTCTAACGCTCTCACTATATATATATTGTGATTAGATTTCAATGCAAGTGATTTTCAATTCCTTAATTTTTGAATTTGATTTTATGTACCTTTTTTTTTTAGATAATTGGTAGTTGCCTTTATTTTATTTTGATATTGACCAATTTTTATATAGGATGGTAGACAGCCCTACAATCTTGATGATTGTTGTTCCCTTACCTTCCCAATTATGACACCCTAGATTGTTTGTGTGTTGATACCATAGTACTATTTTGACCTAGAATGACCAGTGCACCTAGGTGAGACTTCCAACTGCTACGGTATGCTCTGACCTTGTATATTATTCCTTCAAATTGCATGATTTAGATAAAAAAAAATTTAGACCTTGATTATTGAGAAATAGGGACGTCATCCCATTAGTATCAGTTGTAGATATATATAGGTTAGTCCTGGATGTGGGGATGTGTGTTTATAAACATATAGCTTATGAGATTTATGAGAGATTATAGTATCAGCCTTGATAGGATGTACTAGTCTTTTGGTGAGTATAAATGTGTTATGAGAGATAGGGGTCTATATGTCTTAGTAATGCATCGTTCCTATGGTAATAGAATGTATTAATAGATGGTTAATAGGAAGATAATAGTTTGAGCATACCTATAGCCTATGATCAGTTCCCTTTCATCCTTAGTTAAGACCACTTTAAAATAGGTCCAGTCCCTTGGATATAGGTTCCAGTCCATATTTTTTGAAGTTCTATTACCGCCGTACAGCAGAGCAGTATTGGAGGTATTCCTAGATTGACACTTTTTAGATGTCCGTTTATTATTCCAGTGTTAGGAAGTGTTACCTTAGATATTGGGTAGGTTAGAGGCTCTAGAAGGAGTACTATCGATCTAAAATTTCGAGGACGAAATTTTTCTAAGGTGGGTAGAGTTGTAGCACCCAGTTTTCCAAATGAGGGTAATTTTGAAATTTCATGTTTATAATTATTTTAATAATGATATTTAATTCATGACACGATTTTTGGTAATTTTAAATTATTTTAAAATTATTTAAATCAATGACTTGTGGTTTTGACGTTTTGCTAGTGAAACCCTATAGACTGTTTGACCTAGAGCCTAACCATGTGATTATGATATTTTAATGTCATTTTTGGCCTAAGGATATTTTTCATTTGACCTCTTTGAATTATTTTGATATTATTTTATTATTTATGATATTGTTTTGGGGTTATTTGAGTCGGGTTCGAATTTCAACTCAATCCGACTTGAAACGGGGACCCGGAGGTAGTTTGACTCTAGTGGAACCCACACACTAGTTAGACATGGCCCACATGATATTAATTTTAGTCCACATGATAGAAATATTTTAGTTAGAGGTTAGACTAATTATTATGGATAAGGTTAGTGTGCTTAGAGACTTTAGAATAACTAATTTAGCCCCAACCAATTAGCCCTTTCCTAATACTCATAGAATAGGTTAGTGGGGGCATTTTGGACCTTACCATAATAGGACAAATAGCCCCATATGGCCAGCCACTTTGGGAGAGGATAGGCTCAAGTTCATTTCATTATTCTCATCCACACTCTCTCTTGTTCTTCCCCAAATTCCTAGAGAGCAATTCCTAGCAATTTCTCCACCAAATCCTTCCATTTTGCCACCAAATCTTCTTCTTTCCTTCTCCATTCTAGCCAAGGAGGAAGCTACCCAAGTTTGGGAGGATTCGGAACTCGTTCGTGTCCTTTTGGAATCTCTACGTGTCGGTGTCGCTCCGAAAAGGCTTTTCTTCGATTCGATCTACCGGGAGGTATAAATCCCTTCTCCTTTTCATTTTCTTATGCATATAGGTCTATTTTGAACCCATAGGAATGACCCCCATGGTTGTATCTCCATTTGTGTCCATTTCGTGTCCATTTGGAGGTCATAGGAGTGTCCTTTGTGTTGTGGTTGTGTTCATGTGGGAAAATCCCAAATTTGGACACACTATGTGTTGTTGTTATGTATGAATGAATTATTACATGTTTAATCTCATATTTTTGTATTGGAGATGTGTTCTGTAGTGTCTCATATATATATATATATATATTAGTGTAGAGAGTGAGTTCTTGATATATTATGTTATATATTTGTGTTCTTTTGTCTCAAACTACCCAAATCCGTCATGATTTTTATCCATGTTTTTAATTTCAGCCCTAACTTAGAAATGTCATAACTTCTAGCTCAAAGCTGGGTTTAATCTCCCGTTTTTTTAAAAGAAGCATATTGAAGTTAGCTTTCCAAAAACATATATTAATAGGCCTAATTCTTTCTGTAACTTTCTGGAGAATTATTTGAGTGTCAGCTGTACGAAAGACAAACGCGTTCTCGGTGTTTTCGCGATTCCGGGAGTTTCCGGAAACGAAAACGCGATCCGTTTGAAGTTTCGGAAAGCTAACACATAGATCTATAACATACTTTAATCCTAGATTTTAATTCATGCTGAGATGGTACAGTATTGATTATTAGTAGGAGTTACTATTCGTCATATGCATTTTGTGCACCCTTGTGTGTAATATAATGTTCTATTTGATTTTAACCCATGTTAATGTATATACATTATGTAAGTAAATAGAGAATGCAAGCATGAGTAAATGGTTAAATAAATGATGTATGAGGTGTAAGTATCCTATCTAATGTAAGCATGTATAAGTATGGCTTGTAATGAATATGCAAGTTCCATAGTATGTAATGTATGGTGCATATAGTAGTGCAAGAGAATAAATGAATGATGAATGAATGCCAAGCATGAATGAAATGTAATAATAGATGTAATGTATGCAATATACAAGTTAATGAGATGTAATGTTCTATGTTAACACAAATCCTATATTACCTCATGTACCCCTTACACTATGTTGACACTATCATACTTGACACTTTGTTCACTTACACTTTGACACTCTTTGATATGTATACACTATGTATGTCCATTTAACCCTCACTTGCCCCTTTGCCATGTTCATATACACACACATAGCCTCTTAAATAAGTATTTATGAATACAGTTAACTTAGCTATGTATGTATATTATATATATGTTAGCATATTGTGTTGTAATATATAAGTTTATATAACCATTTGAAATGCCATGATTATAGACCTAATGTTGAATACCAATATATGCATGTGTATATATGTGTAGACATATATAGCTTAAAGTAATAGATTACCTAGTGTATATCCAATGTGAATTCTTGCCTATTTGAGTATTGAATAATTGCATACTATATAGAGTTGGGGGTATATTGGCTTGTATAGCCTTGTATTGATGTGTGCTTAGTAGGATAGTCTTGGTTAGGCCTAGTAAGACTTGCTGGGTTAGGACATGACCTAGTTTGACCTAGTTTGACTAGTGCAGTTGATCAGAGTTGACCAAGGGTTGACTTTGGCCTAGTTTGACCTAGATTTATGTAGAATGTATTGTAGTGCTTTATATTACCCTTCTGGACATGTTGTGACCTGTGCTGTTCTAATTAGGAGCCAGACACCTCTCCTCGGACAGTATCTTTACCTTGGACATTCAGATATCAGGCGAGTACATTCTCTAATCATTTCATATCCTGCTTAGAATTATTTCCTGCAGTAGATTACTTTACTTGTAGTGTCACGATGGTCACACGGATTGGTACTATATGGATCCTTTCTTGAGATGTTATCCTTAGGGAGCATCGGGTACTCTATGTTCTGTGCGTTTCACTTACATGGCGTATCACTATGCTTCTTGGTTCATTCGATTACTTGTGACATGTACCCTCATGATCACAGAGTCTCTTGAATCTTACACTGTTGGGTTACCCCCAGAATCCCTATTTATGGGACTACTATATATCACCTTCGGGGTCTATCACCTTCGGAGGCTGTTACATAGCATCATATAACATAACCTGGCTGGATCCTTGTGTATTAATTGGGGGTACGGGGGAGTAGAAGTGGACATGTGAATAATACACCAGCAGTATCTTCATTGAATCATTCCGTAGCCAGGCCATTTACATGTTCATATTGTACTCTGACTCACTAGTCACTGCTAGTTCTCTATGTATAGTAGATATTTCTATTACAGTTCTCTCTCTGTTTACATACTGATTTCTTTCAGTACCTGTATCTTACTTTACTGCATGATTATATTTTCTAACCTGCTATAATCTATCGAGATGTACTGTACTCGCTCCAGTCCTGACTGGACCCGTTGATAAATTTTACAGATAGCTTGGAGGTTGCCTGCTAGCCTAGAGGAGACATATTAGAGGATGTTTAGATAGTTATTTCATTTGTCTGGAGTTGTATTTGATTTATGGATTACTGTATTTGGGTTTTGAGATGTATTCTGAGTTTGTATCTTAGACACATAGACTTCTATCTGTTGTATCTCTTTTCGATTTTATGTTTTATCTATCTTCCTTTATGCTCTACCTTAGATTTGATTGAGTTTATATTCTGCTATGTCACCCCCATTCGGGGAGTATAAACTGTTTAGTCTTATACTGTTAGATGCATTGAGACCTAGGACAGCGTTCTACCGCCGACACTGCGGCGTAGGCTAGGCGTTGTTACGTTCTCGTGCCCTAACTCTAGGGTGCGGGTCGTGACAGCGCCGCTCAACTGATCGAACAAGTCGTCGATCCTTGGCAATGGGTACTTATTCTTGATAGTAAGGTTGTTGAGCGTCCTGTAATCGATACACATATGTATCGTACCATCCTTCTTCGGTACAAATAGGACTAGCGCTCCCCAAGACGATGAACTGGATCTAATGAATCCCTTGTCCTGTAGCTCGTCGACCTGCTTCTTCAGCTCCGCCAACTCGCTGTTGTTGACCGTATAGACGTGCTGTGAGATAGGCTCAGCACCCGGCACTAAGTCTATAGAGAACTCAACGTCTCTATCCGACGGCATCCCAGGCAACTCCTCGGGAAAAACATCCATGAAGTCAGCTATCAATGGATGCGGCAATGCCTGCCCCGCAAGTAAAGCTCCATAGAACCCATCTCCCGGCTCAGCTGCTTCTCTAGCAAACACAATCTCTGGATCTCCCGGCAGCCTAAACAGAATTCTACCTCCTCTACAGTCTATAGTAGCATGGTACATGCTCAACCAATCCATTCCAAGTACCACATTGTACCTCAGAAGGGACATTACGAGCAAGCACACACCCAAAACTTAGCCTCCTACAGTAACTCTCAGCCCCTTTTAGATATTGTTAATATCTTGCAAGTCCTACCCAAAGGTTCAGCAATAATATTGTGTCTCAGAACAAAGAAAATAGACACAAAGCTATGAGTGGCACCGGAATCAAACAAGGTAAATATAGGGAATGAATCAAGAAGAACATGATCTGCCACTACATCGCCTACTGGCTCTGCCTCCTCCTCTGCTGTCAGGGTAAACATTCTGCCGGCAGGGGCTCCCCTCTGGTGTTGCACAAAATGATGCTGCTGAGTCTGAAGTAGAGGACCTCTCTGCTGAACTGCTGGTCACCTGGTCGGCTGCGTTCTGTCCTGGACTCCTTGGACTCTCCGAATACGGCAGTTCTTCTGCTGGTGATCGGGCGCCCCACAGTATAAGCAGACGTCCAACCTCTTCCTGCAAACCTCTCTAGTGAGCCCTGGCTTCCCGCAGAAGTTATACTGTGTAGCTGGCCTCTGACCCTGACCCTGACCCTGGTGCTGCTGGACACGCGCCGGTGCCTGCTGAAACTGTAACTGAGGCTGCTGCTGCTGGAACTGCCTCTGCTGGAAATATGGACGCTTCGTCGGCCCTACACTCGAACTAGCTCCAAGAGCGTCACTGCCCCTCTTCGGCTTGAGGCCGAAGTCCTCCTCTGCAATCTGCGCCTCCATGAGGATCTGATCGAAGGTCGCGTCACGTCTCCCAGAGGTGCGAGTGCACACTGCATGTATAAGGCCCCTCCGGAACTTTCGGGCCTTGTACCCCTCATCCTGGACCAAACTAGGTGCAAACCTGCTCAGGCGGAAGAACTCCGCTGCATACTCGTCTACCGACGAGTTCTCCTGCACCAAACTGGCAAACTACCCCTCCAAAGCTGTCAAGGCTACATCCGGGTAGAACTTCTCCTTAAAGAGCTTCCTGAAGTCCTCCCTAGATAAACCCCTTACTGATGCACGTGGATCCGTGCGGTCCCAAGTCAACGCTATGTCGAAAAACTGGCTCGCTGCAGAAGTCACCCACAGACCTCTCGAAACCTCTGCCAACTCCAGACTCCGCTGGACATCCTCTAGCCAGTCGTCCGCATATAGGATACCCTCAGAACCCTTGAACTCCCGCGGGTTCATCTTCCTGAAATCAAGGTGCGTAACGGGCCTCCCCTGACCCTGCTGCTGTAATGGTGCTCCCTGAACTGTAGCCGGTGCACCTCTCTCTACTGCTGCCATCGCTAGCTGATGCGAGTTCTCCATGGTCCGCCGTAACAACTCTGCCTGTGTGCTCTGAGTCTACAACATCTGCTGTAAAAGGACCATCATCCCCTGGGTATATGCCGGTAACTGAGGCGACGGTAGAAGAATATCAGGGACGACCATGGACGGTCCCGCTGCTGGAGGTGGAAGACCTCCTGGAACCGTCTCTACTGCTGCTCCCGTCGGAAGGGCAGGAACTGAGGTGGCAGCTCCCTCAAGTGCAGCTCCCGTAGCCGGAGGTGGAAGTCCTACCGGATCGGGCCTCTCCGGTACAGCGCTAGAACCCGCTGCCTGAGAGCGAGTGATCGTCATCCTGAGGATAGATTGAAACAAGGAATCAATATGGCACATGATAGGAATATTAAAGAAGGACAATTAAATTCAATGCAAAAGAATTTGATGGTAATCAAAAGATCAGAAATTTTCTAACATGTGATTGAGTAACTCCTATCTTACCCTAGATGCTATGTCCTAATTGTAGGCTCGTAATCAGTACTCTAAGTCGAGCACCATTACGAGATCGTACTAATTACGACACAGACCTGCATGGGCCACCACAAAAATGTGTCACGACCCGCACCCTGAAGAAGGGCACGAGCACGTGGTTACGTCCAGCCTACACAGCAAAATCGGCGGTAGAACGCTGTATATAGGGTCTGTAAATACTATGACTAAAACAGATAAATATACCTGTACAATATATACACTCCGAATGGAGGTAACATAGCAATACAATCTCAATCACAAATATAAAACTAAGGTAGATAGCAGGAAAAGGAAATATGATAGATAAAGCAGGAAATGAGTCCAAGATCCACAAGTCAGAGCTATACACAAACATCCAGATTCTCAGAAAAAATATATATAAGATACTACAAAACTGAAATGTACTAGCTGGCTCGCAGGCCAGGCAAACCTAACTAACTAAGCTACTCAGGGTGAGCAAAGTCTAGTGGCTCTACCAACAAGCCACGGTCTAGGTCTAATCCATCAGACTCAACCCCATAGTAGGTCGGACAATCAGCCTCTGAATCATCTGTAAAATTGTCAACGGTATCCTGTCAGGAAAATGAGCAAGTACAAACACCAACAACAGTTCCATATGAATTGAGAAATACTATAAGAGATAATATAATGAAATACAAGACAAAGATATAGGCGACTTGGGAACCATTTGAAAGCCGAGTTACAACCCTTGAACCAAATAAGGACCGGAGTTGTAACCCTTCTTTCAAACATGACTTAGTCTCAAATCATGGCATAGTATAAAGACAGGTAGAGCATGTGAGAAATGAAATCATGGCATGGTGAGAAGTACAGTAAGTAAAGCTGAACTGGAATATAAGATACGCTAATAAAATGTAAAAGGTGATTTGAACTATTAGAGCGATATATGATCGGCTAGGGAGTCAAGAGAGAGTTATCTACTTGGCCCGGCAATCCGCGGTGTCCTCAACGGAGAGTCATGTCGTCCAACCTGGATAACTGGTAATGGGGTATCTGCTACACCCTACGTGAGGTGAAGGTGGCGCTAGAAAAATAGTTACAGGAAGGCTTTGATCACATAACCCCTAATAATTCTCCCATCCCGGAATAGTATCACGGATCCGGACATGACACATCATGACACAGGGTTCGAGAGCAGGGGGCCAGCCCACTCCCAAATCAATGTCTATATAAGTACAGAAAACACAGAAATATCTTATACCCATATACCAAGAAAGTCTAGGAATAACATATCATGACTGGATCTGACGTATACTAGTCCGTGAACCGTCGTGTCGGGAATCGTGTAAAACACTACAACTGAATCAGATATAGTAGATATTGCAGCTCCCCTTCCCGAAATTTGGAAATATTTTATTTTAATTATTTTATCCGAATGGTGACTTTTAGATTTTATAAATATTATTATTAGTTGGCACTCAATGACATTTTGTATAAAATGGGTTTTGTGCATCTTGGGATTATTAGGCTGCGCATAATGGTATATATACACCATTATTGGTTTATTAAATTTCGTTATTATTGTTATTATTATTTTATTGGGATTGTTAGTTAATATTATTATTTTATTGGTTATATTATTATATATGTACGTATTTGTAGGTATATATATATATTTTTTTTTATATATGTACGTATTTGTAGGTATATATATATATATATATATATATATATATATATATATATATATATATTATATATATATATATATATACATATATATATATATATATATTTATATATATATATATATAATTGTGTACGTGTATGGATATATATAAATATAATATATATGCGTATATGTGTAATATACATAAATATGTGTATGTGTATTAATATATAAAAATATATTAAATATGGGTGTACGATTATGTAAATAGAAATATACATTTATAAATGAGTATATATATAATATATAATTATCTTTGTATGAATATAAGAATATAAAATATATATGGGAATATATATAAATATATATATAAGCGTATATGGTATGTACATGAATAGATAGGCGTAGATAGGCGTATATGGGATTCTGCAGACTTGCCCACATGGTCGACGCCCTCTCGGCTAAATTATGGTAGAAAATTCGCTCCGAAAACTCGATCTGGACCAGGTTCATGAGAGCGAGATACTCCAGATTCTGCCACTTAACTGAGGCGTCCGCCAACAACAGATCTTCTGCGCCGTGGCGACGCATCATCCGCGGCCGTAACCTAGCAGAACCGCATTTGCGCTTGACATTGGGCAATGGTCATTCGCAAGCTTGCAAGGAACGCTGGCTGGGGGACGAGATCCTCAGACCCAACGCTTCTACTCCGCCGCTGTGCGAGATCCGGGATTTATGGGATGATGACGCGTCTAGGTGGAATTGGGATAGAGTTCGTGACTGGCTTGGCCCGGCAGTCATGGCGAGCCTGGCCACTTCTAATCTGTCGATCAATGAAGCTCAAGTCGCGCTCAGATGGTCACCCAACCTGGGGGGCGTCTTCACCCTCGCATCGGCTAGAGCCACTATCAGAGAAACCCAAGTAACGACCTCCCCCTCCGCCAAGTTTTGGCACTCGTACATTCTAGTGAAATGGTCCATTCTCTTATGGCGTGCCGTGCGTCGAAAACTTCCTACGGATGACGCTGTCAAATCCTTTGGATTTAGTCTAGCGTCCAGATGCCACTGCTGTGTTAATCATCAACCAGAATCCGTCGACCACGTTCTTCTTTCTGGTGAATCAGCCTCCCACATTTGGTCACAGCTTCACAACAGGTGCAAATTGGTCCCCACAACCGGGGGCATCAACGATCTGCTGGCCAGCTGGAACGCGTCTCACGGGCATCAGATCGTCGCTGCCGCCGCTTTTTGGGTTTTATGGAAAAATAGAAACAAATACAGATTCGAAGGACGTCATTTATCGCCTCCCCAATTGTTCAGTAAGGTGGTTCGGCAAATCTTCAAAATACAGAGACATTGCACTCACTCCTCGACCCAGTTCTGGGGCGCCCTGAACTGCTGACAGGGGCTGGGGCGCTCTTTCCTTAGGCGCTGCTTTGTCTGCTTAACCTACGCATGCTCGGTACAGTTACCGTTTTGAGGGCAACACTTTGTGTTTTTGTCTTTGTTTTTGGTCGTTCTTCGCGCGAGGCGCGCTTACTTGTATAGGCTTCGGCTTTTTGCGTCTATCATTCAATAAAGGTCCTATTTCCCAATATATATATATATATATATATATATATATATATATATATATATATAAGCGTATATGGTATGTACATATAAATATAAATATACATATATGGGCATGATAGTGTGTATATATATATATGTATACATAAATATATGTGTGTATTTGTATATATATATAAATATATGTGTGTGTAAAAATGGTTATATAGATAAAGAGTTATAGCTAGATATATATTCACTACATATATATACATGAATAGATAGGAGAGTCAGCAGCTAGCCCAAACCCGAATACATTTTCCCCAGCCCGAGAAAACTCGGTCTCATCCATTCAGCCCAAAAGGCTGAGCCAACAATCTCCCTCACAGCAAACAGAGAGCCCCACCTCCGTTGTTATAACACGCGAATATATAAATGAGTAGATGGGATATCGAGAGGGAGAGTCATACGAAACCCTAACAACCCAAGCTTTCGCGGCAACCTGCGCGCCTTTCCCCACACGCGCGCGCCTACTGCGCCACCGCGGGACGGCCGGCGGTCGTCGGGCAAGGCCGTGCACGGCCACGCGCGTGTTTCAGTCGCGCACAGGTGCGTGTGAGCAGAGCGAGGAGGCCACTTCGCGAGGCGTTTTCCCGACGTGTGATCAATCGTTTCGTGAACCGTAAGTAGGTGGTTAGAACAACAATAAATCAATATATATATATATATATATATATATATATATATATATATATATATATACGTATTTGTAGGTATTTGTAGGTATTTTATTGGTTATATTATTATATATGTACGTATTTGTAGGTATATATATATATATATATATATATATATATATATATATATATATATATATATATATATATATATTATATATATATATATATATATATCATTAAAAAAAAAAAAAAAAAAATATATATATATATATATATATATATATATATATATAATATATATATATATATATATATATTTTTTTTTTTTTTAAACAATGGCTAAAGCCTTCATTGAAACCAAATGAACAAGGGTGGAACCGGGAGATAGCCCTAGTTCCTACAAAGGTGCGGGTGTTACCCAAGACCTACATCTAGACGCAACACGGCAATACCCAAAAGATTTTTTTTTTTTTTTTTTTTTTTTCTGGATGGGAGGACTCCAAACCGAGATCACAACATTCAAAATTCGAAAATTAAAGAGAGGGGGCGGTTGCACAGAACCCCAGGGAGGGGGGCACGTGGGCTACCCACGCGGGGCCCGAGGTGGTCTGCACCGACCGCGTGGGCCAGCGCGAAGAACGAAGCGGGGCGCGGTCCCGAGGGGACACAGGACCCGAAGGGACGCCCGGGCCCGGGGAGCGGCGCCGGGCGGAGACTACCTCCGTCAACCCCCGGCGGCGGAGCGCAGGGCGGGGGCGAGGCGACGAGGAGAGCGCCGGCGGAGGGCCAACAGCTCGGAAGAGGAGGGGGCCAACAGCTCGACCTCCGGGGGGAGGGAGCGAGCGGGGAGCGGGCGGGGGAAGACCTCCGGGCGGAGGGAGGGAGGGGGGAAGGAGGTACAGGGGGAACGCCGAGAGCAGGCCTCCGGCGAGGGAGGCCGGAGGCGGAGGGGGGAGTCCTCCTAGCCGGCGGTGAGGGGCCAACATCGGGGAGAATAGGGGGAAGGCCCGATCTCGGGGGGGAGGAGAAGGGGGGGGGGAAGGAGAGGGGGGGGGGGGCTCCTAGCCGGCGGTGAGGGGCCAACACCGGGGAGCTCCGGAGGCAGGGCTACTCCAGGTACGGAGGCGTACACCTGTGGGAGAACGGCGGGGGGAGGCGGTGGAGGGGACGAGAAAGACGGCGGGGGAGCGGAGCTCGACCTCCGGACGCGCTACGGTCGGTCACCGGCGAGGGGCCAGCATACGACGAAGGGAGCGCCGGAGAGCGGGGAACTCGTCGGGGCTCCCTTTGGAGGGGATCGACGCCGTCGGGGGAGACAGGACGGCTGGGATCACCGAGGAACCGGAGACGGAGGCAGGAGAGGGGCCCGACAGGCTGGAGGGAGCGACCGGGGAAGGCGTGCCCAGCAGGGAGTGGGCTGAGTTGGGCCACGAGGGAGCGGCCAGGGAGATGACCGGTGGGGAGCGGGTGGCCGCGAAATGGGGGGAAGACGCCACCGCGGCGGGGGGGGGGGCGCTGACGGCGGGGGCCGGAGGAGAAACCGCCGCGGGAGCTACGACAGACGGGGGAGGAGCCGAAGCGGCCTCCGCCCAAGAAGCGGAGGGACGCCGGGGGAGAGAGGGGAGCGGAGAGAGGGGCAGCGGCCGCGTGAGGGGGCGGCGCGGCGGCCGTTGCGGCTGCCGGAGGGGGGAGGAGACCCGGAGGGGGGGGGAGGGTACCGGGATCTCGCGCCGAGCTCGGAGATGTCGAGGGCGGCGGCGCCTGGAGCGGCGCCGAGGCGAGGCGAGGAGGGAAGGGGAGACCGACGGATGGTGGATCCAGGCGGAGGAAGGGGAGTCGAGCGCCCAGGGGAAGGACCAGGCGGACGGCCGACCTGGGGGGCGCGGAGAGGGAGGAAGGCGGGGGCCTCCAAGAGGGAGGATAAGGCAGAGGGGGCGGCCGGGCCAAGGAGGCCGACCGGCCAGCCGACCCCACCCGGCGGAGAGGGGGGTGGAACTCCACCCGGCGGGGAAAGGGGGCGTGGGGAGCAACGCTCGACCCAGCGGAGTGGGGAGCCGCCGCATATTTATATATATATATATATATATATATATATATATATTTTTTTTTTTAAAAAAAAATATATATATATATATATATATATATATATATATATATCATTCTATATATATATATATATATAATATATATATATATATATATATATGTATATATATATATATATATATATATAGAATGATATATATATATTTTTTTTTTTTTTTTTATATATATAGAATGATATATATATATATATATATATATATATATATATATATATATATATATATATATATATATAACCATATATATACATATATAGATTAAAGTAATATGATACAATATGATACTTAGAAAAACACATTCCTAAACACAAGAAAAATCTGGAATAATATTAGAACAACAATAAATCAATATACAAATGAAACAACATGTGTCCAAATAGGGATTTTTCCAATTAGGACACGATCGTACACATAGGACACCTCTACAAGTGTCCAAATGGACACGAAATAGACACCAATGGGCACAAAACCATGGGGGTCATTCCTATAGGTCAATACCATTCTAATGCATGAGAGAAATAAGGAAAGGAAGGGATTTATACCTCTCGGTGACTCGAATCGATCCCGATACGCCACCGACACGTAAGAATCCCAAACGGACACGGACAAGTTCCGAATCCTCTCAAACTTGGGTAGCTCTCTTCTTGGCTTGATTGGAGAAGGAAGGAAGAAGAAGAAAATGAAAGGATTTGGTGGAGAAATTTCTAGGGTTTGCTCTCTAAAACAAAATGGGGAAGAACAAGAGAGAGAAATAAAAGAGGGAAACGATTGAATGGCTAAGCCTATCCCCACATGTGTGGCCGGCCAATAAAGTAGTTTTGTCCTATTAGGGAAAAGCCTAAAAAGCCCCTTTTCTAATCTATGGATTAATACATTGGTAAGGGGTTAAGTCGGGGTTAGTTTGGTCATTCCTAAAACCACTAATCCAAATTAATCCTAACCAAAATAATTAGCCTAGTCACTAACTAAAATAACTAACATGTGGGCCATGGCTAACTAGTGTGTGGGCCCACTAGGGTCAACACTACCCCGGGTCCCCGATACATGTCGGAATGAGTTGAAATTCGAACCCGACTCAAACAACCCCAAAATAATACAATAAATAAATAAATAATTCCAAAATAATTTTAAAGTGGAAAATTACTAAAATACCCCTGTTCATGAAAACTGAGGGTGACAATGAGCAAGGCATTGTATTCTGCTACATTGTTAGAGCATGATTCATCTAATGAATAAGCCCTTTGAATAGTTAATCCATCAGGTGAAACGAGAACAATTTCTACTCCAGCAATAAGAGTACGTCCAGGTCCAATTCTAGAAGCTCCATCGAAGAACAACCGCCAAGTAGAAAACTCTTCTGAGATCATATTTGATTCCAATGTTTCGTCTGGAATCTCGTCATAGAGTTTAGATGTTTCAGGGACAGGATGAGCTGCTGAGAAGTCAGCAAGTGTCTGACCTTTCACAGACTTTTGAGGAACATAAACCATATCATATTGTGCTAATAATATGGCCCATGTGGCAAGCCTAAAATTGAGTGTACTTGGCTTTTTCATTAAGACTTGAAGAGGATTGACTCGGGATATGACATGAATAGTTTGGCCTATGATGTAATGTCTTGTCTTCTGAACAGCAAAAATTAAGGCTAAACATTCCTTCTCCACCGGACTATAACGGTGTTCAGCTCCAATCATCGTTCGGCTAAGATAGTAGATGGCTTGTTCATAACCTTCTTTGTTCTTCTGAGCTAGCAAAGCTCCCAATGAATGATCCATTGTCCGGACATACATTAAGAAAGGTATTTCTGAGATCGGTGGTACAAGAATCGGTGGACTCATTAAATACCGTTTTATGTCATCAAATGCTCGTTGACATTCTTCCGTCCAAATAAAAGATACACCTTTCTTCATTAACTGAGTAAATGGTCTGCAACGTCCAGATAAATTCGAAATGAACCGCCCGATCTACGCAAGTCGACCTTGAAATCCTCATTGCTCTTTTAGGTTGCGTGGAGGATGCATATCTTGAATGGCTTTGATCTTCTCGGGATCAACGTGTATACCCTTAGAGGTAATGACGAAGCCGAGAAAGCTACTAGAGACAACCAAGAAAGACTTGGTGGGGTTCATTTTGAGTTGATGCTGGCGTATTAGATTAAAAATAGTTCTTAAATCTTGAATGTGATCTTTCTTCAGACGACTTTTGACAATAATATCGTCCATGTTGCATTCAATAGTCTTTCATAAATGATCTCGAAAGATAGTACTCATTGCCCGCTGGTAGGTTGCACCTGCATCCTTAAGACCAAACGACATGACTGTATAACAGTATACTCCTCGAGGAGTACGAAATGAAGTATATTTTTCATCTTCAGGATTCATCCGGATTTGATTATATCCAAAAAATTTATCCATGAAAGAAATTCGTTCGAATCCACATGTGTTGTCGATCATGACATCAGTAATTGGGATAGGAAATTCATCTTTAGGGAAAGCATCATTGAGATCCCGAAAGTCTATGCAAACTCGAACCTTTCCGGTCTTCTTCAGAACCGGTACAATGTTGGCAACCCAGTCAGGATGCTGTTCTTCTCTGATAAAACTGTATGCTATAAGCTTTTTGACTTCATCATCAATTGCATCCATCATTTTAGGCTTGAATCGTCGTTGTTGTTGTTTGACCGGCTTGGCATTCGGCAAGATATTAAGTTTGTGAGTTACAACTTGAGGATCTAATCCTGGCATATCTTCATAACTCCAGGCAAAGACATCAATGTATTCACGAATAAGGTGAATTAATTCTTGTTTATCATCCTCTGAAAGATTCTTGCTAATAAAGATTGGTCATGATACGCCCTTCTCTCCAATATTAACCTGGACTAGTTGATCCTCAATAGGTGGTTCTCGTTGTTCAAAACGAAGTTCCTACTGATTGTCCATCCTTTGTGCTCAAGGGTCCACTTCAGGATCTTTTTCAATGTCATCTTCATCATCTTTCGAAAATTCGGCAGACACCATGCT
Source organism: Iris pallida (assembly GCA_029216955.1). Lineage (NCBI taxonomy): Eukaryota > Viridiplantae > Streptophyta > Magnoliopsida > Asparagales > Iridaceae > Iris > Iris pallida. The sequence goes on along the minus strand of JANAVB010013999.1, from coordinate 14,806,641 downwards.
AGAAGATACCATCACCCTATGAACATGGCCAATACTGGTATCAGAATCCCATGAGATAGAATCAGAAGAGTTAGATCGTTCTTCTTCATCAGATTCAGAAGGTTCTGGAGTTGGAAGTGGTGAAGTGTAACCTAGTCCCCACTTTGTTTTACTGTGGTATTATTGTGATTTTCTTTTTGGAAAAGAAATACAAATAGGAGTTCGTCTTCCTTTACCGTTGTTGAGGCCTGTTATAAAATTATAGCCCATTTTACGGATGATGGCTTTGGATTGTGGACTATAGCGACGTAATTGTAATCTTCCTGTATCATCTCTATTATCATTATAGAGCATGATTTTTGGTTCCTCTCTTTTATTGAAGAATATAGGCCTTTCATCTTTCTTTCGAGACGGTACTAAGAAGTACGACTCTTGTATTGAATCCAAGGATACCATATTTCATAGAGATGATACAAATTCTATTGTAAGTGGTTTAAAGCTATCTAGCATATCCAAATAACATTGAGTATAGTAAGAGACATCAATATACTGCAAAGGAAATGCTTTATGATCTTTACACCATCATTTATAATAGGAACTTTAGCCTTAGCAGGCTTAGTCAGATTGATGACAAGAGGAGGATAAGAAGAACGAGGAGGAGGAGGGGGCTTCTTACGACGAAGGTCGATTACAAACGGCTCAGAAGAGGTGAGCTCCCTTTGTTTCTGACTATCACCAGAAAGCTGCTTCTCATGGGAAGGAAGATAGATAGTCAGTGGTTTGGACGACTGAGGACAGGAAGTACGCCCTTTGACAGGGATCACCAAAGTATCATTTGGTATACACTTCTGTTCTTCATCTGTGTCCATTAATAGTACCACCTTCATGAATTCCTTCTTGCACATGTGAGAATCGTTATAGTATGCTTCAACTCCTTTGAAAGGATTCAGATCTGCAACCACTTTTTGGACTGCTCCATTACCATCCACATATTTGAAACATTGGTGGAGAGTAAAAGGTGCAATATTGTGTTCATGGAGGAATGGTCTTCCTAACAAAGCATTGTATGAGCCATGATTGTCAATTACATAGAAAGTCACCTTTGTACGAAGATTGCCAATTTGAAGTTTTAGGCGTATCTTCCCCAAAGGTTCACTTCTTCCTTGATTGAACCCCAAGATGGTAGTGATAGTTGTAGATAGGTTATGCACTGGGATCTTCAAAGTATCTAGCAAAGACTTTGGCATGATACTATGAGCAGACCCTGGGTCAATCAGAATACGATCGACTTTCATGGTGTCTACATACCCCGTAAAATAGAAAGGACGATCATGACGATTGTCTTCTAACAACATGTCATCTTGTGTAAAAGTAATATTGGGCATTAACTCAAACACACTATGACAATGTGCACAGCTGACTGGTTCCTTTTTACGCTTCTTAAGAAGAGTAAGACAAGCATCAGCTTGCATCAAAGCTTCACTTAACGTTTCTCGAGTTTCTTTTGAGAGATGTAAGAGTTCAAAGATTGACAATCTTGCCGGAGTATTGGCCAATTGAGCCAAAATGTCAAAGTTATATGGCTTCTCGAGTCCAAGATACGAGGACTTTTTCAGTGCTTTGTCAAAGCGAACAGGTTGTTTTTCCTTGTCTGCTGATGTCGGTTTAGAAGGAGTTGGTTCAGCCACCGGCGGGGTAGATGGCATATTTTTAGCAGAAGAAGATGATGTAGGAGGAGCATCAAGAGATGGAGCAGAATTCTCTTGAGTTTCGGAATATTTCCGAAGATAAGGTTTTCCAGATCTAGTGCCAATTAGAATTTCTTCTTCTGCTACTGGTTCAAAGGATACCATGTTGCAGCTCTTGGATTTAGATTTGGAGTGCTTCTTTTGCTTAGAAGAGGAAGGAGTTTCAAAATCTGCTACCAGATCTGGATGAATCCATATAATCTTCCCTCTGTCAGTTGATAGTGGAACAAGACCCTCATTTGGGGAGGTGGAAGATTCACGATCTCGAGAGTAGTCCTTGGAATGGGGACAACACCATCTTACACAAGTTGTGGTGGAAAGTCACCAAATTGTAGAGAAACTACATTAGCAGTCACCGTCTTCTCGTCTTGCTGCAGAGTAATTGCTCCAGAGTTGACCAGCTCCTGGATTTTGCCCTTGAGCACGTAGCATGCTCTGGTTGGATGCCCTATAAATCTGCGATAAACATAATATTTAGGGTGGTCAGTTTTACCCACTTCTTCTGGCCGTTTTGCCTCTGGCAGTTGAATCTTATTGCTTTTGATCAAGCAATCGAAGATGCTCACAGTATCATCTTCATCAAAAGAATACTCTTTTTTTAGACGAGTTATTTTCGGCGGTGGTGCTGATGGAGTGGGTGCTGTCTGAGTAACATTGACAGCCAAAGACTCTTTGTCCTTGAGATTGATGGCCAGTGTTTCTTTACCCTTGCGGTTATTCTGGCAATTACCCCCGGGTGTAGAATGTTTATCTTGGTTAGGATGGGTTATTTGAACTCCTAACTGTTTAAACTTTTCGGCACTGACTTCTGCCACCTTGGCATTCACAATGAAAGAAGGACAATCCAAAAATTGTGTAGATCCCGTCTACATACTGATAATAGGAAACAAGTTTGATTTGTAGGTATCTATTGTTACAGCAGATAGAGTTTCTAAAGGCATTTTAAGTGCCTCTCGGCAGAATCTTTCAATGAAACTCTCTGTGGATTCATTGTGCCTTTGTTTAATCTTAATGAGAGCAGATAATGTCATGTCGTTGACTCCCTCATAAAGCCATTCCAAGAACATTTGCTTGAAACCAGCAAAAGAAGTTATGCAGCCATCTGACAAATTATGATACCAATCGTATGCTGCGTCGGCTAAACAACCGATGAACACTCTAGTAAGGAGAGCATCATTTGGTTGTAATTGGTCAGTCATCAGTTCAAAGTGATTGATATACTGACTTGGAGAAGTGCTGCCATCAAACAGCATAATGGTTGGGAGCTTGTATTTAGGAGGGAATGGAATCTCCTTCCACTCTGTCGGATATAGCTGCTTTATGCCTAGTCTTTATAGGCAATCCTTCTGCTTGAAAGCCTTAATTGAGTGCGTAAGAGTTTCACGGCCTCATTAGCTTCCCCTGATGTTTAGGGATTGATAGGCTGGTTAGAATTGTTGGAAGAAAGAACTGCGTGGTAATTACCACCCCCAGCCCCAAACTGACTGGGATCAGCTTAAACTGGTATAGAAGCAACCTGAGGAGTGGTACCCCCAGACTAACAGGTAGAGAAGATGCTATAACACTACCAAATTACAGTACTTTAGCGACGGCCATTTAGCGACGGACTTTTTCCGTCGCTATCACCGTCGGATCCCCGACGGATTTGTGACGGAATACCGATGGAAAGCAGTGGACAATTTTTTTTATTTTTTTATGTCCATATCCGTCGCTATGCCGTCGATAGGTAGTCGGCCATGTAGCGACGGTTTTATATCCATCGCTAGAACGTCGGACATTTTGGCGGCAAAAGCCTAAAAAATTGGCGCGAGATTTACTGACGACTTAGCGACGGAATAATCCGTCGCTACTCGCGCGAGATTTACTGACGCATTAGCGACGGAATAATCCGTCGCTACTCCGTCGCTAAATTTACGTTCCAGACTTAAGTTGAAACGACGGGGGGAACTTTTCATTCCCCCCAAATTTTACTCTCGCTCTCCTCTCTCTCTCTTTCTCCCGCGGTGATCGATCGGCGACCCCCTCTCCTCTCTCTCCCGCGGCGGTGATCGGCGACCCCCTCTCCTCTCTCTCTCCCAAAGGTATTCCCCTCTCCCTCTCCCTCTCTCTCTCTCTCTCTCTCTTTCTCGCTCTCTCTCTCTCGCGCGCGCGCGGTGGTCGTGGGTGCAGCGGGCCGGGGGCGTCGGTGGCTGCGGGGGCGGCGTCGACTGCGGGGGGCGGCGGTGGTGGCGGTGGCGGGGGGTATGGAGGGGGCGGTGGGAGGGGGCGGGAAGCGTTGGAGGGATGGGGGCGCGCGGGGGCTGGCCGCGGGGTGTGGGGGGTTGCGGAGGGGGGCTGGCCGTGCGCGGGAGGCGGGGGGTGTGGAGGGGGCGGTAGGATCGAGGGGGCGGGCAGCGTTGGGGGGGGTACGATGGGGGCGGGGGCTGGCTGCGGGGTGCGGGGGGGGGTATGTGTGGAGGGGGGCTGGCCGCGGGTGGCGGAGGGTGTGGAGGGGCGGCGGTGGGAGGGGGCGGGGGGTGTGGAGGGGGCGGTGGGAGGGGGCGGGCAGCTGCCTCCTCCTCTCCCACAGACACACACACACACGGACAAACACACACACACGGACACACACACACACGGACACACACACACACACACGGACACACGGACACACAGACACACACACACACGGACACACGGACACACAGACACACGGACACACAAACTGAGAATTAGTACATTATTTGTGTTTACTGATTTAAGGATGATTAAATCATTAGGTTTAATCCTATGTCATGTCTGGGTTTAAGTTATATGTTATGATTCATGTTGGCATAGGGATTTTGGTTTTTGAATTTGAGCTGTTACATTCTTTTACATTCTGTTATATATACTTACCAGATGGCACCCATGACCCGAGGAGCAGCACGTCGTTTGAAGAAAATAGTGAATGCTGAGGTGGCTCCTCCTACAGTTGAGGAGGAAGTGGCACCGGTTGCTAGTGAGACCGGGAGTTCTAGTCATCCAGCACCGGTAGCTAGTAATGCCGAGAGTGCTTTTGATGTAGTCCTGGCAAGGGACGACGCCTCTCCTCGCACCAAAAATCTCGCTTTTCGGAGGTGGTTGCGTGAAAGTATCACTGAGCGTTTGCGTGAGCAGCGTGGCAAGCATTAGCTATTAGTACTTATTTGTATTGGACTATTTTTATTGGGTTGTTTTTGTTTTAGACTATTTGTATTGGACTACATATATGAATTAGAACTGTGTCAATCTCTGGATTATATTGGACTACGACACCGCGGTAACATAGTTCCTGCAGCCATTCGACTGGCGAGGCAGAAACTATGTATCCGTAGATAAAGTGGACTGTCCTCCGACCCTCATCCCTCGGCAATGATGATACGACAACCAACCGGAGAGGATACTCCGAGAGATCCATCTGGGTAGGACGTATACTCTGAGAGATCACCCTTACAGAAATGATATCAGTAGTGGGATCGAATGTTGGAGAAGATATTATCACAGTATACGTCCTCTCCTCCACGATGGCTCTAGACCCATCTGCTCGTCCCTGCTTCCATTCTTCTTATTTGACTCTCTCAGCCACGCATTATATATTGGTTTGGTTTATGCATATTTTTTCAGCTCCATTTGCATTAGTCCCTGCAGCCATTCGACTGGCGAGGCAGAAACTATGTAGCCGTAGATAAAGTTGCCTGTCCTCCGACCCTCATCCCTCGGCAATGATGATACGACAACCTATCACTATATCTTATATAGTAGTAGATGATGTCTTAGTATTACATTAGTGAGTTCATCTTGATTCTGTTACGTCCTTCAGATACTATATACGATAAGAACATAGATGATTCACACTAATGTATGCTAGAATGAATCTTGACTTGTGTTCTGAGCCATCCGTTCTGATCAAGCATCTTCCTTCTCCTCTCCTCTACCATGGCTCTGAACCAATCTGCTCCTCCCTACTTCCCTTCTTCTTATTTGACTCTCTCAGCCACATATGACATTCAGCTCAAGTGTAGAGTCGGGGGAGAAGAAGTGGGCAAGAAGATGAGGGGGAAGCAGCACAGCCTGCAGCATGACCCGAAGGAAGTACAGAGGTTTTCTTCAACAGCCGTAGGAGAAATAGTCCTCCTACGGCTGTTGAAGAAAACCTATGTACTTCCTCCGGGTCATGCCGCCGGCTGTGCTGCTTTCCCCTCATCTTCCTGCCCACTTCTTCTCCCCCGACTCTACACTTGAGCTGGATGTCATATGTGGCTGAGAGAGTTAAATAAGAAGAAGGGAAGTAGGGAGGAGCAGATTGGTTCAGAGCCATGGTGGAGGAGAGGAGAAGGAAGATGCTTGATCAGAACGGATGGCTCAGAACACAAGCCAAGATTTATTCTAGCATACATTAGTGTGAATCATCTATGTTCTTATCGTATATAGTATCTGAAGGACGTAACAGAATCAAGATGAACTCACTAATGTATGCTAGAATGAATCTTTGGTTGTGTTCTGAGCCATTCGTTTCGATACTTGGCAATTAAGTCATTCGACTGGGGAGGCAGCAACTATATATAAGGCTACTTGCATGTTCTGCCAACTTTAAATTACAAGATTACTACATTTGGTTATATAAATCACTAACCTCATCGCGGCCAATGTTTACAGTCTTGGTCTCAACTGTCTTCGATTCTATGATCCCATGCTTTCGAAAAATAGACAACGCAGACTCCATGGAATAGAATGGCCTTACATGCAAATCGTCTGTGATTATGTATCCTTTCCCTCCTTTCACAAACACGCCATCCTTGTTGCCTCCATCTGCAACCCCCTCCCACGCAATATCCTCATCCATTGCCTTACCACAGGGACATCGAGCGCCAATAACCGAACTATACAGACGGTGAGCCTTGGTGTAGCACTCAAATATGTGGCATCCGTAAATTCGTCGAGGTTTTAAATCATCGACTTTGAGTTTTAAACCCTCACGTAGCCTTTCTGCTTCACTTCTAGGGTCGAGCAGCATCTTCTTGCAAGCTTCGGTCTCCAGATACTTAGTGTCAAGATTCTGGACGCTTTCGTAGAGCATGTCAACGCATCCTAGCGTAAATTTCCTGTCGAGTAAATTGGCGCTAGGATGCGTTGACATGCTCTACGAAAGCGTCCAGAATCTTGACACTAAGTATCTGGAGACCGAAGCTTGCAAGAAGATGCTGCTCGACCCTAGAAGTGAAGCAGAAAGGCTACATGAGGGTTTAAAACTCAATGTCGATGATTTAAAAACTCGGCAAATTTACGGGTGCCCCACATTTGAGTGCTACACCAAGACCCACCGTGATGAGGTTAGTAATTTATTTAACCTAAGACATGGGATCATAGAATCGAAGACAGTTGAGACCAAGACTGTAAACATTATGTGAGTTCATGTAGAATGAATTTTGGGTTGTGTTCTGAGCTATTCGTTCTCATACTTGACAATTAAGCATGTGAAATAGAACTGATTATGTTTAGTTTGGCTTACGATACAGATTTTCACATCCAAATTGAAATTCAAGTACAATTGTTACTAAACCTTCCACGATACTAATTCGAAATAGTCTATACTAATCCAGCACGTCCTTATAGTTCTCCTACGTATGTTGAAGAAAACCTCTGTACTTTCTCCGGTTGGGTTGTCTTCTGAGCCATCCGTTCTCACACTTAAAATACAGGGATTGGATTCTGTATTTTGTATTTTCGGCGAACCCAGGGATTGGATTCTGTATTTTGTTTTTTGGTTTCTGTATTTTGTTTCCAGCTCCATTTGTATTAATCTACGGTACGACATGGTGATCAGGACATATATAGTCCCTGCAGCCATTCGACTGGCGAGGCAGAAACTATGTAACCGTAGATAAGTTGACTGTCCTCCGACCCTCATCCCTCGACAATGATGATACGACAACCAACCGGAGAGGATACTCCGAGAGATCCATCTGGGTAGGACGTATACTCTGAGAGATCATCCTTACAGAAATGATATCAGTAGTGGTATCGAATGTTGGAGAAGATATTATCACAGTATACGTCCTCTCCTCCACGATGGCTCTAGACCCATCTGCTCGTCCCTGCTTCCATTCTTCTTATTTGACTCTCTCAGCCACACATGATATCCAGCTCAAGTGTAGAGTAGGCGGAAAAGAAGGGGACAGGAATAGGAGGGGGAAGCAGCACACCGGCGGCATGACTCGGAGGAAGTACAGAGGTTTTCTTCAACATACGTAGGAGAACTATAAGGATATATCTTTTCACAATATGTCATCTTGTCAAAGACCCTTAATGTGACAACCATGTTACCGCGGTGTCGGAAGACTAACATGTCATAATTTTCTAAGCCGTGTGTTTTGACATAATCATTCCAACTCTTTCCTCCTGTGTCGTAATCTCGCATTATTACATAGAACTGAAATCCGGTTGGGAGGATTATGTCAAAACACACGGCTTATAAAATTATGACATGTTAGTCTTCCGACACCGCGGTAACATGGTTATCACATTTAGGATCTTTGACAAGGTGATATATTGTGTTTACATATATCCTTATAGTTCTCCTACGTATGTTGAAGAAAACCTCTGTACTTCCTCCGGGTCATGCCGCCGGTGTGCTGCTTCCCCCTCCTATTCCTGTCCCCTTCTTTTCCGCCTACTCTACACTTGAGCTGGATATTATGTGTGGCTGAGAGAGTCAAACAAGAAGAATGGAAGCAGGGACGAGTAGATGGATCTAGAGCCATCGTGGAGGAGAGGACGTATACTGTGATAATATCTTCTCCAACATTCGATACCACTACTGATATCATTTCTGTAAGGGTGATCTCTCAGAGTATACGTCCTACTCAGATGTATCTCTTGGAGTATCCTCTCCGGTTTGGTTGTCTTCTGAGCCATCCGTTCTCACACTTAAAATACAGGGATTGGATTCTGTGTTTTGTATTTTCGGCGAACCCAGGGATTGGATTCTGTATTTTGTTTTTTGGTTTCTGTATTTTGTTTCCAGCTCCATTTGCATTAATCTACGGTACGACATGATGATCAGGACATATATAGTCCCTGCAGCCATTCGACTGGCGAGGCAGAAACTATGTAGCCGTAGATAAGTTGACTGTCCTCCGACCCTCATCCCTCGGCAATGATGATACGACAACCTATCACTATATCTTATATAGTAGTAGATGATGTCTTAGTATTACATTATGTGAGTTCATCTTGATTCTGTTACGTTCTTCAAATACTATATACGATAAGATCATATACTACACCATATGTACAGAACATAGATGATTCACACTAATGTATGCTAGAATGAATTTTGGGTTGTGTATTCTGAGCCATCCGTTCTCACACTTGAAGATAAATTTTCAGTATAACGACGGATATTAGGTTACTCTTCAGTATAATTGATGTCTTTTCTTGGATAATTGGTGTGCATTAAATTCGTATGTGCATATTTCGTCTATGTGATTTTTGGATATATACCTACGCTGGGTTATAAGCGATGATCTGATATACAAAGGAGGTACTGTCGAAATTTTTGTAGACATTTGGATACATTGTATGTTCGGATATTTTTTTTATGTTTGGATAATTTAATGTTGGATATTGGATATATTGTGTTGGTAATATTTTGTTGGATATTGGATACGTTAGATATTGGTGTCGGATATGGATATTTTGCATATGGATATATGGTGTTGGATATTGGATACGTTGGATATTCGTGTTGGATATGGATATATGGTGTTGTATATGGATATTTTACATGTTTGATATTGTGTTGGATGTGTTGTACAAACAGGAAAGAGTCTGTTTGCAGTATTTTTTTTCAAAAATTAGAAGTTAGCGACGGACTGGCGACTACTGAGTGACGGATAGTCCGTCGCTATCTGGAAAAACTGAGTTTAGCGACGAAGTGGCGACGGAAAAAACCGTCGCTACCTGGAGCATTTCAATAAAGCGACGGATTGGCGACGTAATATCCGTCGCTATCTGTAGGATTTTACATTGAGCGACGGTTTAGCGACGGAATGTCCGTCGACCTAGTTCTGTTTGATGTCCATAAATTTTGCTGTTAGCGACGGATGTTTTGTCACTAATACGCTTTTACCGACAAATCTACGACGGATTAGCGACGGATATTGCGTATCAGAAAATCACTGATACGGTTTTGCCGACTCTTTAGCGACGGAGTATTCCGTCGCTAAACCTATATCCTGATACATGTTTTGACGAAAGCTAGTCGGTAATCCGTCGCTATATATATTTAAATGAGCCGGCGGTATTCCGTCGCTAAGTCGTCGCTGAGCGACGGAGTAGCGACGGATATGTTTTAGCGACGAGGTTATTCCCGACGGCTGTTTTACCAAAATATCCGTCGGTAATCCGTCGGTATTTATTTTTGGCGACGGAATACCGACGGATAAGGCCGTCGGTAAATCCATGTATTTTGGTAGTGTAAGCTCAGGATTTGTAGCAGGGTTTATAACTGGTGGCACTGTATGTTGAGCCACGATTATGGTATGCATACTTACGACCATCTCAGCCATGGTCTTCAGTTTGTCCTCTAGTGCAACAATTCGTTGCTTTTGACTGGTTGAAGTAGAAGCATCTTGATCTTCTGTAATGATATATGTCGTCACTTCTCTTGCTGCTATTGACGAAATAGTTTGTTCAGAACTTTCACTATCTGTATCAAACTCCGAAAGTGTCTTCTCCTAGATGAGTGATGGGGAGATCTTCTTGATTAAAGACACCTTGGTTCAAGTTTCGACTTCTTGATCTGGAGTATTAAAAGACCCCTTCACTGGATGCATGAATCCGATCTAGGTATTGCTGACTGGGATTACGGGACACGTTACGTCTTGGATGTTTTCTACCCCCAGTGCCTTGAGAAGTCATGTTAACAGAAGCATATAATAGCTCGTCTTCATCTTCTATTATAGGTTCAGAAGTTGAAGCATAGTTCAGACGATCGAAGACAAATATTCTAGCTGATTGGAAACAACACTTGATGACGACTTCGTGAAGGCAATGGCGGTCTAAAGAGTGATTTAGAGGTGAAGGAGTCATCCTCGCGATCTCCCGTCTTTGTGTTAGACATTCTCGGAGATCAGTCATCACTACAGGACGAAAAGAAGTAGAAGGAACATATTTTTTAATGATGTTAGGAACATGCCTCCTATTCTTCAGATGTTTAGTTTCCTGAGTGTACAAAGATGTACTCAACTCATTAGCATAAGTGGTTGGGTCTTTCTTTACAAACTTTGGCTTCTGGTACAGATTGGCCTTTGGTATAGGGTTCTTTCGTTTCACCAAAGTTGATACTGGTTGACGTCTATTGAGATAAGCGCGTAAATCAGAAAATTCTGCTCCAGGTATCTCTGTTTGTGACACCATCAATTTTTCTTGCTTAGATCTTGAAATTTGCAAGGTTGGAAGATCTTGACCAGACCCCATAGGGGTAGGCAAGATGCCTCTTTGATCAGTATTCTTTTCGATATCAGAGATCCGAAGACCTCAGTTTAAAGGAATAGAATCTGATATATCTTCCTCTGAGTCATGGACCAGAGAAGTTTTAGAAAAGACCAAAGGGTGCTTTCTTTTATTTTGTAGAGGGTTAGCTAAGAAGTATTTCTTTCCATTTTGTTGTTAAACCGTCTTAGGCGTAGGTAGCATGAGTTGAGAAAGTATCAAAGGACCCTTCCCTTTGTCCTGTCTAGTGTTAGCACTAGAACATTGCTTCTCCAAGTTCAGAACTGGAGAAGATGAGGGAATAGCCAAAAGACTAATTCCTTTGGGTTGTGCCAGAGCAGCATGGTATGCAAACTGCGCCTGGGCAACAGAATACATAGGTTGCGCTCGGGCAAAATGGGCCACTAGTTGCGCTTTGGCAACAAGATGAGTAGGTTGCGCTCGGGCAACAGGGGAAATAGACTGCATCTTGGCAGCAAGCTGAGTAGGTTGCGCATGGGCAATAGAAGCAGACTGCACGTGGGCTACGGAGGCGGATTGTGCCTTAGCCACTGAGCGCTCAGGTTACGCCTGGGCAACATCAACCGTAGGAGACTTAGGATCCCACACAGTCCTGTTCTTGGTGATAGCCATAGTGCGCTTATTGCTCTTGGTGTTAATCATATCCTTGTAGGCTGTCTGGTTGACTTGAACAACCAGAGTCTTCTGCGTCTTGTCGATCGATGCAGTATCACATTGAGTTGTCACCTTCTCGTCGGAGGAGAAAGTCGTCCCCAGCAGAGTCGCCATTTTGTTTGCAAAAACAAAAAGTTTATAACAAACTTTAAAAGAATCGTACAAAGTACAATGAATTCTGGGAAAGTACAACTTTAGGAATCTGATAAAAAGCCGATCACTTTATCCCTTGGACTATGTGAACTTGAAGACTAGAGCCTCTGGAGAATGCAGCAATAATTTTGCAAGAGTTCTTGATCTCTGTGTCTGTCCGTTAACAATGATTGGAAACTCTACTTATAGAGTTCAAGAAATAACTGTTTTGGCAGTTATTCTGATGTGCGTGAAGCTGGGTTGTGCCACATTGGGCTGTGCCAACCTCATATTGTGCCAACTTTCATTCAGTTATCAGTCGTGTACTAACTGTATTTAGATGCGTGGCATCATATGATTGAGATGTGCGTGGTCGTATACAGGATAGTAGACACGTCTTGAGAGATTAGTGGCATGTGCGTCACGTCATCCTGCTTTGGAAATAAAAATTCTCAACCTTATCAGGTTGCGCGAGCTTCAGTCAACAAGTTAAACTGCGCTTGATTAGACTGTGCCTGGACATGTGGCAGCATTTGAGAAACAGTTGTTCAGATTGCGCCTAGGCGCAACTAAGGATTTTATTTTAGATTGCTCCTAGGCGCAACTCATAAGACATGCAGGACAGCTGTCAACCAACTGTCACTACCACATTTATAGTTTGAGGTTATTTTTGTCATTTTTGAATTATTTGAATTTAATATATTTTATTAGGAATTTTTAAATAATTTAATTGAATGGTGTGATTTAAATACTAGTTTAATTATTGTCATGTGATTTTGGTTAGCCTAACCTAGATTGGACCTAACCTAGATGGGTCATAACTAATTTAGTGAGCCACTTTGAGAATTAGGTGGTTTTGGTTAATGGGTTAAGTCAAGTCTAGTTTAGTTAAGTGATTTGCAAAAGACTAGAAAAGAACCCTTTGTTCTAGGCCACCCATTAGCCTTGATTCATTCCTAGCCATAGGATGAAACTTAAAAACCCTAACCCTAACAAAAGTGACCAGCCAAGACCCCCCTTGCCTATATAATGTCTCCATAGGGATTTGTGCCTCTCTTTTTTTTATTAGTTCTTCATTTTCCTAAAGAATATGTAAGCCTTTATTAATTTTCTTCATAGTTTAATCAATAGGACTCCATTTTATTTGGGATTTCTTCCATTGTGATCTAATCAATGTTCTCTTGCTGATTGTGGAGTCAAATTACAGATTTGAATCAATTTGAGAGATTGGGTGGCTTTTGGAGATTCCCTCATTGAAGGAGTTTTGTGTTGAAGAACAACCCTAGGTAAATTTCTAACCACCCATTAAAATTAGGTTTTAATTGCATGAACATCTAGCCCTAGGTGTCCTGGTTCTGTAGGTATAGGGTTTTCCAATTTTTGTGTCCTGTACGTGTCCTTATCGGACACGTATCAGTGACATGCGCAAGTGTTCAACGAAATGCCGCAAAGGGTATTTCGTTCGAGATTTCAAATTGTGTTTGAACAGGAATTCGTATTTTGGGTCGCTTATGGGATTCTATTGAACTGAGGTGGTTTCGAGTCGTGTCCGAGTCACGCAGGACTCGTGGACACGCCTGCGCGCGCGCGGACAGCAGTGTCCTGCTGCTCGTGGGTTCGTGTGGGCTATATAGGACACGTGGACGCGTGTCATTTGACGTGGAGCTCGGGCCAGTGTCTGACACGACACTCCCCAAGTCTCGTGTCACTTGGTTGCGTGTTGGGTGCGTGCGGACACGTGCACAGGTCGCTCGAGCTCGTGCAGTCTTGTGCGTATATGTGCATTAGTCTGGACACTTGTGTCTAGTGTTTGTGGACACGATACTAAGTGTATGACACGTGCATACATTGAATATTAATTACCAACCATTAACTAGCCTAATTATTGTTATCTCAATGATTAATAGGGATATCCCCTAATTTCTGATATTGTTAAGTATCAGTGCAATGTTTCACTATTTTTCTTCCTGTTCGATTTGCATTTAATGATTTAATAGAATGTATTATGTTATGTTTAAATTACTACACATCAAATATCCTGTTTAGGATGTAGGGGATTCATATTTTTATGTTGAATGGTTGGATAGGATATCTAATTGCAGAGAGGAACTGTTGATCACTGGTACATGTATTCTGGAAAACCTGAGATAGTTCCTCGTTGATCTGATTTTAATTTTGTTATCTAGCCTATGATTAATTGATTCACTGTTAGGAATGAAACATGGAAACTGAACTGTATATTGGATATGAAAAACCTGAGATATTGGTGTAGTTCCCTTTCCTACATTTTTTGAGAATGTCATTGCTATTGAACCAAAAATCTGGAAACTCAACTACATGTTAATTCTTCACTGTATGATTCCTGAGAATCCCATGTTTGCACTGTCACATTTGAACTGAGACACACCACAGTTCACGCTGTTGCATTACCTGTCACCTATCTATTCCTATACTTATACAAAACCTGAGATGGGATTGGGATGAGACTGAACTGATTAATAGCAAAATCTGGGAACACATAATCCTGAGTTTCCCTTCAAACCTGAGATTACTGTATAACCCTGTCATTGATTTACAATAAAATGGAATCATGAGTACCACATTAAATGGTTCACACATTTCTGTCATATTTTTCCTGTATACATGTTACATGAACACACACACACTGCATACATATTTCCTGCATACTGTACACACACACACACTGCATACATATTTCCTGCACACATTGATACATCACACAGCTCACTGTTTACATGTCCTGCCAACAAATATACATTCCTGTCATGGTTTATACATTCCTGTCATTTGTTTAACACACACACATTTCATAAAGTACACACACACACCTATACTCCTGTACACAGGACACTATACATACACATGTCTTACCCTCTAGCACACACACACACACACATTTCATTAAACACATATTGCTCCTAAGTGTCCACACCCACACTTTTATGCATCCTATATATGTATATATATATTATCCCTAATCTATGTATATGTGTGATCATATATATATATAAATATATGTAGGTAATTAGTTAAGATAGCCTATATGGAATTGTGTAATGTAAAGCCATGTGGGATCTCTCTATATGTGTGATAGCTCATGTGCTAAGCACATGTCTATTTGCATATGAGGATATACATATACATTCATATATGATAGTGGTATATATTCTATATGTGGTATTGGCCTATGGTGTGTCTATTAGACTAGTGAGGGCTTAGTTAGGCTGTTCAGTCTTAGTTAAGCCTAGAATAGACTAGTTAAGCCTAGTTAGACTTGTTAGACCTAGTTTGTCCATAGTTGACCTAGGTTTGACTTCTTGGTTGACCAGGGTTGACCAAGAGTTGACTTTGACCTAGTTTGACCTAGACTCATGTAGAATGCATCGTAGTGCTTTATCTTATCATTTTAGATTTGTTGTGACTTGTGATGTTCTGATTAGGAGCCAGACACCACTCCTCGGATAGTATATTCACCTTGGACAGTCAGATAGCAGGCGAGTACATTCTCTGATAATTTTATATCATGTTTAGGATTATATTTCCTGCTTTAGACTATCTTACTTGATGCTGACATGTTGGAACACGGATTGGTACTATATGGATCCCTTCATGAGATGTTATCCTTCTCGGGAGCATCAGATACTTTTGTCTCATGTGTGTTTCACTTACATCACGTATCTTATGCTTCTATTATCATAAATCTTCGGGAATCAGCTAGTGACTCATATACCCTCATGATCACCGAGCCTTCACGAATCAATTTATGAATCACCCTTTATAGGCAACGTAGTATAATCATGAATCTTAACGTAACTTGAATGGATCTTTGTGTATTGATTGGGGATGGGGGAGTATAAATGAACATGTGAATAAATCTAAGTAGTGTAATCATGAATCAATTCCAAGTAGTGTAATCATGAATCAGTCCTTAGCCATTCACATGTTTATGCAGTACACTGAATCACTAGCACTGTCTCTCTTTATATATATTATAGATATTTATTTACAGTCTCTCTCTTACTTTTTGCTATTCTTCAGTTTCCTGTATTTTATTCTCTAGCATAATTATATTTCCTTTTCCTGCTATGACTTGTTGAGATGTATTGTGCTCGCTCATGTTAGACCTGTTGAAATATTACAAAGGATGAGGACGAGGCTGGCTGCCCTACCTATTACGGGGCTACTTTAGATGACAGCTGTGACTTGGACCAGCAGCCGAACCCTATAGCTGTGGATGACACTCTTCTAGACTATAATATTTATTTACATTACTCTATGGATGATTGTATATATTGATCTTAGGATTTGTGATGTATTAGATACTTAGACTCTTTGTTTGTACTTGGGATTTCCTTCCATTTCAGCAGTTCCATTTATCTATCTATCTGCTATTTTATCATCTGTATTTCCTTGAGTTCTATATCATATCGTACTTCTTCTTCCTTAGTTGTGATTGAGTTTACTTTTATCATGTCACCCCCATTCGAGGAGTATAAACTGCTTAGTATATTATTACTAGATGTTGTTACCTAGGACAGCGTTCTACCGTCGATACTGTGACGTAGACTGGACGTACCCATGTCTCGTGCCCTTATTCTAGGGTGCGGGTCGTGACACGTTTTAGTGGTGGCCCATGCAAGTCTAGACTAGAAGTGTAGTGGTATTCGAACTAGAGTATCACTACAGCCTGCAGTAGGATATATGACATTAATTTTTAAGGTACTCAATCATATTAGGAAAAATTCTTTTTATTGCCATCTAAATCCTTATTGTCAGCTGATCCTTTTGAATTTTAATTGTCCGCCTTTGTTATATCGCTTATTTCTCAGAAATTGATACTCTTGTTTGGTCTATCTTCAGGATGGTAGAGACTCGGTCGCAGCGTACCATTCATGGAGATGCTACAGAAGGATCTGCTACCTCTCAGCCAGTTCAGCAGAGACAGGAGACTGCAGCTCCTGCCACCTCTGTTCGTATTGAGGCTCCAGCAGCAGCAGCAGGGGGTACGCCTCCATCGGCTCGGAGGCAGGACCTAGTCATCACAGAGGAGCCCTTCCAGCAGCAGCCACCTGCGGGGACAGTTGACGCCGTTCAGCTGTTGGCCTTCTTTCGGCAGTACATGGAGGGTCAGCAGACCCAGCAGCAGAGGCACACAGCAGAGCTCATATGAGGCATTAAGCTGGCAGTGACTGCAGTAGAGAGAGTTACAGCTCAGCAAGCGGCAGCCCCACAGCCGTACCGGCCATGGGAGAAGGGCATCCAAGACTTCTAGAAGATGCACCCGAAGGACTTTCGAGGGACAGAGGGGATCTTGTATGCCGATGAGTGGATCGAGCATATGGAGGAGATCTTCAGGCTGGCTGAGATCCCGACGACGCTCCAGATAGAGGCAGCGGCCAGCATGATGCAGGATCTGGCCCGTAGATGGTACCAGACTGACCCGAGGGTTGGCACAGCAGGACAGACTTGGGCAACATTCAAGAAGCTGTTCAAGGAGAAGTTCTTTCCAAACGCAGCGCTGGGAGCCCTCGAGACCCAGTTCGAGGCCCTAGTCCAGGGGAGCCAGTCCGTTGAGGAGTACACAGGAGAGTTCTGTCGCCTGAGTTGATTTATGGAGGACTTGTCGGAGACGACGAAGGCCCGGAGGTTCCAGAAGGGCTTGGTAAAGGAGGTCAAGTCCAACACCAAGAACGCCCGCAGCGCTACATTTGAGGAGATCCTGATGGATGCACTAGCTGCAGAGGATGATCTTGAGCTTAGGCTCAAGAGAGGGCGAGACTCCTAGGAAGGTAGCAACAGCGGAGGACCGGCCAAAAGGCCGCACTTTCAGCAGCACCACCAGCAACAGAGGTTCCAGCCGCAGCATTTTCAGCAGTCAAGGCAGCAGCCAGTGTAGTATCAGCAGCAGAGGGTGCAGCAGCAGGCACTGAGGCAGCATGCCACCCCCTGTTCTTATTACAAGAAGCCAGGGCACGGGTGGAACGAGTGTAGGAAGAGGCTATGCAGGTGCCTACTCTGTGGGGCAGCAGACCATCAGCTGAGGGAGTGCCCTATGTTCTCGGGACGATCAGGGCAAGGAGCAGGAGCAGGAGCCAAGGCTCCAGGGGGACCACAGAAGGGACCATTACCGACTCAGCAGAAGCTGTTTGTGCAGCACCAGCAGCAGGCCAGGGGAGGCCAGCAGGGGAGAGCTTTCGCCATGGCAGCTGAGGATACAGAGGCGATAGGAGAGATGATCGCAGGTTCGGTTCTTCTCGACTCCAGACCAGTTTTTGTATTATTCGATTTTGGTGCTTCACATAGTTTCATATCAGTATTATTTGCGATTAGACACGGTATCATAGCTGAATCGTTGCCTAGGACTTACAAAATCACGACCGGGGGTGGCATTATCCTCGTACATGATGTTTGTAAGGGTCGGAGAGTTGTTTTGGGAGGTCGTGAGTTGGAGGTAAGCCTGCTCGTAATGTCGTTGTCGAACTATAATATAGTACTCGGCGTAGATTGGTTGAGCAGACACCACGCCAGCATTAATTGCAGAGGGTGTAGAGTTCTCTTCAGAGCGCCAGGGGAGCCAGAGTTCGAGTACTCCAAACGTCAGGTGGAGCAGAGCAGCGAAGTTTTCTATGGAGTCTCGGTTGAGGAGCAGACGATTCCACACCCCTTGATAGCAGAGTTTATGGTTGTTTTCCCAGAGGAGTTGCCAGGATTGCCACCAGAAAGAGACATAGAGTTCTTGATAGACTTCGTTTCAGGAGCGGAACCCATCTCTCAGCATGTCTATCGGGTGAACAACAGCGAGTTGGTGGAGCTGAAGAAGCAAGTGGATGAGCTGCAGGACAAGGGCTTCATCCGTTCGAGTTCGTTGCCATGGGGTGCACCAGTATTGTTTTTACCGAAGAAGGATGGGTCAGTACGGATGTGTATTAACTATAGGGCACTCAACAACCTCACGATCAAGAACAGATACCCACTGCCACGGATCGACGATCTTTTGACCAGTTGAGCGGAGCTCGGGTATTTTCCAAGATTGATCTGAGGTCGGGATATCACCAGGTAAAGGTGAAGAGGGAGGATATTCCCAAGACCGCTTTTAGGATGCGGTACGGGAAGTTTGAGTTTTTGGTTATGCCGTTTGGGCTAACCAAGGCACCAGCAGTGTTTATGAACCTAATGAACAAGGTGTTCCACCAGTACTTGGACAAGTTCGTGGTGGTGTTCATTGACGACATCTTGGTATATTCCAAGACTGAGGAGAAGCACGAGGAGCATCTGCGGATAGTGATGGAGACTCTCAGGAGGGAGCAGCTCTATGGGAAGCTCTCCAAGTGTGAGTTCTTCTTGGATCGGGTGGACTTTTTGGGGCATGTGGTGACTGGAGATGGTATCTCAGTTGACCCCAAGAAGATCGTAGCAGTTGAGGCATGGCCAGCGTCGACTTCAGTGGCAGAGATCAGGAGTTTTCTGGGGCTGGCAGGATATTATAGAAGATTTGTGCAGGATTTCTCCCGGGTTACAGAGCCGTTGATTCGGTTTACCCGGAAGGATGCTGAGTATGTTTGGTCAGAGGAGTGTCAGGCAGCTTTTGATAAGTTGAAGAAGCGGCTTACGACAGCTCCGATTCTGACATTGCCTTCAGGATCAGGTGGATTCACTATTAATAGTGATGCTTCAGGGAAGGGGCTGGGTTACGTCTTGCAGCAGCATAGGAAGGTGATTGCCTATGCTTCCAGGCAATTACGTCCCCATAAGAAGAACTAACCTACCCACGACCTGGAGCTGGCAGCGGTGATATTTGCTCTGAAGTTGTGGAAGCATTATCTGTATGGGGATATGGTAGAGATCTTCACAAATCACAAGAGCTTAAAGTATGTGTTCACTCAGAAGGAGCTGAACATGAGACAGCGCAGATGGCTAGAGTTGATGAAGGACTTTGACATCCTACTTCAGTATCACCCAGGGAAGGCCAATGTGGTTGTCGATGCCTTGAGTAGGTATTCGACAGCCATGTGTATCACTATAGATCGGTACTTGCTTGCAGATTTAGAGAGCCTTGGGATTGAGGTGATCGTGCACGGGGTGCAGATGCAGATGTGGGGCATGTAGATTCAGTCAGACTTGGTGGAGAGGATCAAGTCGGCACAGTTTGAGGATGTTGCTCTGCGGTGTCTCCGAGAGCAGGTTCGAGCAGGATTGCTGGAAGGTGAGTTTTCTCTTGCAGAGGATGGTGCCTTGCGGCACGGTTCCAGGTTATGTGTGCCCAGCGGAGATCTCAGGAAGCAGATTATGTAGGAGGCCCACAGATCTCAGTACTCTATACACCCTGGTGCCAACAAGATGTTCCGAGATCTGAGGGAGCATGTTTGGTGGTCCGGGATGAAGCGGGAGGTAGCTCGCTTCGTAGCTAGGTGCTTGGTCTGTCAGCAGGTCAAGGCAGAGAGGCAGAGGCCCGGTGGATTATTGCAGCCGCTGTCCATTCCCGAGTAGAAATGGGAGCATATCACTATGGACTTCGTATCAGGATTGCGGCGTACACCAGGAGGGAAAGATGCGATTTGGGTCATCGTTGACAGGTTGACCAAATCGGCCCACTTTTTGCCATTCAAGGTGGGTACGTCTACAGAGAGGCTGGCAGAGATATATATACGGCAGATAGTCAGGATCCACCGGGTTCCGGTCAGCATCATCTCAGATCGGGATAGTCGCTTTACTTCCTATTTCTGGAGGAGTCTACAGATTAGCTTGGGCACCCAGCTCAAGTTTAGTACTGTATACCACCCCCAGACGGACGGACAGTCAGAGAGGACTATTCAGACGCTCGAGGATATGCTGCGGACGTGCGTCTTGGACTTTGGAGGTTCCTGGGAGGATCATCTACATTTGGTGGAGTTTGCTTACAACAACAGTTTCCAGGCCAGCATCGAGATGTCACCTTTCGAGGCTCGGTAAGGGCGTAGGTACCGTACACCCTTATCTTGGGATGATGTTGGTGAACGAGCTTTACTGGGACCAGAGATGGTTGTTGACGCATCCGAGAAGGTGAAGCTCATCAGGGACAGACTTTACGTGGCGCAGGACAGATATCGGCACTAGGCCGATAGCCACCGGAAGCCCTTGGAGTTTGAGGTACAGATTAGAGTAGGATTAGATTTAGGTTTGATTGTTTGTGTTTTATTGATCATATTTGTTTATCATAGTTAATTTGAGACCTTGCTTGTGTTTAGGTCGGAGACATGGGTTTTCTACGGATATCTCCGACTTGTGGTACAATACGTTTTGGTGGAGGTGGGAAGCTTAGCCTGCGCTTCATCGGCCCTTTCGTTATCAGCGGGAGAGTCGGCGACATGGCTTACAGGCTAGACTTTCCACCTGCACTAGTGGGTGTCCACAACGTGTTCCACGTATCACAGTTGAGACGGTACGTGGCTGACCCTAGCCATGTGCTCGATCATTCGGAGATTGAGGTCGGACCTACTCTCAGTTATCCAGAGCGGCCTGTGGAGATTCTGGATCGCCAGGAGAAGGTTCTGAGGAACCAGGTGATACCTTTAGTTTGCGTCGCATGGTGGCATCATTCTCTAGGAGGGTCTACCTAGGAGCGGGAGGATGAGATGCACGAGCGATACCCTTATCTTTTTGGACCGTGAGGTATACTTTCTATCCTTCACACCAGTTGCATTTTGCCTTTCAATTTCGAGGACGAAATTTTTTTAAGGAGAGTAGATTTGTCACTACCACATTTCTAGTTTGAGGGTATTTTTGTTATTTTTGAATTACTTGAATTTAATATAATTTATTAGGAATTTTTAATAATTTAATTGAATGGTGTGATTTAAATACTAGTTTAATTATTGTCATGTGATTTTGGTTAGCCTAACATAGATTGGACCTAACCTAGATGGGTCATAACTAATTTAGTGAGCCACTTTGAGAATTAGGTGGTTTTGGTTAATGGGTTAAGTCAAGTCTTGTTTAGTTAAGTGATTTGCAAAAGACTAGGAAAGAACCCTTTGTTCTACGCCACCCATTAGCCTTGATTCATTCCTAGCCATAGGATGAAACCTAAAAACCCTAACCCTAACAAAAGTGACCAGCCAAGACCCCCCTTGCCTATATAATGTCTCCATAGGGATTTGTACCTCTTTTTTTTATTAGTTCTTCATTTTCCTAAAGAATAGGTAAGCCTTTATTAATTTTCTTCATAGTTTAATCAATAGGACTCCATTTTATTTGGGATTTCTTCCATTTTGATCTAATCAATGTTCTCTTGCTGATTGTGGAGTCAAATCACAGATTTGAATCAATTTGAGAGATTGGATGGCTTTTGGAGATTCCCTCATTGAAGGAGTTTTGTGTTGAAGAACAACTCTAGGTAAATTCCTAACCACCCATTAAAATTAGGTTTTAATTGCATGAACATCTAGCCCTAGGTGTCCTGGTTCTGTAGGTATAGGGTTTTCCAATTTTTATGTCCTGTACGTGTCCGTATCGGACACGTATCAGTGACATGTGCAAGTGTTCGATAAAATACCACAAAGGGCATTTCGTTCGAGATTTCAAATTGTGTTTGAATAGGAATTTGTATTTTTGGGTCGCTTATGGGTTTCTATTGGACTGAGGTGGTTTCGAGTCGTGTCCGAGTTACACAGGACTCGTAGACACGCCTGCGCGCATGGACAGCAGTGTCCTGCTGCTCGCGGGTTCGTGTGGGCTATATAGGACACGTGGGCGCGTGTCATTTGACGTGGAGCTCGGGGCAGTATCTGACATGACCCTCCCCAAGTCTCGTGTCACTTAGTTGCGTGTCGGGTGCGTGCAGACACCAGCATAGGTCGCTCGAGCTCGTGCAGTCTCGTGCGTGTATGTGCATTAGTCTCGACACTTGTGTCTAGTGTTTGTGGATACGATACTAAGTGTATGACACGTGCACACATTGAATATTAATTACCAACCATTAACTAGCCTAATTATTGTTATTTCAATGATTAATAAGGATATCCCCAAATTTCTGATAATGTTAAGTATCAGTGCAATGTTTCACAGTTTTTCTCCCTGTTCGATTTGCATTTAACGATTTAATAGCATGTATTATGTTATGTTTAAATTACTACACATCAAATATCCTGTTTAGGATGTAGGGGATTCATATTTTTATGTTGAATGGTTGGATAGGAGTTCTAATTGCAGAGAGGAACTGTTGATTACTGGTACATGTATTCTGGAGAACCTGAGATAGTTCCTAGTTGATCTGATTTTAATTTTGTTATCTAGACTATGATTAATTGATTCACTGTTAGGAATGAAACATGGAAACTGAACTGTATATTGGATATGAAAAACCTGAGATATTGGTGTAGTTCTCTTTCCTACATTTTCTGAGAATGTCATTGCTATTGAACCAAAAATCTGGAAAACTACATGTTAATTCTTCGCTGTATGATTCCTGAGAATCCCATGTTTGTACTGTCACATTTGAACTAAGATACACCACAATTCACACTGTTGCATTACCTGTCACCTATCTATTCCTATACTTATACAAAACCTGAGATGGGATTGGGATGAGACTGAACTGATTAATAGCAAAATCTGGGAACACACATTCCTGAGTTTCCCTTCAAACCTGAGATTACTGTATAACCCTGTCATTGATTTACAATGAAATGGAATCATGAGTACCACATTAAATGGTTCACACATTCCTGTCATATTTTTTCTGCACACATGTTACATGAACACACACACACTGTATACATATTTCCTGCACACTGTACACACACACACACTGCATATATATTTCCTGCACACATTGATACATCACACAGCTTACTGTTTACATGTCCTGCCAACACATATACATTCCTGTCATGGTTTATACATTCCTGTCAATTGTTTAACACACACACATTTCATAAAGTACACATACACCTGTACTCCTGTACACAGGACACTATACACACACATGTCTTACCCTCTAGCACACACACACATTTCATTAAACATACATTGCTCCTATGTGTCGACACCCACACTTTATGCATCCTATATATGTATATATATATATATATATATATATATATTTTTTATATATGTATATATATATATATATATATATATATATATATATATATATATATATATATATATATATATATATTTTATATTTTATATATATATATTTTTTTATATATATATTTTATATTATATATATATATATATATATATATATATATATATATATATATATATATATATATATATATATATATAAAATATATATATATATATATATATATATATATATATATATATATATATATATATAAAAATATATATATAAAATATAAAATATATATATATATATATATATATATATATATATATATATATATATATATATATATATATATATATATATTATCCCTAAAAATATATATATATATATATATATATATATATATATATATATATATATATATATATATATATATATATATATATATATATATATATTATCCCTAATCTTTGTATATGTGTGATCATATATATATAAATATATGTGGGTAATTAGTTAAGATAGCCTATGTGGAATTGTGTAATGTAAAGCCATGTGGGATCTCTCTATATGTGTGATAGCTCATGTGCTAAGCACATGTCTATTTGTGTATGAGGATATACATATACCTTCATATATGATAGTGGTATATATTCTATATGTGGTATTGGCCTATGGTGTGTCTATTAGACTAGTAAGGGCTTAGTTAGGCTGTTCAGTCTTAGTTAAGCCTAGAATAGACTAGTTAAGCCTAGTTAGACTTGTTAGACCTAGTTTGTCCATAGTTAACCTAGGTTTGACTTCTTGGTTGACCAGGGTTGACCAAGAGTTGACTTTGACCTAGACTCATGTAGAATGCATCGTAGTGCTTCATCTTATTATTTTAGATTTGTTGTGACTTGTGCTGTTCTGATTAGGAGCCAGATACCACTCCTCGGACAGTATATTCACCTTGGACATTCAGATAGCAGGCGAGTACATTCTCTGATTATTTCATATCATATTTAGGATTATATTTCCTGCTTTAGACTATCTTACTTGATGCTGACACGTTAGAACACGGATTGGTACTATATGGATCCCTTTATGAGATGTTATCCTTCTCGGGAGCATCAGATACTTTTGTCTCATGTGTGTTTCACTTACATCACGTATCTTATGCTTCTATTATCATAAATCTTTGGGAATCAGCTAGTGACTCATGTACCCTCATGATCACCGAGCCTTCACGAATTAATTCATGAATCACCCTTTATGGGCAACGTAGTATAATCATGAATCTTAACGTAACTTGAATGGATCTTTGTGTATTGATTGGGGATGGGGAAGTATAAATGAACATGTGAATAAATCCAAGTAGTGTAATCATGAATCAATTCCAAGTAGTGTAATTATGAATCAGTCCTTAGCCATTCACATGTTTATACAATACTCTGAATCACTAGCACTGTCTCTCTTTATATATATCATAGATATTTATTTACAGTCTCTCGCTTACTTTTTGCTATTCTTCAGTTTTCTGTATTTTATTCTCTAGCATGATTATATTTTCTTTTCCTTCTATGACTTGTTGAGATGTATTGTGCTCGCTCCTGTCCTGACTGGACCTGTTGAAATATTACAGAGGATGAGGACGAGGCTGGCTGTCCTACCTATTACGGGGCTACTTTAGATGACAGCTGTGACTTGGACCAGCAGCCGGACCCTATAGCTGTGGATGACACTCTTCTAGACTAGGATGTTTATTTACATTACTCTATGGATGACTGTATATATTGATCTTGGGATTTGTGATGTATTAGACACTTAGACTCTCTGTTTGTTCTTGGGATTTTCTTCCATTTCAGCAGTTCCATTTATCTATCTATCTGCTATTTTATCATCTGTATTTCCTTGAGTTCTATATCATATCGTGCTTCTTCTTCCTTAGTTGTGATTGAGTTTACTTTTATCATGTCACCCCCATTCGGGGAGTATAAACTGCTTAGTATATTATTGCTAGATGTTGTGGCCTAGGACAGCGTTCTACCGCCGATACTGCGGCGTAGGCTGGACGTACCCACGTCTCGTGCCCTTACACTAGGGTGCGGGTCGTGACACCAACTCTCCTCGAGCGGCACAATTCGAGGGATTCAAAAAGATTTTCCTAGTTTACTGTGCTGTCAGTTATCAGTGTTGTCAGGTAATGATGGCCATTAAATGTCAGACGCCACGTAGACTTTGGCGCAATATGACTGGACGCAGTCTGATATGTGGCGCAACCTGATCAATGGCGCAGTTTGATCTCTGAGCTCCATTATTAGTGGCGCAGCTTGATTTTTGGGGTGCAACTTGATTTCTGAGTAGTAAATACATGACGCAACTTGATTTTTAGGCCCTACATGTATCGAAGCATACGACCATGATCTACCCACGATCTACCCACGATCATGTAGTCTTTATGCGCCTACGTCCTATGCGCCTAATGGGATACTATGCGCCCACAGTGAAATCAGTGTATTTTCCATCTGTGTGCGCATAACAGTCGTTTCAGTGTAAAACGACTATAAATAGAGGACATATGCCTCTTCAAATGGACATAACAGAGAGCATTTCAGAGCCAAATTGCTGTCCTTCTTATCAGTGAGCCGAGAGTTAGCAATTTTCTTAGGTTTTCTTCCACTTTTGTAAATCGGAGTGTCAACGGAGTAAAGGAGCAATTGTCACTCTATCTCCATCATCCCATTTCCCAGAATTCTTTTTGTACTCGAGGATTCTCAGTACAGAATCTCTCAGGTGTACTCTATTTGTAGTGCCTTGTGTTAATAAGAAAATACAGTGATTCTTCTCTTTTTTGTAAGTGTCTACAAAAATGGCGACTCTGCTGGGGACTACCTTTTTCTCTAACGAGAAGGTGGTGACGCAATCCGATATTGCTAAGGTGGGGAGCACTTAGAAGATGCTGATCATAAATTTTGATCAATAAGCGCTCGAAGAAATGCTCTCGAGGGATGGCTCTACTCTCTCAAAATCAGTGAAGCCGAACAAGTCTCACAAGACTTGGCTTCCGAAGGCTCGTGTCGCATATCCTACCAGTGTTATAGAAGATGTGCAACTGAAGAACTCTGTCACATGGGCGCATAGGCCTTCCACGTGGGCGCATTGAGCTCCCCTGTGGATGCATAGCTCTGCCACAGAGACTCCTGATACGAAGAAGGCGCATGATGTTCAGGGCTCTACTAGCCCGGCGACTCCTCTCCTGAACAACCAACAACCGAGTGTTCAACACTCGAGACTCGGCAAAGGAAAACACTACGATGCTAAGAATCGAAGTGCTCGATACTCTGGGCAAACTCAGCGAAGCTTGCAAATGAAGAAGGCAAAACTGGAGAAAAATGTCGATGTTTCCCAAAGTACACGACTAGTGCCATGCGCCCAAAGGAGGATATGGGCACATGATTTTGGTCAGAAGGCTTCTGTCTTCCATAGATTTTCTGCACCCATGTACCCAGGCTCTGCTGACCCCTTCTATGCGCCCACAGCTAGAAAGGCCAAGCGCACTGCCAGATTTCTTGGGAAGCATGCGTCCAAAGGCATGCCCCAGGGCCTATGCGCCCATATCAAAATGGCAGACCCCAACGCGTATAGCACGGGGCTGTCTTCAAGGTCATCACGGAACTTAGGTGTGGGGTTCCCCTGCACACGAACTAAGTCCGGATGTGCCAACTTCTCTTACAAACCCATATACAAAGCTTGGCAATGCATGTGAAATGGGTTCTAAGGCGAAGCTCCCTTCTGCCTATTTACACGACATGATAACTCGAAAGCATAAAGCGGGGGAGATCATTACTACTCATGAGGTGCCCCTACCGGAACACCCGTGCACTAGTATTGTCATCAACTGTTGTTGTTCCAAAACAACGAAAATTCCTCCAAGGCAGTCCGTGTTTCGACCACTACAACGTTCTGATGATGAAACGCCATTGTGTTTCATCTAACATGGCTTCGTAGGGTCTTCTCTATGGAAGCCCCAATCAAAGAAGGTGGATCACTAATCCAACCTTTTCTTCCAGTTCTGCGAACAGAAGAAGAAGAAGAAGTCTGCCAGCAAACAACCAGCGAGTTGTTACATCTGAATGAGTCTATATGGGTACTCGGTCAAGGAAGAGATCCCTTATAGATAGCGAGGACTCTCAAGCTGGTGGTGGTGTTCCCTCAGAACTTCAAGCTAGGGGTAGTGTTCCCTCATAGTCTGAAGTGGACGACCTCTACGCCAGGGATAGCCTTCCAGATGACGATGATCTCTTCGAGTCTGACGGTGACTATCTACCCCCTGTCTGAAGATGAAGGCCTCCTCAACTCTAAGACAGACAGTATCAGCACCAACTGTACTATTCATCCTCGTGTGCTATCGATGTATATGACAGATGAAGAAAGACCTGAAGCCAGTGATCAAACCAGCCAGCGGCTGGAGAACCTTGAAGTGGCGTTTGCCAAGATCACTAATATGCCTACCAGCGTCATGGCTGTCCAAATTGCTGGTGTTGCTTTCCCACTTCAACCAAATGTCTCAGCACATGCTAGTCTGGTTCGTAGCAACAACCCTCCTTCACTACAAAAGGTGTACCATTCCGTTGCACCTCCTCTAAATTCCGTAAATGCTGGGGGTGGTCCTTCGCCGACAGCACTTGACAACCGTACATCAGTCGTTTCTCAACATCTGCTCAATCAGCAGGATGCAATTGATTCTCTTGTTGCCCGCCTCGATACCATCTCATATAAAGACGAGCTTCAGAAGATGTGGATATCTCAACCTTATCCTCCTGAATGGAAAAATGCCACTTGTCCTCCTAACTACAAGCCATTGACGCTAAATTTGTTTGACGGGATGACTTATCCTCACCAACACATGACATACTTTAACACACAGATGCTGCACTTACCAAGAGATGATGCGTTCTTGTCAAAGCTATTTATCAGCATCTTACATGGAGTAGCTTTTGAATGGTTCTGCAGTCTGTCTGACGGTTGCATTAACTCATTCAAAGACTTGGAGAGGCTATTCCTTAATAGGTTTCACGAGAGTGGCATGCATGTTAGTATGTCCACCCTTATCGAGACCAAGCAGAGGAAAAGTGAGACTGTTATTGCTTTTATCGAACGCTTCAGACGACTAGCCTTGAAGATGCCCTTCGATATACCAGACTCAGAGCTTATGGATACTTGTCGGCATAACTTCTTTCCTATAGTGAAGTTCTGTCTGGATATACATAAGTATGATACATGGCCCACTTTCATCGGGGCCGCTGATGCTGCTAAAATTGACGTTCCTAATCTGGAACTACTAGGGTTGAAGACACCCAAATCTGAAGACAAATGTAAGCACCCCCAAACTATCCCTATCCGTGGGGGTAAAGGAAAAGAAGTGTTGAAGGTTGACACTTTCAAAGGAGCTCCCAATTCTCAGAGTGCTCCTGACAGACCCAAGGAGACTTTCTCCTTCGACGAGGATGACGTTATTACCATTTTCAACACGTTGATGAAGGGTAATAAACTGATATTGCCTCCACCACGACGTCCTGAAGAGGCAAGCTGACTCAGCGACCCTAATTATTGTCTCTATCATTAATACATGCACCATTCTACCAAGGATTGCATCGTCATGAAGAGGAAGATACAACAGCTCATCGATAGCCAAGTTATCAACCTCAAAGCTGAAAACAAGGTCGTGTCTTCTAACATGATCTCTCTTCAATTTGGTGACTTTCCTTCCACAGAAGTTCCAGACGGCATAGTTCCAACTCCCAAGGCAATAATGGAAGTTGTCAACCTACCGCCAGCTTGCGATTCAACATCAACTCTGGTGCCACTCACGATGGAGCGTGGTGAGATTATATGGGTCCATCCCGACCTTATGCAAGAAATAAAGCAGGGGGTAGTGTCTTCCAAAGCAAAGAAGGGCAAGAACTACAAGCCATGCCATATGGTGTTTCTCCGATTTATAAAGTCCTATCCGGTGAGACACGATCCAGCAAGACTTACTTGCGGACTTATGACCCCGCACAAGAGGACGTAATGCCTTCTCAAGCTCCTGTTGCCCCTAAAAGTTCAGAAGCTGGTCCATCTATGTCTTCAACTGCCGACAAAGCTAAGCAGAAGAGACGCAATTTGATAAATCTCTGAAGTCACCATCTCCCGAAGGCATGGATCGGCCTTACAACTTAGACATACTGGCACAACTGGCCAATACACCTGCCAGATTGTCGTTATTCGATCTATTGTGGCTCTTCAAAGAGACGCATAAAGCTTTAAGTGAGGCATTACTACATGCCGACTCTTATCTCGCTGAAGTCAAAGCTCTCGTTGAAGATCCGGTCTTTTGTCCTTATTGCCATAGCACTATGGAAGTGGTTTTCAACATCACCTTTTCACAAGAGGACATGCTACTGAAAAATAATCGTCATGATAGACCTCTGTACTATACAGGTTATATCGGGGCGATTAAGGTGGATCAAATGCATATCAATCCAGGTTCCTCCCTTAACATCATCCCAAGAAGTTTACTCTAAATTCTAGAGATCCTTTTGTACAAGCTGTCTGCAACCAATACAACTATCATGGCTTTCAATGCTGGAAGAAGTCACCCTCTGGGCAAGATCCGTCTCAAGTGCCCGATTTGTGATCTCCGGACAGAGGTTGCTTGCTACGTAATCGATGCCAATGTGTCCTACAATGTCTTGTTAGGACGTCCATGGATACACGAGAACATGATTGTTCCTTACACCCTTGTCCATTGCTTTAAGTACGTCAACAATGATGGCATCGTGAAGACAGAATTTTCCGATGTCGATCCCTTCAAGGGTATTGAAGCCTACTATGGATGTCCGGTACTGTATCAATCTCAGTTTCCCAAGGATGACGACAATGAAGCTGACGATGAAGCTGAAGTTAATTCATCTACCAGTGACGGTCCCCTGGTTATCCGAGTCAAAGGACGTACTACTCCACAAAGTACTTCAAAGTCTCTCACAATCCGGGTCAAAAAAAAGCGCCCGATGTTGCCGCACCATTGACCATCACTCTCCATAAAACAACTCGGGTGAAACCTGCTGAAGTCTATCCTTCCAATCCTGATGAGTTACCCTACGTAGTGAACTTGACCAAGTCTGTGACTCCTGGCTTGGATGATGACGACCTTAATGAGTATATCAATACTCAAAATAATGTATCTTCATTGGATGATATCATCCCTGAAGAAAAACTTACATATTTTCTGAGTAAAGGTTTATCTTTGAATTACTCTGATGTCTACCAGTCTGTAAACCAGTACATAAATACATTGTATGCCTTAGAGCATGGCATAAGATCACATCTCTGCATACCGGTTATGACACCCCGTTTGTAGAAAACAGTTTGGCTAGAGGATATCCACTACTTCATCGTTCCAGCGAGAAAGAAGGGTGAAGAACTAATCATCTTCGATCGAATAATTGGCGAAAGAAAGTTTGTTCAAGACTTTACTACTCCCAATTACAACGCAGAAGCTGACTATGATTCAGGTACAATGCAGCTTACCGATATAGTTGGCAGGATAAGAATATCATCCAAAACATGGTATATAATATAAAAAGTGACCAGGGACTAAACCACGGTAAAGGACAACGATTGCCAATACGCCACTTTGCTCCTCTCGGCAAACCCGAGAACTATTATCAACGAAATGGTGTTGGTTTGGGCTATGTTACTCCTCTAACAACTCCTGAAGGATCAGACGTTGAAGTTGATCTTTGTTCTCATTCTTCTAATTCATGTCTCTGGGATTCAGACTCCAGTATTGGAGACATTTCAGAGCAACTCTATCCGTCAACATGGTGTCAGTTGACCAAATTACAGAAGATGTCCAATCAATCGAGCTCGAACAATGGGCTCAAAATATGGACACCAGGTGGAAGTTACGTTTCGAACAACGTGAACCACCTACTGAAGACGAAGTCGTCCAAGTTAATTTAGGAGATGAATCATCTCTTAAACCAATCTTTATCAGCAAAAATCTGTCTGGTAAAGAACGACAATCTCTTATACAGCTTATAAGAGAATATATCGACGTCTTTGCATGGAGCTATGAAGACATGCCAGGCTTAGACCCTAAAGTTGCTATACACCGCTTAAATATCTCGTCTAAAGCTAAGACAGTGAAGCAGCAGCAACGACGGTTCTGACCAGATATCATGGAGGCCATCGAAAGTGAAGTCAAAAAGCTTATTTCAAGTGGTTTCATTCGCGAAGAACAACACCCTGACTGGGTTGCTAACATTGTTTCGGTCATGAAAAAGAACGGTAAAGTTCGAATCTGTATCGATTACCGTGATTTGAACTCTGTATGCCCAAAAGATGAGTTTTCTCTACCGATTACTGACGTAATGATCGACAATACTTGTGGCTTTAAGCGAATGTCCTTCATAGATGGGTTCTCAGGCTACAACCAGATCAAGATGTTACCCGATGATGAGAAACACACATCTTTTTGAACACCGTTGGGGGTATACTGCTATACGGTGATGCCTTTTTGTGAGACTCGTCTCACTGTATCAGTATTTATGTACGAGTACGTATTTTGAGCCGTATTTCATAATTATTGGTTTTCGAATATTTAAATTTTTTCCAAAGTATAGGTTAAACTTGACTTGGTTTAATTTGGTTCAGTTCAACTTGGTATTGAGCTTGGTTTGGTTTAGGTGGGTTTGAGATGAGAAGGTTTGTATAAAACCCAACACCTCTCTCTTTCCTCTATTATTTTCATTCTCTTCATCTTCTTCCTCTTCATTCTTTCCTCCAACCTAAGGCAAGTACACCTTGCCAAATGTTGGATAAATATTATTTTGTTTGTTCTAAACTCTTCCTTACATGATTCTAAGCATTTTTAGAAGGTTGCATAGTGCCGCAAAAGGCTACATAGTGTCGCAGAAGGCCGTATAGTGCCGTAAGAGGCTACATAGTACCGCAGAAGGCCACATAATGCTGCAGAAGGCCACATAGTATCGCAAAAGGCTGTATAGTGCCGCAGAATGCCGTATAGTGCCTGTTTTGGCTATTTTTGGCTATTTTATGTCCTATTTGGCTAATTTGTGGCCAGAATTTCTCCCAACTCCCAAAATGAAAGTTGTAGATCTTTTTCTTGGCTTAAAGAATATGTTACTAACTATTTTATGCAAGTTTCTTTCATTCTTGATATGGAGCTTATGATTGCATTGCATGTTTTCTATCATGGCCTAAATTGCGACGATCCTACTTAATAGCTTGATATTTCTTTAATAAATGAATTTCTTAACATGATTTGATAATATTGTATAGTTAGAGAATGATTGTACCCCTCTCATATCCTTAATACTAGCACAGATTCAATTAGTGTTTTAGGCCAAGTAGTTACCTCATTTATTCTTCTCATATGTTATGATGCACCCTTTATCAAGATCTATCTACAAGCTTTCTTACGTCTATGATTGCTTAACATAATAGTGACCCGTGGTAGGACACTCATGATATATGTCTTTCTTCTTTGCTTAGCATGATAGTGACCCATTGTGGTGCACTCATAATGAATGTCTTTCTTCTTTGCTTAATACGATAGTGACCCGTTGCGGTGCACTCAAGTTACATGTCACTTCTTTGCTTAACATGATTGTGGTCCGTCGTGGCGCACCCAGACAAGTACTTTTAACATGATAGTGACCCGTCGTGGTGCACTCTAGACAAGTAACATGATATGACATGACATGAACCATGAATGCTGTTGTGACGACTTTATTTGCTTACAAGTAATGAATGATTTGGATACCGTGGGTGTTTCTTTTGAGTGTGTTTGTACAAGCTATATGTTCTGTATTGCATCATGTCTAGGATATGAATTTCTGATTTCCCACGGTCAGGGATTCATACTGAATCTGGCTAGGATTAATGACTAGATTGATCAAGTAGTTCGTGAAGAGACTTTTCTAGTTATCTGTTTTCCTTTGATCCCGGCCTTATATATATACATGGAATTTGGAGCTATCTGTCATGATGAGCACACTTCCAGCCCGCCGTCAAGTGGGACACCTCCTTAAGACACATGTATCTTACTGCAGTGTGTCTGCTATACTTGTTTATCCTTTGCTGGGGTCATTCAGGTAGCAGCAGATGGGTAACTGGACTTAGGAATCTCTTTATATCTTGTTAGTAACTAGGCTTGTGATAACCCTAGTTAGTTAAATTATCAAGCCGTACTCATTGCTTGGCCGTGATTGATGGATGGAGTCAGTCCAGTCCAGTCTAGTTTTATCTAGGCAGTATCCGTATATTTATTGCAGTACACTATGGTTTATGCTTTACTTTTATCAATGAATGATCGGAGGCTAAGTTCTGTTCTGGAGAAGGGTTACAATCCCAGTCCTTGTTTGGTTTAAGGGTTGTAACTTGACTTCTGGAATAGTTCCTAAGTCATCCTATCATTTTTATTCTATTTTTGTTCTAACATGCTCACATGTTCAGTTATCTCACATGCTCACATGTTCAGTTCTCTCACAAGCTGTATATGATCCCTATGCTGGGTCACCATGTTCGTATGACCCGGCTATCTCACATGCTTACATGACCAGTTGATTTTACATATTTTTAAGCGTCTGTTTACTTAACATATCTACACTTATATTATGTCACATGTTAATTACTTTATACTCCAAGATGCTTACTTATTATCTTTCTATGTTCGGGATAAGTGCATTGGTAGTGCACGAGTCTCGATCTGCTCTTACTCATTTGTATCTCTAATTGTTGATGTTAGTGATTGCTGGTTTTAGTTCATAGTTTGGCCTCCTTTATGGTACTTGCTATTGGGGGTCTGACCCCACTAATTTTGTTTGGCCAGATCTGATAGAGGAGCCTAGAGGATCTTTCATACCATCGACTCGACGGTGACCATCCGGAGCACCAGAGTACTTGAATGGATTTCTCATTTCATTCTCCCACTTGATATGTATATTATTCTTTTGTGGCATTTAGCCTCCGAGCACGTGTTTAGCTCGTGTTTTGGTTCTTGATATTTAGCCTACGGGCTCAGACATGATGTGCGTATTCTAGACTATAGCTAGAGCTTATCATGTATGACTATTACTCTTGCTAGTTCTTTATTTTGGTATGACTAGCTTCATGATCATCCATGTATAAATGGTTTGGGACGCTTTACTATTATATGTCTGATGATCATACTTCTTGTACTTTGTATAATTGCCTATGATTGAGATACCTAGAATTGATTAACCTAGGATCGACTGTTGGCTTATAGAAGTAACCCCCATGTCTTGACAGCTTATACGTAATTTCAGAGTACTGGTGTACTTTGGGATTGCATAGCTGGCATTGTCCGTCCCCACTTGCCAGTATTCTGGTCGTGGGGCGTGACATAGGTTTTAGTGGTGGCCCTTGCAAGGTCTGATTTATCAGATATGTGGGGGTTACTGATGTTTAGTTATCTCAGTCACAATTATCCTTTATTGATATCCTTCGTATTATTCTCTATCTCTGATCCTCTGACCTGATATTTGCCTTGATCGTTGATCTCTCATGTTCCCTCGATTTGATCCTTGTGTCCTTTAACTTTCTGGGACACTGTTCCTAATCCTTTTGATTAACTTGTTTGGGTTCTGCCGATGGCAGGTCAGCAATCTTCTGTCAAGCCAGTTGTGGAGGATCAGTCTCAGCATTCAGACGAAGAG
The DNA here is from genome assembly GCA_029216955.1 of Iris pallida. Lineage (NCBI taxonomy): Eukaryota > Viridiplantae > Streptophyta > Magnoliopsida > Asparagales > Iridaceae > Iris > Iris pallida. Next base: position 14,770,807 of record JANAVB010013999.1, on the reverse strand, counting down.
TCGAGATATATCTTAGGTTCTTGTAGGCGACCTTGTATTCTATCCACGTCTGGAGTACAATGGCCGACTTGATTTATTCGGTGAGTGAAGGCGAGTTTTTCGTCCCCAACTTTTCTGTCTTCGTAGTCGAGGCACGTGATAACTTCATTGGTGTCGACTACGACGATACATCCTGGGTAGAGTCATGTCTTGGACTACGTCGTTGGTACCGACTTACCTTGGGACTTGACCTTTATCTATTTTTGGAGTCAGCATAGGCCTGCTCCGACTCAACTATCTCAGGAGACATATTTATTCATATGCCTCCAGCCCTTCTTGATTGTGATTGTGTTATTGCTTACGCATTTATTTATATTAAGTTGCCTCTATTTACCTATATGCCATGCTACATTTTATAGAGATGATTGTGTTTTCTTGAGCTTTTGTTTTAGTTATCTTACTCGACTGGTTTTAGGAAATTCCGAGGACGGAATTTTTCTAAGGATGGGAGAGTTGTGAGACTCGTCTCACTGTATCAGTATTTATGTACGGGTATGTATTTTGAGCCATATTTCGTAATTCTTGGTTTTCGAATATTTTAATTTTTTTCTAAAGTATAGGTTAAACTTGACTTGGTTTAATTTGGTTCGGTTCAACTTGGTATTGGGCTTGGTTTGGTTTATGTGGGTTTGAGATGAGAAGGTTTGTATAAAACCCAACTCCTATCTCTTTTCTCTATTATTTTCATTCTCTTTATCTTCTTCCTTTTCATTCTCTCCTCCAATCTAAGGCAATGCACCCAAAAATAAAACCTTACTCTTAAAATTATATGTAGTAGAGAGAGTAAGGATCGATCCCACGGAGAGTAATTAGTATAAATTTTATGCTACGTGAACAAGGATTGGGGGAGAGAGTTTTGAAAAGAAAATTTAAGAAGAGATAAAGCAATTAAAGTATTAAAATCAATCAAGGAACAAATATTGATCTCAGTGAACATTCACCATTGGAAATCATAAAATTGATCATTGATGCAAGCATAAATTAAATCATACTTTGAACATTTACCGTTGGAAGTATCTTCCTATCTCTCTTAGGCTTAGTTAATCAGATACAAGCGACCTAATTAACTTTACTTACTAAATAATCTAAGACAAGCGCTATAGATTCAATCTAGCAAGTTCTTAAAGAACAAAGAGATCGATAAAGCAAAATAATACAAGCACAAGCGGTTGCATTTAATTTTGTCAAACGTTTTCTCCTAAGATCTAACAAAACAAAGCAGTTTTATTAAAGCTTGGTTGCTTCACAAATTAGAAACATCAAACTATTACGGATTTGATATCTAATTTAGCGGTAGATCGAAATGAATAATAAACTAGTAGGCCTCCTAGTAATTAAACAAAACAATCATAAAAGTTGGCACAGAAAAACATTCAATATTCAAACTATAACTCAAATATATAAAGCAATTTAGATCTCACAAGTTTACTGATTCCAAGGCTTCCATACACTTCGACCAACAAGACTTCTAGCCGCACATGTTCTTCAAAACTTGAAAAGAAAAGTTGGAGAAAGAGAAGAAGAGTTGTGTTGTGTGTTTCTTCTCATAATTTCTACCCCCTTTTATACACCATAAATTTGTTGTGTCAAGGCCACAATATCTCCCCACATATCCTCTAAAAGTTACAACTTCTCAAACCAAATAGAATAAGTCCTAGAATAAGTAGGAACATGGTTATTTTGGTTCCTATTTTTGTTCATAGCATCTTTGACCCAACTTCAAGTCTGTTTTCGTCCATGATGCAGCCAGAATATCGAAAATCACAAAATATGAAAGTTGTAGCCCTCTGTCTTAGCTTTCCGAATCATTTTGAAGGACCTCAATTGCTATTCGGATGAGAAAGTTATGCTCATTTTGGTGAAAGGTGTCAAAACTGTCCAGAATTACATTTTAGCTCCATTTTGCACATAGTGTCTCCAATTGCATCCTAAAGCAAAATATAAATATAATCAGTACCTTTAGTCATAAAATGAGCATAAAATGGTGAACACTAAGGGATAAAAATATAACATTTTACGTTCTCATCAAATACCCCCACACTTAATTTTTGTTCGTCCTCGGACAAAACTCTTATTTATTTATATTTAAAACAAAATCATGGTTGTGTAATGCCATAAATCAAGAATAAAATAGTTTTTTAAAACTCATAACATATCATGAAATTATATTCTTAGACAACTTCTAATTCCTTAGTAAGTGTTTTCACTTGAAGATAGGGCAAACTAAATTGGTAGACCCTCACGGGAATAAATACTCAACTCTCGTATATTTGAAGGATATGTGTTTCGCTCAAATTCATTCCAAAAGAAATGATCTACCGTAAGCTTGCATATCTTCTCATTCTCCACCACTTGGATCACATGCATAACACAAATCATAAGGACTTTTTATGGGTTGTAGCGGGGCTTAGGATTAAGGTAGGATATATTTTGGGAGTGTAGCTCAAAAGCCATTAAAACTAGTGGAGCAAAAATGATTTAACTCAAGCTCACATATATAAAATATATAAAACTAATCACCCCTTTTAGCTTCTTCAAATTAACCTTAAAGCATTCAACATACCCCTTTATTGGAATTGGAGAAAGAATTATGAAAATGAATATCAAAAGTAAATTCCTCCATCACTTTCTTTCTTTCTTTCTTTTCATTTTCTCATCATCTTTTTTTTTTCATTTTCTTTTTTTTCTTTTATTTTCATCATTTTTTTTTTTGCTTTTTTTTCATGATGGAACTCAAGAAATTGTGAATAAAATATGTAGCCAAACTAGAAATTCAAATACCCCCACACTTATTTTTATACACCAATACATATCATAATGCTCCACTAGTTTTCTGGCCTGGGTAAGAATTTTTTTTTCAGGTTAAAGCTTGTAATATGGGTTCACAAAAATAGAAGCAATAAGGCTCAAAAGGGTTTCAACCAAAGGAAAAATAACTTCAGGGAAGGCTATTTGGCTTATGTAGCGTATAACAAAGATGGCCTTAATCATGTTCATGTATGCATGTGTCGATGTGACCTTGAAGAGAATCTAAGCAAGTTCTAGAGAAACAAATCTATGGAAGAATATCTCTCATCAAAGAAAATAGTGAGACTGAAGTGTCAGTCTAAAGGCTCAAAATCTCACCGGCTTTTGTCTGCCAAATTTAGTCACAACCATCCTCAAGAAAAATAACTATACTAATTAATTCTAAGTTGAAAAGATTACTTATTCGATCATGTTATGAATTTTTTTAAACTTAGTTAAATCTTCCTCATGACATACACAACCATAAATTATTGAAAAACATAAGAACAAATGTCCCTTTTTTTGAAAATAAATTAAGAACAAAAAATTAATTTTATTTTTAAATTCATTTATTTTAAAAAAATCACCAAACATAAATATCCTCACCTACAATTAAAACTGACATTGTCACCAATGAAAGTCTAAATGCAAAGAAAAGACAAAAATGAACAAAAATAAAAAAAATGCAAGAATATGAAAAACTCCCCTTGGGTTGCCTCCCAAGCAGCGCCTTTGTTTAATATGTCGTTGGCTCGACTCTATGCACACTTGAGACTACTACGCAAAGATTTTACATCTTGAATGGAGGCCTGCAAAATTGAGGGTAAAAACATCTTATTAAAAATTGATAATAAAATATAAGGAATGTTACCTGATTGTTGTCTTTTTATAAAATTATTCAACCCTGCAACAATTTTATGCAAATTATTACTCAAGGCTAACTCCTCATTCTCTTTCGTGAGATGCTGACTAATGGCAATATCTAATCCATGTTTGCCATTAAGTTCAAAAATTTCTTCTGCATTTGGTACCACATCGTCACTAGGAATGTTCGTGTCTGCAATGCTATTTTTCTCTTCTTCCTGTTTTGACGACGTTGGTGCTTCTTCTGCTAGAATGTCCACCTCATTATCATTTCTCAAAATGATTGCACTTGTATTGTCTTTTGGATTTATTATTTGAGATGATAATTTTTTTGAACTTTGTGCCTCCAACTTTTTAATTGTTGTAGCCATTTGACACATTTGATTATTCAGACTTTGGATGCTGGCCCTTGTCTCCTGTTGAAATTGTAAAGTATTAGTGGCAATAGACTTAACAATATCTTCTAGAGACATACCAGAATTAGAAGTTTGGTTCGATTGTTGTTCATGGAGATATGGTTGCTTGTACTGCTGGTAACTTGGAAAATTTTGAGTTACATTGGGCTCGTCTTCAAGTATTGGACACATATCATCAGTTGGATGCCCTACTATTGAACAAATCTCACAAGCCATTGTTGTTTGCATGTTACCACCTACAACCATTTGATGAACAAGAGAAGTTAAACTAGCAATTTGTTGTTGAAGAGAAGAAATATTTACCTCGTTTGCGTGCCTAGATGGAAGATCCAGCCAAGTGCCAAATTGTTGAGAATTGGTCATCATGTCCTGTTAAATTTTTTTTTTTTTGGCTAATAGAAAAAATTATTTTAATAAAAGAACAAAATAAAAATCACAAAAGCACAAACATTAACAAAAATTACTCCCCGGCAACGGCGCCAAAATTTGGTGTGCTGTCGTATGCACCCAAAAATAAAACCTTACTCTTAAAATTATATGTAGTAGAGAGAGTAAGGATCGATCCCACGGAGAGTAATTAGTATAAATTTTATGCTACGTGAACAAGGATTGGGGAAGAGAGTTTTGAAAAGAAAATTTAAGAAGAGATAAAGCAATTAAAGTATTAAAATCAATCAAGGAACAAATATTGATCTCAGTGAACATTCACCATTGGAAATCATAAAATTGATCATTGATGCAAGTATAAATTAAATCATACTTTGAACATTTACCGTTGGAAGTATCTTCCTATCTCTCTTAGGCTTAGTTAATCAGATACAAGCGACCTAATTAACTTTACTTACTAAATAATCTAAGACAAGCGCTATAGATTCAATCTAGCAAGTTCTTAAAGAACAAAGAGATCGATAAAGCAAAATAATACAAGCACAAGCGGTTGCATTTAATTTTGTCAAACGTTTTCTCCTAAGATCTAACAAAACAAAGCAGTTTTATTAAAGCTTGGTTGCTTCACAAATTAGAAACATCAAACTATTACGGATTTGATATCTAATTTAGCGGTAGATCGAAATGAATAATAAACTAGTAGGCCTCCTAGTAATTAAACAAAACAATCATAAAAGTTGGCACAGAAAAACATTCAATATTCAAACTATAACTCAAATATATAAAGCAATTTAGATCTCACAAGTTTACTGATTCCAAGGCTTCCGTACACTTCGACCAACAAGACTTCTAGCCGCACATGTTCTTCAAAACTTGAAAAGAAAAGTTGGAGAAAGAGAAGAAGAGTTGTGTTGTGTGTTTCTTCTCATAATTTCTACCCCCTTTTATACACCATAAATTTGTTGTGTCAAAGCCACAATATCTCCCCACATATCCTCTAAAAGTTACAACTTCTCAAACCAAATAGAATAAGTCCTAGAATAAGTAGGAACATGGTTATTTTGGTTCCTATTTTTGTTCACAGCATCTTTGACCCAACTTCAAGTCTGTTTTCGTCCATGATGCAGCCAGAATATCGAAAATCACAAAATATGAAAGTTGTAGCCCTCTGTCTTAGCTTTCCGAATCATTTTGAAGGACCTCAATTGCTATTCGGATGAGAAAGTTATGCTCATTTTGGTGAAAGGTGTCAAAACTGTCCAGAATTACATTTTAGCTCCATTTTGCACATAGTGTCTCCAATTGCATCCTAAAGCAAAATATAAATATAATCAGTACCTTTAGTCATAAAATGAGCATAAAATGGTGAACACTAAGGGATAAAAATATAACATTTTACGTTCTCATCATACACCTTGCCAAATATTGGACAAATGTTATTTTGTTTGTTCGAAACTCTTCCTTACATGATTCTAAGCATCTTTAGAACTTAGAGTTTTTGATTTTCATAGATGGATTCTTATAGATCTAAGTTTATAGCCTTTTCGGTTTTTTTTCGGTTTTGATCTACTAAACTTTATTATTTTCAAGTTTTGATTGTTCTATGTTGTAGAGAATTCAATTTTACTCAAAATAGACCTGTGAAAAGTTAGATTTTGACTTGTTTTGAGAAAGTTATGGTCAAAATAAAATTTTGACATTTTCTAGTTCATCTGTCCTGATTCTGGCAAGGACGATGAATAGTGCCGCATAGTGCAGCCTGCCGCATAGTTCATCCTGCCGTATAGTGCAGTCTGCCGTATAGTGCCGCATGGTGATGCAGCCTGCCGTATAGTGCAGCATGCCGTATAGTGCCGCAGAAGGCTGCATAGTGCCGCAGAAGGCTGCATAGTGCCGCAGGAGGCCGCATAGTACCGCAGAAGGCTGTATAGTGCCGCAAAAGGCTGCATAGTGGCGCAGGAGGCCGCATAGTGCCGCAAAAGGCAATATAGTACCGCAGAATGCCGCATAGTGCCTGTTTTGGCTGTTTTATGTCCTATTTGGCTGATTTGTGGCCAGAATTTCTCCCAACTCCCAAAATGAAAGTTGTAGATCTTTTCCTTGGCTTTAAGAATATGTTACCAACTATTTTATGCAAGTTTTTTTTTCATTCTTGATATAGAGCTTATGATTGTATTGCATATTTTCTATTTTGGCCTAAATTGCGACGACCCTACTTAATAGCTTGATATTTTTTTAATAAATAAATTTCTTAACATGATTTGATAATATTGTACAGTTAGAGAATGATTGTACCCCTCTCATACCCTTAATACTAGCACAGATTCAATTGGTGTTTTATGTCAAGTAGTTACCTCATTTATTCCTTCTCATATATTATGATGCACCTTTTATCAAGATCTATCTACAAGCCTTCTTACATCTATGATTGCTTAACATGATAGTGACCCGTGGTAGGGCACTCATGATATATGTCTTTCTTCTTTGCTTGGCATGATAGTGACCCGTTGCGGTGCACTCAAGTTATATGTCACTTCTTTGCTTAACATGATTGTGGCCGTCGTGGCGCATCCAAAAAAGTACTCTTAATATGATAGTGATCCGTCGTGGTGCACTCCAGACAAGTAACATGATATGATATGACATGAACCATGAATGCTGTTGCGACGACTTTATTGGCTTACAAGTAATAAATGATTTAGATACCGTGGGTGTTTCTTTTGAGTGTGTTTGTGCAAGCTATATGTTCTGTATTGCATCATGTCTAGGATATGAATTTCTGATTTCCTACGGTCAGGGATTCATACTGAATCTGGCTAGGATTAATGACTAGATTGATCAAGTAGTTCATGAAGAGACTTTTCCAGTTACCTTTTTTCCGTTGATCCCGGCCTTATATATATATACATGGAATTTGGAGCTATCTGTCATGATGAGCACACTTCCAGCCCGCCGTCGAGTGGGGCACCTCCTTAGGACACATGTATCTTACTGCAGTGTGTCTGCTATACTTGTTTTTCTTTTGCCGGGGTCACTCAGGTAGCAGCAGGCGGGTAACTGGACTTGGGAATCTCTTTATATCTTGTTAGTAACTAGGCTTGTGATAACCCTAGTTAGTTAAAGTATCAAGCCGTACTCATTGCTTGGCCGTGATTGATGGATGGAGTCAGTCCAGTCCAGTCTAGTTTTATCTAGGCAGTGTCCGTATGTTTATTTTAGTACACTTTGGTTTATGCTTTACTTTTATCAATGAACGATCAGAGGCTAATTTCTGTTCTGGAGAAGGGTTACAACTCCGGTCCTTGTTTGGTTTAAGGGTTACAACTTGACTTCCGAAATAGTTCCTAAGTCATCCTATCATTGTCATTCTATTTTTGTTCTAACATGCTCACATGTTCAGTTATCTCACATGCTCACATGTTCAGTTTTCTCACAAGCTATATATGATCCCTATTCTGGGTCACCATGTTCGTATGACCGGACTATCTCACATGCTTACATGACCAGTTGATTTTATATGTTCTCAAGCATCTGTTTACTTAACATGTCTACACTTACATTATGTCACATGTTAATTACTTTATGCTCCAAGATGCTTACTTATTGTCTTACTATGTTCGGGATAATTGTATTGGTAGTGCACGAGTCTCGATCTGCTCTTACTTATTTGTATCTCTAATTGTTGATGTTAGTGATTGCTGGTTTTAGTTCATAGTTTGGCCTCCTTTGTGGTACTTGCTATTGGGTGTCTGACCCTACTGGTTTTGTTTGGCCAGATCTGATAGAGGAGCCCAGAGGATCTTCCATACCAACTACTCGACGGTGACCATTCGGAGCACCAGAGTACTCGAGTGGGTTTCTCATTTCATTCTCCCACTTGATATGTATATTATTCTTTTGTGGCGTTTAGCCTCCGAGCACGTGTTTAGCTCATGTTTTGGTTCTTGATATTTAGACTACGGGCCCAGACATGATGTGCGTATTCTAGACTATAGCTAGAGCTTATCATGTATGACTATTACTCTTGCTAGTTCTCTATTTTGGTATGACTAGCTTCATGATCATCCATGTATAAATGGTTTGGGATGCTTTACTATTGTATGTCTGATGATCATACTTCGTGTACTTTGTATAATTGCCTGTGATTGAGATACCTAGGATTGTTTAACCTAGGATCGACTGTTGGCTTGTAGCAGTAACCCCCATGTCTTGATAGCTTATACGTAATTTCAGAGTACTGGTGTACTTTGGGATTGCGTAGCTGGCCTTGTTCGTCCCTACTTGCCAGTATTCTGGTCGTGGGGCGTGACACCTTCGGATTAAAAAATACGGGTGCGACATACCACGAGCTATGGACACAACTTTTTGCGATCATTTGCGTAAAATAGTGGAATGCTATGTAGATGATATTGCAGTTAAAAGTCGTCTCAAGGGCAACCACCTCCAAGATTTGAGAACGGTGTTCGAACTGATGCGTACACACCAACTCAAGATGAATCCAACCAAGTCTTTTCTGGGAGTCTCCAGCGGCAAGTTCCTTGGTTTTGTTATCACTTCAAAGGGTATACATCTTGACCCGAAGAAGGTTAAAGCTATCCTCGATATGCATCCTCCAAGAAATCTCAAAGAGCTACGCGGACTCCAGGGAAGGTTAGCCTACATTAGACGATTTATTTCAAATCTTTCTGGAAGGTGTCAACCGTTTACTCAGCTCATGAAGAAAGGAGTATCTTTCGTCTGGACTAAACTATATCAGCGCGCATTTGACGACATCAAGAAGTATCTCACAAGCCCCCAAGTGTTGGTGGCTCCGATAGTCGGAAAGCCTTTCTTGTTTTATGTTCGCGCTATGGATCATTCTCTTGGTGCCCTATTAGCTTAGAAGAATGAAGGCGGTCATGAACATGCAACCTATTACCTTAGCCGCACGATGGTTGGTGCCGAACACAGATACACACCTGTGGAAAAGGAATGTCTTGCATGGGTAATTACTATCCAGAAGGCACGTCACTATAAGTCTGGACAAACTATCCATATCATATCTAGAGTCAATCCTTTCAAAATACTCATGACTAAACTGGGTTATCTTAATTCCCATTTAGCTACATGGACAATGTTGTTGACTCCATACGATATGTTGTTCGTTCCTCAGAAGGCAGTTAAAGGTCAATCATTAGTTGACTTCTTATCAGCTCATCCAGTACCAGAATCTTCCAAACTCTATGATGAAATCCCAGATAAAGTGGTTGAGTCTAACACCGCAACTGAGGAAATCTTCATTTGGCGAATGTTCTTTGACGGTACGTCAAGAACAGGACCTAAAAGAAATATTGTGGCCGGAGTAGGGATCGTGCTGGTTTCACCCGATCATCTAGTTATACACCGTGCGTATTCTCTCGTGGAGCCTTGTACCAATAATGTGGTCGAATATAACACCCTACTAATTGGCCTTCAACTGGCAAAACAACTGGGAGTTGACTGTCTTGAAGCTTATAGTGATTCTAAGCTAATAGTTAGTCAGGTTCAAGGAGATTATGAAGTTCGTCATGAATATCTCATTCCATATCACAAAGCGAAGGTCGAGTTGGCTTCTACCTTCACTGGATTCTTCATCGAGCATGTACCTCGATTACAGAATATAGAAGCAGATGCTTTAGCCGGTCTGGCTGGTTCCTTGAATGTTTTTATTAATACTCAGCATTCGATCACAGTGTCTGGTCGAGAGTTATTCTGTGCAAAAGATGCCTTGCATATTCATCACAGCTACGCAACAGAGACGAACATCGACATCAAAGACTGGAGATTTCCTTTCATAGACTACGCTTTCTACGGAATCCTTTCTGATGACCCGAAGGAAGCAATGTCTATCCAACGACGATCCCTCAAATTTTACTATAATATAGCTACCAAAATGCTGTACTGACGTTCTTACGATGGATTACTGTTATGATATTTATCAGACACAGAAGCCAAACATGCACTACGTGAGGCTCACGATAGAATTTGTGGTGCACACCAACCAGGCCCCAAATTATAAGATCGCCTCAGACGAATGGGTTATCATTGGCCCACGATGATAGCAGATGATGTTGAATATGCAAAGAAGTGTAGGGCTTGTCAATTCCACGTTGATTTCATTCATCAACCTTCGGAGTTTCTACGCCCAACGGTGGCATCTTGGCCTTTTGGAGCCTGGGGTATGGACGTTATCGGTCCAATTAGCCCGCCATCTTCCAGAGGACATCGGTTTATCCTAGCTATAACCGATTACTTCTCCAAATGGGAAGAAGCTATGCCGTTCATCGAAGTAAAGACATCAAACGTGATCAATTTTGTCAAACATCACGTCATCTACCGCTTCAGCCTACCTCACAGGATCATCCATGATAATGGTCCACAATTTGTGAGCCATGCATTCTATCGGTTCTGCGGTAAGAATCGAATCCAGAATATAGCCTCTACCGCTTACAATCTAGCAGATAATGAATTAGTATAAGCTTTCAATAAGACTGTCATCAAACTTCTCAAAAAATTAGTGTCTTCAAACTAGCGCGATTGGAATGAGAAGCTCAGTAAATGTCTCTGGGCCTACCGTACAACGGTTCGGACTCCAACAGGCAGTACGCCATCCTTTCTGGTTTATGGAAGTGAAGCAGTTCTTCCCCTATAAATCTAGATTCCCTCTCTTCGAGTAGCCTTAGCCAATGAGTTGACTGCCGAAGAAAGTTACCGTCTGCGACTACAAGAGCTGGAAGTGCTAGACGAAAAATGCTTATTAGCTCAACAACGTATTGAGCTATACAAAGCACGCATTTCTAGAGCCTTTAATAAAAAGGTGAAGGAAAGAATCTTTTAAGTTGGTGATCTGGTCTTAGCAGTGAGAAGACCAATGATCATGATGCACAAGATAAAAGAAAAATTTTAGCCTAAATGGGAAGGTCCTTTCGTTATAGAATCGGTGTATTCTAATGGTGCGTATTGACTAACCAAGCCTGATGGTGACTTGCTTATGATGCCAATCAACGGCAAGTTCCTGAAGAAATATTATGTGTAACCTTCAGCGTTCATAGATACTCTACTTTAATCATATAAATGTACAGTATGATGTTTATGTGATTCAGAGAATCGTCTAACTATTATCCATATTTCAAGAGTCTTGAATACGCCATGTGAAATAACGTGTAGGCAACTCTAGAGGGGAGTGAATAGAGTTTGTGTCGATAATTACCAAATAAAAATTAACTCTATATCACCTTCACAAAACAACTATCAAGATAGTAAATAAATCAGAGAGAAATACGAAAGTAAATAAAGATCAGAAGAGCATACGCAAACACAGCAGTTTTAACCTGGTTTTCCTCGTGGAGGACTAGTCCAGGCCTGAAAACTCTAGCTTAGAATTGAAATCAACTATTTGTGAAATAGTGTACAACCACGCGCCTTTACTCAGAAGAGCACGCCAACTTCTTACAGATTTGCAGGGGGGCGAAACTTGGAATTGTCCAAGTGACTTTTCTTTTCAACTCTTGCACAAAAACTTCTAGATGAATCGCACTTGAGCACCTTGGGGCTTAGGAAGTTTTGTGGCTAGTAGATTGGAAGAGTAAGGCTTAGGTAGTATAAGGCTTAGATTATTGAGAGTGAGAGATAGAAAGATGATAAAGAGATGAATGAAAATGGTTGAAATCATGCCCTATTTATACTAGTCTGGAAGGCAGAATTCGGCAAGAATTCTGTCCTCAAAATTCAAAAAAATGGCCGTTGTACCAGCTAGCAATTGGTAACCCTAAAAATCGGTTCCTAGAAATCAGGGGACAGAGTTCGGCCCGAACTCTGTGTGGGGGTAGAGTTTGGCCCGAACTCTGCCTCCTAGGTGGCAGAATGGCCTTTGGGCTTTTGGGCTTTGTGGAGCTTGGACTTGATTCAGGAATTGGTCTGTTTGTATGGTAGAGCTTGGAGAGATATGTCTAGGGGTTGAGATGACTCAGTGCGACTCAACGTACACATTCTCATAGACTCAATAAATTGAAGATTACAGACTTGGAACAAGTAGAAAAACCAAGAGCCCTTTGATGACACCTTTCTTCTGATATTTGAGCAGTCCTTAAGACGTCTTTCCTTGACAGCAGTCGTCCAAAGATATGTAGATCTGAAAATCTGAAACCCCCGATGCGAGGCCCCAGATAGGTCGCTAGGCGGTTCGAAGAAATTTCTTTGTATGATGCCGTCTTTGGTCCATCATTAATTCTTCATTGCCTATGTCCTGGTTTGATCATGTTTGATCATGCTTACTGCATGTGTACAAATATATGTTAGGCCAGCAAAATATGTTGCAGTACAATACAAGCATAGAAATATGATATAGGACAATTAGGACAATAAAATGTTTAAGTAGCAACATGATAGTGAGTATATAAATATTAGTGACATCATTATGTTAAACTTAACTGATTAGCCATATTCAAAAACACGATGTAATCATTGGGCCAACACCATGGATAATGGTTCTTCTAAAAATTATCTTCGTTTTAACTCTGTCCAAACTTGATCTTATGAAAACGATCATATAACGTCCCAGTCCCAAAATACGTAGGACTAGGAACGTAGACATGCCAGCTATATTCATACGAAGTACACTCCAATATATGGAAACCTCGTACGAATACATAAGCTGTAAAATGCAATAGAACCATAACTAATCTCATCCACACAAAATAAATGAATAAAAGATATCATATAATGATAATGAATTATCTTGATACAATAGGTTGGGCGGAGACAAATCTACTACCAACAAGTAAAGAAAAATACATGAAAAAAAATGATTTTGGGCGAGCGAAGCGAAGACGATCCAAGCGCAATCATCCTCGAAGAAATGGAGATGGTCACAGCTAAAGCTAGAACACCTGCGAAAGACAAGAGCACACACCTGGCAAGATAACCAGGTCCTCAGAGGGATGTAACAAGACACATAATATCATGCCATATAAACTGAATAAATATTGCTCAAATAAATAAGGGTTGCATGCAATAGGGTACCTAATCGTACTATAGTGAATATGCAATAAAAACAAACCTTTGATGCATGGGCCGAATCAGGAATATCAGGAATCAGGACCGTATCTCCCACTGAAGATAACCGACAATCAGGACCGTACCTCCCACTAGAGATAATCGGCTATCAGGACCGTACCTTCCATTGGAGATAACCGGCAATCAGGACAGTGCATATATGACCCATACATTAAGGAACTGTTCTTCCCACCCAATGCCTATTATGTTGTATCCACAACAGTAAACCTCTATAACCGCTAAGTCAAACTAGCATACAATTCTATTAGCGGTTAATCCTATCGCACGGCTTATACGCACCGGTGGCCAGCCAGTCACGCATGTTCATATTCTACATGCGACACACAACTTCGTGATACAACGTGTCAAGGCCAATGAATGCAACACACAAAGGTGGTCCCTTAAATCTAGGTTTAATGTGTAAGAAAAATAATACATAGCAGGAAATATATATGAACAGTAAGTTCTAAAAGGTTATGCCATGTATCACAGTTTATTTTGCATAAAAAAATAATGAATAATGCATAAAATATGAGCTAAAATAAATAAACAGCAAATGTCAAGGTGTCTTGCCTAAGGTGTCACGACCCGCTCCCGAATAATCGGACACGAGTCGGACACGCCCAGCCTTCGTCGTTAGACACGACGAAGTAAGCTGTACCAAACTAGGGAAAACTAACCAGATAAACATGAGAATATATAATCACAGCATTTAAGAACGTATCCCAGAATGATCACCATAATCCACAATTCTATGTATGTAAATATACGAGTCATCAAGAATAAAATGTACTATGAATTCTAAAGACAAAATCTAGAAGTAAGGCTAACAGTCTAAACCTAAAACCTCAAGCTAAATCATGACCATCCTGCTCAGCTAATATTCTGGGCTCTGGCCCATAAGGCAGAATGATATCCTGCAAGTATCCCTGTAACTTATCCAGTCAGGAGCGGAGCAAAGTACAATTCTAGGTAATAAACAAGACATCATGTTATGAAAGTACAAGAGAACATGGTAGGTAAAGTACATGAAAGAACATGGTGTATAAGCACATGAAAGAACATGGTATGTAAGAACATAAAAGTACATGAAATGTAAGAACATGAAAGAACATGGTATCTCAGGAATCATAAGAACTAAGTACATGATATATCTCCTGAATATGTGTGTACAATATTTGAAATATAACTAATTATGTGACCGGCTAGGGGTAAGCACAAGAAAGCACATGAATGGTACGGCTTAGGACCCGCGTGCACGATGCAGGGTCTAAGCTAAACACACCTGAGTTGTTTCTTGGGATTGGTCACATAGATAGTATATTTCCCCACCCCAGGTACAAGTAATAAGCACAAGGAACATGAGCACCAGAAAGTACATGACGTGTTGCAATGTGTCAATCAAGAAAGCACAGGATATAATGAAATGCACAAGACCATAGAATGTACTTGCCTTGCTCCAGAAAAGTACGGGTAAAGATCGGGGCTAGATGTTCTCCTGTATTTAATAATGATTTACAAATTGATTAATATCAAGGCAAGCTCACATTGGTTATCACAAAAACTCTACTCCTGACTAACATACATTAATCAAATCTTTTACTTAATCTATCCTATAATCTACTACTCAAAATCTAAATACAAATGATCATTTAAATACCATACCTAGTTTTAGTATATAGCTCAAGTAACATGCAACCCTTTAAAACTATTACACTTAATCAACCTTAGCTAAAATGAAACCCCTTCTTGCTTAATGGAGAATATGAATTAATCTTTAACAGGTTTGTACATGGACAGGACATAATAGGGCTTAATGTTCATTCAAAATCACAGATGGCAATGTGGTAGATCTGTTGCACTGCCTATGACATTCTCTTCATTTTCTGGGACATGTGGTCAATAAATGATTAGGGTCAACAGTCCTGAAGAGAGTTCAGTCCTGAGTAGGACTGAGATGAATCAACCTAGACAAGCTGACTTGGTCAGTCTTGTTTAGACTGATACACTAGGCCTAAAGAGAACTAATGTAATAGTTCAAATATCACATACATGTCTGAAATCATAGCAATCTATAATAGCTGAACTGACATGTCAACTATGTACTTGTGAATCGATTGGGTTAACCTATGATTCCCCACCACAGTTCAGTTTTAAATATATCACTCAAGTAATCATGCAACCTCCCTACCCTTGTACAGCCTAACTCAGGTTCAGACATAATTCTGAAATTCCCATATCAGGAACATATGAACCATTGCCTGTCAAGCCATCCTCATTACAGTTCAAGAAGAGTTCGAATTCAACCAATGTGAAATCTAATCACAACATCAATCTAAACTTCCTACACTACCTAGATTTTTAGGGGACTGTCCAAGCCATAGAACCTATTTAGTATATTTAGTTGGACAGGGTATTTGCAATTAATCCCTGAACTGGCAAGAAACCAATTGCAAGGACTCATTAGAGTTTAATAGGACTTAGGATTAAACAGTCCTGATTTTGGCTAATGCAGCTTTTGCTTTACAGGACATGGAGTAGTTCTTCCCAAAGCCAAAAATACCTACATATAATCCTTCAGATGATAGCAGCTATAGGTTGAATGTAAAAAGAATTTACCTTGGCCTATGAGCTATAGGTTATGGAACCACTCGCAGTTATTAGAAAATATTACTGTGACCCATCATTCAGCTAATCCCTTATTAGAAACTAGACCTTACATGTCAGGTCCTTAAATCAAAGTGCCATTGAATTTAAATTAAGTCACACATAAGCCTAAGACTTCCAATTCCAGAGAAGCAATTGGGAACAGTCATCACTTAGAACTTGTTCTCAGTCACTCTTCAACTACAGAAGAGACTCCATGAACTAATTCATTATGACAAATTAGTCCATACTACAATCAAAAATCAGCACGCCCGAGCCTCCCAAGTACTCAGTATGCAACAATTTAGCTATAACAGATCACTAATTCCTAATAACATTCATATCTAAAAGTTTTACTTCTTGGTAGCACACAGTCACTAAACATTCATATAATTGATATTCCAGTAAAATATTCACTCCCTCATAGGTACATAGTCCAGTGACTAAACTCAACTCTCTTCTTGGTTCAACTTACTCACAACATGACCTATCAGGTATCACCTGGCTGAAACTGTACACCAACAGTCCAGTCTAATTTATAAGTAATCTCAACCAGTGTAGAAGAGGATACACTTCATACTCAGATTCTACATCAGTCATCAAGTAGATGTTTGATGAGCTTAGAAACCCAAAAGAAACTGACATTAGGAATACTGTAAAAGAATTAAGCAAGAAGGAAAATGATAAGTGAAGAGTTAAGGAAAATCTAATTATCATTCGAATTGTCACCAAAATCATTTGAAATCCTAGTGACAAAATGAAACAACGTCTTAGGTATGGCATCACTGAACTGGAATGATTCAAATAACTATTCTACTCCACTGTCAATCCATACATAACTCAAAATGAACTTAGAACAGATCCTTCCCAACAGGAACATGCTACTACTCTCTCAATTCTAATCCAACAGTTTAAATTCTAAACTGGAATAAAATTGGGGTGCGAGGATGATGTATACCTTTAGAGAAGGGTGGATCTCCAATTGTACTTGCTAAAACGAGTCGAACTTGTGTTCCAGAGGTTGATTTGTGAGTAAGGAACTCTGTTCAGACATTTCATCGAATAATTCCGTCGAATCAGAGTTTAGAGAAGATGTCATACAATTGAATTCATTTGAACCAAAATTTTGGAAACAAAATCAACACAGCATTCATACTCACAATTCGATCCAGAAAACACAAATCCTTCGAATCTCAACTATACGCTCGAATCAAAATTTCAACCAATCATTCCTATAATCAAAACAGAGGAAAACTTATGTAACCCGACCATGCCATAAACTCGGATTCTAAAATAAATTTCTAAATCGGAATCAAAAAAGAAAAGGAACTAGACTTACTCGAATTGTTGATGGATGACATCAATAGATTGTCTTCCCATCGCACGAAGAACTCGATCGATCACGGTTGATTTCAAAGACTGAAAACACAATTGGTGATCAACAACTGGAAATACGGACAAACGAATTAAAGAAGAATCGGGCCTGTACTCACCATCGATCACAGGAGATTATGTTGATCTACTGCAGAACGTCGTCGTCGTCCTTCTTCTTCAGTGAACAGCTGCTTCAGTCTAGGTTGATCCAGGAAGAGAATTTGGGGAGAAGCAAGAATTTCCTTAGCAGCAACTGAGGTTGGTGATGAATGGTTTATATAGGCTGATCGACTGAAATGTTGGCGTGAGAAGAAAGCAAGTGGTGGGAATGTGGAAGCTACATAGAAAGTTTGTTATGGCTCAGCACTGAAATTTCAGTTAGGATGGAATTTGAGATTCAAAATTCTGTTCTTCCATTAGGAAGAATAATAATAAGGAGAAACTTAAATTGAATGGTTATCACTCTAATGGGCCAGGCCAGTTAAAGTAGCCCATGGGTCTTTGGAAGAAATGTTAAGACAAAATTAGCCCACTCTATTACACAAATTTACCAATTATAGATGAAGCCTAAAAACATTTTATATTTTAAAAAAAAAATAATGTCAATTTAAAGAGGTGGGGTTACAAATCTTCCCCCCTAAAAAAAATTCGTCCTCGAAATTCGAGGAACAACAAAACAATTCTCAAAGCAAAAGTCTCAAGAAGGTTCAAATACTAATCATTTATTGAAAATAGAATTCTCAAACACAAGAATAAAATCAAACAAACAAGCTAGGATAGCACTCTCGCATCTCGTCCTCGCGTTCCCGTGTGGACTCTCCCGGACAATGGTGTCTCCACATGACGCGGCCAAGTGGATAGTCTGGTTCCGCAAGCGCTTCTCCTTCCGATCAAGGATATCCACTGGCTGCTCCTCGTAGGTCAATCTCGGACCCACCTTTAGCTCTGAAAAGTCCACCACATGGCTCAGGTCTAGAATGTAGCGTTGAAGCTGGGACACGTGGAAAACGTCGTGTACTCCCTCCAAGCTAGCTGGAAACGCTAGCCGATAGGCCACCTCGCCAATCCGCACCGTCACGTCGAAAGACACGATGTACCTCGGACTGAGCTTCCCACCTTTGCCAAATCTGATGATGCCCCTAGTCGGCGAGATCTTCAAGAATACTCTATCTCCCATCGCAAACTCCCGTGGCCGTCTGCTACTGTCCGTCCAGTGCTTTCGCCGATCCTGTGCAACTCTGAGACACTCTCTGAGCCTTGAGACCCTGTACGATAATTACACACAAGAAGTTGGAATAACACGATTAATGATCAAGAATCAAATAGGCACGAGATAAAATGAAGTTCCAATTACGACTTAGAGGAGCAAAATCATGAAGACACAATTATTAAGTACAAATAAAAATCGATAGTTTAACACAAGTGGACTAGGACACAATAGAAAAATCATGGTCAGATAGACATAATTTAAGATTGAAGTTTAGATAATGCACAAACGAAGTATGGAATCAAAATCTAGTAATGTATAATTTGAGGAATTCAATGATCTAACGATAAAATGCTAAAGGGAGGTTAGCAAGGGTTGACTGAGGAAGCGTACGAAATACTCAGGAGGTACAGTATCAAATCTGAATAACGTGCAAGGATTTGTGATTCTCGAAAACCAATAATCATATAAAAAGTAATATAGTTTCCATGGTGTCCGGGAACATATAGCTATTTAAAATCACTTTGCCTAGAATCCCTACCCCGCCAGTATATATCTGACTGCAGTAGACTTTCAGCTCCGTGACTCAAATAACAATACGTCACCGAATAATCTGTCAACCTTATCCATTTTCCAACAATCATTGACGAAGCAATCCAAGAGATCAAGGTATGAAGAATATGACAAGTCTCGACAGTACTCGAAAACCTATGATTGTCTAAATTACTTCAACTTAAAGTTCCTGCCTCGCCAGTGCGCTACTGGCTGCAGTAAACCCTCAGTCTCCATAATCCAGCTAATGGCTGCAGCGCGCAACTGTCATGCCATAGTAGGTCATCGAATAGCCTCTCAACTTTATCCCTAGGAATTTCAAAAGAGTTTTAAAGAATTCAAAATGAGTTTTAATAGTCCAAGTCGCGGAAATGGTGAAGTTACCAGACTGTTAGAATACAAGGATTTATTAGGTATTATGAAGTAACACGGAATCCAATCGAAGAGTAGTGAATACAAAAAGGACAACCAGGGAGATTTTAAAATTTTTAGACAGGGAGCGAAGTTTCAAATTATAACAAAATTTTAACTGGTATCTGGAATGGTAACAAAATTCCGTATAGGAAACGTAATCCCGAATAAGTAACAAAGCCACGAAGGTTGCATAGAAACAAGGTATCAGATAGGAGACAAAATCACGAACAAAAACAAAGTCTCAAAATAGGAAACAGGATCTTAAAATCTCGAATGGAATCAAGTTACGAGTAGAAAAAAGAATCAATGGGTGAAATAAACAATATCTATAAAACAAACGATACATCAAATAGGGAACAAGATCGAAGCAAGTTGTGAACGGAACAATTTCCAAATAGAAAATAAGCCACGTAGGAAACAAAATCTCTCATAGGCAACAGGTCGAAACCGAAGTTTTCAAACGATGTCTTGAATGGTGAATAGAAACAAGTATTGAATAAAAATCAAATTCCAACAATCCCCAAATAGAAAACTGAACTTCGGAAAGAAAACAAAATTTACAAATTGTAACTAGTCCTGAATAGGAAACAAAATTTCTGAGTAGAATCTCGAAAAGAGCAAGGTTACGAAGAATGGATGGAGGAGTATCAATCAACGAATCGGAAACAATATCTCGAATTAAGTTTCGACATCAATCAAGATTTCAAAAATAGAAAACAAGAAGTTTTGAAGAAATGATCTAGGTGCTAAGAGGATTTTAAGGAGAGACTGGATTGCTAATCAGATACATGATTTTTCCAACCATGCAAAAGAAATCTTCTGTCTTCAATCTGTCTTCAGTA
Organism: Iris pallida; assembly: GCA_029216955.1. Taxonomy (NCBI): domain Eukaryota; kingdom Viridiplantae; phylum Streptophyta; class Magnoliopsida; order Asparagales; family Iridaceae; genus Iris; species Iris pallida. The sequence continues at coordinate 14,750,207 of JANAVB010013999.1, read as the reverse complement.
TTTCCTCCGGGACTGGAATCACTTCAATCTTCTTCACTGTCCTGACGTAGAATGGTCCTTACGGTAATGTTCCATATAGCTGCTGAATCTGGAGAGGCGGGTCCTTCTGCTGCGTCCTGGTGCTCCTCGTGCTTGTTCTCGGACAGTGCGATCAACGATCACCAGACAATCTTTGACTTGGTGAGTAGGTGATCCGCATTACAAGCATAGTCTTCGTCTTTTGTGGCATTCGTCGTAGTGGTGTCCTGGGCGACGGCAGAAAATACAAATGATCGTCGACTGAATCTGAATCTCCTTCTGGGACTGAAAAGCAGGGCTCTAGCAAGAATATACGGTTGCTGTCATGCTGGCTGCTGAGATCCTGCTGCTCTTCGGCCATTGCGATCCGCGATTTGCTAGCAACATTCATTAAATGATCGTGGCCTGAATCTACCTCTGATGATGCAGCAGATGACGTGACTGAAGAAACGCCGTCTGAGAGTTATGACGTTTTGCTGGTCCAGGCTAGTTGCTGTCTTCGTCATAAGTCTTCATGTCGCTCCTGGGCTTTAGTTTTCCATCTTGTTGTATGTGCTATGAGCTGGATCTCCCGGTTGGTGACTCTAATCTTCAGAGAAGTTGGGTCCTCAGGAACTTGGGTGGTCTTCAGTGGCAACTTCAGGTTCTTGATCTGTTCCTCGGTGCAAGATATGCGCTTAGTGTCGGGGAAGTCCAATGTCTGAGAGTCTGGAAGTCCTTTCTAACTCGGGAAATGCATTCGTAAGTCTGGATTGGAAAAGGACGGCCTGCTGATGTTAAGGAACTCTTGAAACATCTCCGTTAACTGCGTACTACCCATGGGGATAGTAGAGTGATAGAAGGTAGTGGGAGCTCGAAATCCTCAAGTATAGGTGGATCGACTGTTCCGGTGTCGCGTGCTTTTGAACTATCTGAAAAACAGAAAACTGTTAATATAACCAAGACCTACATACAACAAGTGTTTATAGAATATTAAAATACCTAATACACCTGATATACCTGATATACCCTTATTTCCCGATTTTCCTGTGCTGTGATCAAGTTTCCCTAGTTTAATCAAGTTCCCCAATAGTACGCTAAGACCTAGGTACCATTAGGATAGACCTGCATAGGCCACCACTAAAAACATGTCACGACCCGCTCCCAAATAATCGGACACGAGTCGGACACGCCCAGCCTTCGTCGTTAGACACGACGAAGTAAGCTGTACCAAACTAGGAAAAACTAACCAGATAAACATGAGAATATATAATCACAGCATCTAAGAACGTATCCCTGAATGATCACCATAATCCACAATTCTATGTATGTAAATATACGAGTCATCAAGAATGAAATATACAATGAATTCTAAAGACAAAATCTAGAAGTAAGGCTAACAGTCTAAACCTGAAACCTCAAGCTAAATCATGACCATCCTGCTCAGCTAATATCCTGGGCTCTGGCCCATAAGGCAGACTAATATCCTGCAAGTATACCTGTAACTTATCCAGTCAGGAGCGGAGCAAAGTACAATTCTAGGTAATAAACAAGACATCATGATATGAAAGTACAAGAGAACATGGTAGGTAAAGTACAGGAAAGAACATGGTGTATAAACACATGAAAGAATATGGTATGTAAGAACATGAAAGTACATGAAATATAAGAACATGAAAGAACATGGTATCTCAGGAATCACAAGAACTAAGTACGTGATATATCTTCTGAATATGTGTGTACAATATTTGAAATATAACTAAGTATGTGACCGGCTAGGGGTAAGCACATGAAAGCACATGAATGGTACGGCTTAGGACCCGCGTGCACGATACGGGGTCTAAGCTAAACACACCTGAGTTGTTTCTTGGGATTGGTCACATAGATAGTATATTTCCCCACCCCAGGTACAAGTAATAAGCACAAGGAACATGAGCACCAGAAAGTACATGACGTGTTGCAATGTGTCAATCAAGAAAGCACAGGATATAATGAAATGCACAAGACCATAGAATGTACTTGCCTTGCTCCAGGAAAGTACGGGTGAAGATCGGGGCTAGATGTTCTCCTGTATTTAATAATGATTTACAAATTGATTAATATCAAGGCAAGCTCACATTGGTTATCACAAAAACTCTACTCCTGACTAACATACATTAATCAAATCTTCTACTTAATCTATCCTATAATCTACTACTCAAAATCTAAATACAAATAATCATTTAAATACCATACCTAGTTTTAGTATATAGCTCAAGTAACATGCAACCCTTTAAAACTATTACACTTAATCAACCTTAGCTAAAATGAAACCCCTTCTTGCTTAATGAAGAATATGAATTAATCTTTAACAGGTTTGTACATGGACAGGACATAATAGGGCTTAATGTTCATTCAAAATCACAGATGGCAATGTGGTAGATCTGTTGCACTGTCTATGACATTCTCTTCATTTCTAGGGACAGGTGGTCAATAAATGATTAGGGTCAACAGTCCTGAAGAGAGTTCAGTCCTGAGTAGGACTGAGATGAATCAACCTAGACAAGCTGACTTGGTCAGTCTTGTTTAGACTGATACACTAGGCCTAAAGAGAACTAATGTAATAGTTCAAATATCACATACATGTCTGAAATCATAGCAATCTATAATAGCTGAACTGACATGTCAACTATGTACTTGTGAATCGATTGGGTTAACCTATGATTCCCCACCACAGTTCAGTTTTAAATACATCACTCAAGTAATCATGCAACCTTCCTACCCTTGTACAGCCTAACTCAGGTTCAGACATAATTCTGAAATTCCCATATCAGGAACATATGAACCATTGCCTGTCAAGCCATCCTCATTACAGTTCAAGAAGAGTTCGAATTCAACCAATGTAAAATCTAATCACAACATCAATCTAAACTTCCTACACTACCTAGATTTTTAGGGGACTGTCCAAGCCATAGAACCTATTTAGTATATTCAGTTGGACAGGGTATTTGCAATTAAGCCCTGAACTGGCAAGAAACCAATTGTACAGGACTCATTAGAGTTTAATAGGACTTAGGATTAAACAGTCCTGATTTCGGCTAATGCAGCTTTTGCTTTACAGGACATGGAGTAGTTCTTCCCAAAGCCAAAAATACCTACATATAATCCTTCAGATGATAGCAGCTATAGGTTGAATGTAAAGAGAATTTACCTTGGCCTATGAGCTACAGGTTATGGAACCACTCGCAGTTATTAGAAAATATTACTGTGACACATCATTCAGCTAATCCCTTATTAGAAACTGGTCCTTACATGTCAGGTCCTTAAATCAAAGTGCCATTGAATTTAAATTAAGTCACACATAAGCCTAAGACTCCCAATTCCAGAGAAGCAATTGGGAACAGTCATCACTTAGAACTTGTTCTCAGTCACTCTTCAACTACAGAAGAGACTCCAAGAACTAATTCATTATGACAAATTAGTCCATATTACAATCAACAAATCAGCACGCCTGAGCCTCCCAAGTACTCAGTATGCAACAATTTAGCTATAACAGATCACTAATTCCTAATAACATTCATATCTAAAAGTTTTACTACTTGGTAGCACACAGTCACTAAACATTCATATAATTGATATTCCAGTAAAATATTCACTCCCTCACAGGTACATAGTCTAGTGACTAAACTCAACTCTCTTCTTGGTTCAACTTACTCACAACATGACCTATCAGGTATCACCTGGCTAAAACTGTACACCAACAGTCCAGTCTAATTTATAAGTAATCTCAACCAGTGTAGAAGAGGATACACTTCATACTCAGATTCTACATCAGTCATCAAGTAGATGTTTGATGAGCTTAGAAACCCAAAAGAAACTGACATTAGGAATACTGTAAAAGAATTAAGCAAGAAGGAAAATGATAAGTGAAGAGTTAAGGAAAATCTAATTATCATTCGAATTGTCACCAAAATCATTTGAAATCCTAGTGACAAAATAAAACAACGTCTTAGGTATGGCATCACTGAACTGGAATGACTCAAATAACTATTCTACTCCACTGTTAATCCATACATAACTCAAAATGAACTTAGAACAGATCCTTCCCAACAGGAACATGCTACTACTCTCTCAATTCTAATCCAACAGTTTAAATTCTAAACTGGAATAAAATTGGGGTGCGAGGATGATGTATACCTGTAGAGAAGGGTGGATCTCCAATTGTACTTGCTAAAACGAGTCGAACTTGTGTTCCAGAGGTTGATTTGTGAGTAAGGAACTCTGTTCAGACATTTCATCGAACAATTCCGTCGAATCAGAGTTTAGAGAAGATGTCATACAATTGAATTCATTTGAACCAAAATTTTGGAAACAAAATCAACACAGCATTCATACTCACAATTCGATCCAGAAAACACAAATCCTTCGAATCTCAACTATACGCTCGAATCAAAATTTCAACCAATCATTCCTATAATCAAAACAGAGGAAAACTTCTGTAACCCGACCATGCCATAAACTCGGATTCTAAAATAAATTTCTAAATCGGAATCAAAAAAGAAAATGATCTAGAATTACTCGAATTGTTGATGGATGACATCAATAGATTGTCTTCCCATCGCACGAAGAACTCGATCGATCACGGTTGATTTCAAAGACTGAAAACACAATTGGTGATCAACAACTGGAAATGCGGACAAACGAATTAAAGAAGAATCGGGCCTGTACTCACCATCGATCACATGAGATTATGTTGATCTACTGCAGAACGTCGTCGTCGTCCTTCTTCTTCAGTGAACAGCTGCTTCAGTCTAGGTTGATCCAGGAAGAGAATTTGGGGAGAAGCAAGAATTTCCTTAGCAGCAACTGAGGTTGGTGATGAGTGGTTTATATAGGCTGATCGACTGAAATGTTGGCGTGAGAAGAAAGCAAGTGGCGGGAATTTGGAAGCTACATAGAAAGTTTGTTATGGCTCAGCACTGAAATTTCAGTTAGGATGGAATTTGAGATTCAAAATTCTGTTCTTCCATTAGGAAGAATAATAATAAGGAGAAACTTAAATTGAATGGTTATCACTCTACTGGGCCAGGCCAGTTAAAGTAGCCCATGGGTCATTGGAAGAAATGTTAAGACAAAATTAGCCCACTCTATTACACAAATTTAACAATTATAGATGAAGCCTAAAAATATTTTATATTTAAAAAAAAATCAATTTAAAGAGGTGGGGTTACATAAGGTCCTTGCTTGTGAAACCGACAATCCCGTTGGGTACAGAATAGTCACAGGGCTACATAAGATGAACTCAGACGATGTGACAAACTTCTAAAATAAAAACCAAGAATAAAATATTCTCGAAATTATTTAGGAAAAATATGTGTATTTTTCCGTCAGCATTCCGAAACTTCAAACGGTTCGTGATTCTGATTTTCGGTTCTCCCAGAATCTCAAAAACACTAAAACGTGTCAGATTTCGGACAACTGACACTCCACAAATTTTTCCAGAAAATTAAGTTCTGAATTTATGAAAATAAAATTTATGTTCAGAAAATATATCTCAATATGATTCAAAAAAAAAATTGGAGGTCAAACGGAGTTCGGAGTTGGGAGTTATGGTCATTCGAAGTTGCTACAACCTTTGAAAATTGAGACTGAATTTATGACGAAAAAAGAGAGAAATTTTGACAAGGATAGTTTGAAAAATAATTTTATTCATAGATTCGATAGATATATATAATGGCTAGCAATTAGCAAATTATGATAGTTGCAAATTTTGACAAAATATCTTTTACAAAATTTTTACGAAAATCACTTTTAAACACGAAATTAAAATATATAGATATAATTTAAAAAATAATAATTTTGGGAAGATGAGTTACAAATCTACCCACCTTTGAAAATTTTCGTACTCGAAATTTAAGAACTACTAAAATAGATGGTCTTGGTTGATCGGTAAAAGGATAGTAAGAATTTGTGATAAGAGAAAATAGATGGAAGGAAAAAGAGAATTTCTTTAATGAGAACATTAATCAATTTGGATAAAAAATAGAAGAAGTGAATGGATATGGCTTGATGTGCACGGACACGATGCACAAACATATTTGTAGGTGGAGAAAATTAATGGAACAGAGAATAATAAGACTCCTTATCTAGGAGGTGGAAGCTACTATTTAGATAAGGATTATGATAGTTGCAAACCCCTTTTTGATATCTCACTTTTAAATTTTAATCAATTTAAAACCGATTCAATCCAAATCCAAATCCAATCCAATTTTGAATTAAATCTGTATATATTCAAGTCCAAATTTAATATTGATAACTTCCATATTTAAATTAAGCATATTAGAAGTAATAATAAAATTTCAAATTTAAATACCCATAATAAGTTTAATCAAATAGAGAAATTCAAAATAATTTTTTATAAATAATATAAAAATAATAATAAATAATTTTGAAAATTATAATAAATATTTGACTATTTGAAATACCTTTTTAATAAATTAAAATAATTAATAAAATAATTTTGAAAATTTAAAATGTATACATGAATTGAATTTCATGTACTCGCATGCAATTAATATTTTACATAAAACATATTTTTACAGTATAGTAAATAAAAAAGAGAAAAATATCATTTATTAAATCATTACCTATACTTGTATAAATAAAAAGCATTTTTATAGTAATGAAAATAAAACATTTGACTAAATTTTTGCGAAAAAAATATTTATATACAAATTATTTACTCTTTATGTTTCGAAAACAAAACTATTTACTATATTTACGAAACCTGAAATAAATATTTATGTAAAATAACTAAATAAATAAATATCACGTATGTACGTACTCGCACTTGTCGTATAAATATTCGCATAAAACAAATATATATTAAAAAATGTAGTGAAATTTTAGGGGGTTTACATCCTACCCAACTTACAAAAATTTTGTCCTCGAAATTAAAAATAATAGGGGGTGGGTGAGACGGTCACATGGGTATATCGGTATTGGATACGATCAAGTCACTGGACGAGGCAAAGAAACAACGTTCAATGCAAACATGCATTAGAAAATCGTCATTTCAAATAATGATGACATAAATCATGGATATGGCTAACTAACGTCAGAAGAAAAATGATTAGGGTTAAAGTTTAATCAAGATAACACGCAATAGTACGGTATCAAGAGGAATAACTTAGAGACCTTTAAGATTTGGTTCTTAGGAGAACGTTAGATTCACTCCTAATTTAAGTGATTAGAAGGTCATGATAGGGCCGAGAAAAGGACGAGTAGTTTAGGATGAATATATAGCAACATCGAGTGATAATGGTCACAATCGATAGGAAGGCTAGAGGAAGTTCTAGTATAACGCATTCGTCCTTCTAAAATAGGTGACGGCGAAAGCAATATAGAGTTTGAAAGAGGCGTTATCGAATACGAATACATGATTCAAAGACGATCGAATAATTTCAAAGAAATTGTCAAGGCAGTCGCGGATGGGACTCTAAAGGACAAGTTTAGCTATGTCCCCATCCACGTAGAATGATAGATATAAGCGAACCAAAGTGCACTCGGTTGATCAGACCATTATGCACCGGTTCTGATTAGACAATCTGTTAGTGGAGACCTCCAATAACATATTTCATGAACAAGCTTGATAAAGAATTGAGCTTGCAAAAACTAGACTACATTAGCATCATTAGTCTAGATAGTAAAAATATAGGCACATGAGATTAAGATTGAAATAGAGTATAATTAGTTCAAACTCCTTAAGACTCTAAGTTGTATCCTATGTTGGTCTCTATACAGTTGTCATATAGTCTTTTTGTCCAAGTCCTTGGTTGGCTAGATGGGTTAGGGTCCCCTAAATTCTAAAATTTAAGTAAACTTTCTAATATAGGTCACAAGGACAAAGGGATTGCTATGTCATAAGGCATTCTACCCAACTTAAAAATTAAACTAATGGTGTTTTGGGGACAAAAGTAACACGTCTAACTAGTAGGGGTCACCTTCCTAACCTCTAGCAAGCACGAAGAGGAGATAAGAATAATGATAGAAGGAATCAAGCAAGATGCAGTCGATGAGTCGGACGATAGTTCGAATATGGAATCGAGGAAAGAGGCCAAGTATGTGGATGAGATCCTAGACTTCTAATCCTATTCGCAGGCTTGCTTGGTACGGTAAAGTAACCAAACAATTTATCTTGACCTGCATGAGCCACCACAAAAACATGTAACGCCCCAGTCCTAAAATACATAGGACTAGGAACGTAGACATGCCAGCTGTATTCATATAAAGTACACTCCAATATATGGAAACCTCGTACGAATACATAAGCTGTTAAATGCAGTAGAACCATAACTAATCTCATCCACACAAAATAAATGAATAAAATATATCATATAATGATAATGAATTGTCTTGATACAATAGGTTGGGCGGAGACAAATCCACTACCAACAACTAAAGAAAAATACATGAGAAAAGAAATGATTTTGGGCGAGCGAAGCGAAGCGAAGACGATCCAAGCGCAATCATCCTCGAAGAAATGGAGATGGTTATAGATAAAGCAAGAACACCTGCGAAAGACAAGAGTACACACACCTGGTGAGATAACCAGGTCCTCAGAGGGACGTAACAAGACACATAATATCATGCCATATAAACTGAATAAATATTGCTCAAATAAATAAGGGTTGCATGCAATAGGGTACCTAATCGTACTATAGTGAATATGCAATAAAAACAAACCTTTGACGCATGGGCCGAATCAGGAATATCAGGAATCAGGACCGTATCTTCCACTGAAGATAACCGGCAATCAGGACCGTACCTTCCACTGGAGATAACCGGCTATCAGGACCGTACCTCCCATTGGAGATAACCGGCAATCAGGACAGTGCATATATGACCCATACATTAAGGAACTGTTCTTTCCACCCCATGTCTTTTATGTTGTATCCATAACAGTAAACCTCTATAACCGCTAAGTTAAACTAGCATGCAATTCTATTAGCGGTTAATCCTATCGCACGGCTTATACGCACCGGTGGCCAGCCAGTCACACATGTTCGTGTTCTACATGCGACACACAACTTCGTGATACAACGTGTCAAGGCCAATGAATGCAACACACAAAGGTGGTCCCTTAAATCTAGGTTTAATGTGTAAGAAAAATAATACATAGCAGAAAATATAAATGAACAGTAAGTTCTAACAGGTTATGGCATGTATCACAGTTTATTTTGCATAAAGAAAATAATAGATAATGCATGAAATATGAGCTAAAATAAATAAACAGCAAATGGTAAGGTGTCTTGCTTGAGGTCCTTGTTGGAGAAACCGACAATCCCGTTGGGTACATAATAGTCACAGGGCTACACAAGATGAACTCAAACGATGTGACAAACTTCTAAAATAAAAACCAAGAATAAAATATTCTGGAAAATTTTAGGAAAAATATATGATGTGTATTTTTCCGTCAGTATTCCGAAACTTCAAACGGTTCGTGATTCTGATTTCTGGTTCTCCCAGAATCTCAAAAACACTAAAACGTGTCAGATTTTGGACAGCTGACACTCCACAAATTTTTCAGAAAATTAAGTTCCGAATTTATGAAAATAAAATTTATATTCAGAAAATATACCTCAAAACGATTCCAATAAAAAAACTGGAGGTCAAAGGAGTCCAGAGTTGGAAGTTAAGGTCATTCGAAGTTGCTACAACCTTTGAAAATTGAGGCTGAATTTAGGACAAAAAAAGAGAAATTTTGACAAGGATGGTTTGAAAAATGATTTTATTCATAGATTCGATAGATATATATAATGGCTAGCAATTAGCAAATTATGATATGATTAGAACTAAATCAATAAGGATGATTACGATTACCAACTTGTCACGACCCGCACCCTAGAGTAAGGGCACGAGACGTGGGTACGTCCAGCCTACGCCGCAGTGTCGGCGGTATAACGCTGTCCTAGGTCACAACATCTAACAGTTTAAGGTAATAACAATTATACTCCCTGAATGGGGGTGACATAACAGAATATATCTCAATCACATCTAAGGTAGAATACGATAAGATAGAATGATATAAAAGATGCAAGATCCAAATCCACAGGAAATACAAATAGAGAGAAAGCTAAGTGTCTAGATAAACTCCACTAACATCCAAAAATAATACAGATCCAAATATACAATTCAATCTCCAATACTATGAAAAAGATAAAGATATCTATGGAGCAACAGTCTCTACAGCTAAGGGATCCGACTGGAAGTCCGGATCGCAAGTGTCCTCTAAGCCTGTCCCATAGAAAGTATCTAAGCAGGCCTCCTCCTCGTTTTTTGTAAAATTTCAACAAGTCCAATCAGGACGGGAACGAGCACATATCTCTCAAAACAGTTCGTAACAGGTTAGGAGTATAAATCATGCAATAGTAAAATACAGGAAATACTGGAAAGGAAGTACGTGAAAACAGGAGATATTTTGTAACTGAAAGTAAATACATGATAAGTAAAGACTGTAAGTGGCTAAGTGATTTAGAGTATAATATGGTTATGTAAACGGCTTAGGGGCACATGAATACAACTAAGAGGCACATGAATACCTACTGGAGATAATGATCACATAACCAATTCTACTCACCCCGCCCCAATCAATACACAAGGATCCATTCAAGTTACGTTATTGGCACATGAATACTGCTAAAGATACGTGAACTCATGTAATGAGTAGTACATGAGGCACATGATAGTAAATGAAGGCACATGAGAACATGTAAATACATGAACTAGTACGAGTACAAGGAGTACCTGATACACATGATAAAGTACATGAACATAAAATACCCGATGCATCCGTAAGGGATAACATCTCAGGAAAGGATCCATATAGTACTAATTCGTGAAGATACGTGTCAGCATCATGTAAAGTATTCTAGAGCAAGAATATAGTTCCAGACAGGTATAAAAAGATCAGAGAATGTACTCGCCTACTATCTGAATATCCAAGATGAAAGTACTGTCCGAGGAGTGGTGTATGTCTCCTATATAACAGTACAAGTCACTATGAGTCTAAAATGATAATAAGATGCAAATTAATGCATTCTACATAAATCTAGGTCAATCTAGACCAAAGTTAACTCTTGGTCAACTCTGGTCAACCCTAAAATTCAAACTAGGTCAACTAGGTCAAACCTAAGTCAAACAAGTCTATACTAGTCTAACTAGTCTATTCTAGGTCTGAAAAGGCTATACAAGTCCAATCTAGACTCACTAGGCAAACAGACACACCCATAGGCTAAGAGCCCTATGCTAGAGGCTATTAGGCAATTCCATGCCTAAAACCAACCATAACACATATACACATGTCAAATTATATATATCTAAAGTAACACACATATTGATATATTGATATAATCTAATATAGAAATACACAATAGCATATAGGTTACCTATATGTACCACACATACATATATATCTAATATATATAATAGTACACACATATTATTGTAAAATATAGGATACCTATATATATACAACTCACAAATATATATACTTGTATATATGTATGTACACATATATATTGGGATAGGAAGGTGCAATGTGAATAGATACTTGTGTGTGTGGCATGAGGGTGTGATATAACATGTGTGTGTATTAGTGAGAAACAAGAGAGGACATGCAATACCAAAACAGTGGCTAATCATTGGTTCACATGACATTTACATGTAACTGATCTCAGGTTTTTAGGGAACTAAATAACAGTTGCAATGGGAAGAAAAATCAGTGAGCTAACTATAGTAAAAACTAGAAAATGTAAACAGTTGAAGGTTTACCCATGTAACAGTCCCTGTGTATCAGTAACAGTGTACAGTCGAATGAAATTACCCAATCAAATTTAAATACCACATCAAAACCTATTCTAATATGTAAACTAACTAATATAGATTATTAATCATATATAGGATCTAATTTAGCAGTTAATAACATGTATTAAATATTTAAAAATGAATGTAAATAGAGAACAAAATAATACACTGATACGCACAGTGCACTCCTAGTGCACGCGTGATACCGTGTCCGACACGACACGAGAGGTCGTGTAACTTTACCCACGTGGTGTCAGTTAGTGCCCCTACTCGTGTGTCCAAAATTACATGTCAAAGTGGCGTGTCCATGGCACAAACAACCCCGAGCAGCAGGGGAAGCACACTGCTCGCACGCGCGTGCTGCACCCGCGTGTTCGTGTATCCAAACCGACACGACACGACACCAATACGACCTCAGAATATTGAAAACTAGTAAACGAGCCTAAACCCTAATTTCTTATTCAAAAATATTACAGAAATCGAATCGAAATGCCCTTTGGGGCATTTCATCAAACACCTACATACATGGACTGATACGTGTCCGATATGGACACGTATCAGACTCGAAACCTAGGGTTAGTTATACCTACAGTTAGGATAGGCCTAGGGCTTCCTGAATATGCAATAAAAATAGTATTTTATGGTGTAGATTTGAATTTACCTATGGGTTTGCAAAAGCTCAAAAAGCCCCAAATGAGAATGGATCCTCAACCCACCAAACTCCTTCAAATTGTTTCTCCCCTGAAATTTTTCAATACCAACAGCAAGTAGAATAAATTTAGAACCTATTGCAATTAGTTTGGGGGAAAAAGGAATTAAATAGGAATTTCTAGGAATTATTGAAGTTGGAGCATACCTCTTTCTTAAACTTGAGAACTTTCTAAAGGAGGCTAGCCCTAACTTTGAGGAGATTACTTATAGGGGAAATCCCTAGGCTAGTGTGGCCGGCCATGGGCTGTGTTGGGCTAGGTTAGGGTTACATGGTGTTGGGTTGGGCCCCTTTGGGCTTAAGTCATAAATCATGACTTGTGAAACCACAAGCCATTCTCTATTCAAATAAATTCCTATTTCCTTCTAATAAATTCTAATGAGTTTGATATCACTAACTTAGGTCAAGCTAGGGTTACACTCTCTAACCAAGTAGTCATGATCTAGGTTAGCTTCTAGGACAGTCTCCTAAGTCACCCTGAGTCAAAGTCAATAATAGCACCAAATCAATTATACTAAAATCACTTAAAATTCTAATAATTATAATTAATACTAAATAATTCCAAAATTTTAAAAATGACCAAAATACCCTTAAGCTAGAAATGTGGTAGTGACAAATCTACCCCCCTTAAAATAATTTCGTCCTCGAAATTAAAGGCGAAACTAACTGCTGAGAAGGATAGAAAAGTTTACCTCAAGGTCCAAAAAGATAGGGGTACCGCTCGCGCATCTCATCCTCCCACTCCCAGGTAGACTCTCCTGGAGAATGATGCCTCCATACGACGCGTACCAAGGGTATCACCTGGTTCCTTTGTACCTTCTCTCGGCGAACCAGAATCTCCACAGGCTGCTCTGGATAACTGAGAGTAGGTCTAACATCAATCTACGAATGATCGAGCACATGGCTAGGGTCAGCCACGTACCGTCTCAACTGTGATACGTGGAATACGTTGTGAACTCCCACTAGTACAGGTGGCAAGTCTAGCCTGTATGCCACGTCACCGACTCTCCCGCTGATAACGAAAGGGCCGATGAAGCGCGGGCTAAGCTTTCCACCTCCACCAAAATGTATCGTACCACGAGTCGAAGATATCCAAAAAAAACCATGTCTCCACCTAATCACAAGCAAGGTTTCAAGTTACTAAAAATCAAACACGATCAATCAAACAAAACAAAAAAATACAACCTACTTCTAATCATATCTCTAAATCTGTACCTCAAACTCCAACGGCCTCCGATGGCTATCGGCCCAGTGCCGATGTCTGTCCTGCGCCACGCGAAGTCTGTCCCTGATGAGCTTCACCTTCTCGACTGCGTCAACAACCATCTCTGGTCCCAGTAAAGCTCGTTCTCCAGCATCATCCCAAGATAAGGGTGTACGATACCTACGCCCGTACATAGCCTCAAAAGGTGACATCTCAATGCTATCCTGATAATTGTTGTTGTAAGCAAACTCCACTAAATGTAGATGATCCTTCCAGGAACCTCCAAAATCTAGGACGCACGTCCGCAGCATGTCCTCAAGCGTTTGAATAGTCCTCTCGGACTGTCCGTCCGTCTGGGGGTGGTATGCAGTACTAAACTTGAGCTGAGTGCCCAAACTAGTCTGCAGACTCCTCCAAAAATAGAAAATAAAGCGACTGTCCCGATCTGAGATAATGCTAACGGGAACTTCGTGAATCCTGACTATCTGTCGCATGTACAACTTCGAAAGCCTCTCTGTAGACGTACCCACCTTGAATGGCAAGAAGTGGACCGATTTGGTCAACCTGTCAACGATGACCCAAATTGCGTCTTTCCCTCCTGGTGTACGCGGCAACCCAGATACGAAATCTATGGTAATATGTTCCCACTTCCACTCTGGAATGGACAACGGCAGCAATAATCCTCCGGGCCTCTGCCTCTCTGCCTTGACCTGCTGACAGACCAAACAACTAGCTTCGATACGAGCTACCTCCCGCTTCATCCCGTAGCACCAGACATGCTCTCGCAGATCCCTATACATCTTGTTGGCACCAGGATGTAGAGAGCACTGCGATCTGTGAGCCTCCTGTATGATCTGCTCTCTTAGCTCCCCGCTAGGCACACATAACCTGGAACCGTATCTCAGGGCACCATCCTCTTAGCTCCCCGCTAGGCACACATAACCTTGATCATCTACATCAAGTCCAACTGTATCTGAAGGCCCCATAACTGCATATGCACTCCGGGCACAATCTCCTCAATCCCTAGGCTCTCTAAGTCTGCAAGCAAGTGCCGATCCATAGTCAAACACTTGGCTGTCGGATACCTACTCAAGGCATCGGCAACCACGTTGGCCTTCCCCGAGTGATACTGAAGTGATATGTCAAAGTCCTTCGTCAACTCTAGCCATCTGCACTGCTTCATGTTGAGCTCTTTCTGTGTAAACACATACTTCAAGCTCTTGTGATCTGTAAAAATCTCCACCCTCTCGCCATACAGATAGTGCTTCCACAAATTCAAAGCAAAAATCACCGCTGCCAGCTCCATGTCATGGGTTGGATAGTTCTTCTCACCGGGACGTAATTGTCTGGAAGCATAGGTAATCACCTTCCCATGCTGCTACAAGACACAACCCAGTCCCTTTCCTGAAGCATCACTATAAATAGTGAATCCACCTGATCCTGAAGGCAATGTCAGAATCGGAGCTGTCGTAGGCCGCTTCTTCAACTCATCAAAAGCTGTCTGACACTCCTCTGACCAAACATACTCAGCATCCTTCCGGGTCAACCGAGTCAACGACTTTGCAACCCGGGAGAAATCCTGCACAAATCTCCTATAATATCCTGCCAGCCCCAGGAAACTCCTGATCTCTGCCACTAAAGTCGGCGCTGTCCAAGCCTCAACTGCTGTGATCTTCTTCGAGTCCACTGAGATACCATCTCCAGTCACCACATGACCCAAGAAGTCAATCATGTCTAGGAAGAACTCGTACTTCGAGAGCTTGCCATACAGCCTCTCCCTCTTGAGTGTCTCCAGAACCACTCTCAAGTGCTCCTCGTGCTCTTCTTCTATCTTCGAATACACCAGGATATCATCAATAAATACCACCACGAACTTGTCCAAGTACTGGTGGAACACCTTGTTCGTTAGGTTCATAAACACAGCTGGTGCATTGGTCAGCCCAAACGGCATAACCAAAAACTCAAACTGCCTGTATCGCGTCCTGAAGGCGGTCTTGGGAATATCCTTACTCTTCACCTTCACTTGGTGATAACCTGACCTCAAATCAATCTTGGAGAATACCCGAGCTCCGCTCAACTGATCAAAGAGATAATCGATCCGCGGCAGTGGGTATCTGTTCTTGATCGTCAGGTTGTTAAGTGTTCTGTAGTCGATACACATCCGTATCGACCCATCCTTCTTGGGTACGAAAAGTACCGGTGTACCCCAAGATGAAGAACTCGATCGGATGAAGCCCTTGTCCTGCAGCTCATCCACCTGCTTATTCAGCTCCACCAATTCACTGTTGTTCACTCGATAGACATGCTAAAAAATTATTTCCGTGCCGGGAACCAAGTCTATCGAGAACGCTACATCCCTGTCCGGTAGAAGCCCTGGCAATACCTCTAGAAATACGTTCATAAACTCTGCGATCAAGGGATGCAGAGCCACCTGCTCCTCAACTGAAACTCTACAGAAGACGCCACTGTCCTGCTCTGCCTGCCGTCGGGTATACTCAAACTCTGGCTCTCCTGGCGCTCCAAACAAAACTCTACCCCCTCGACAATCAATGCGGGCGTGGTGTCTACTCAGTCAGTCCATACCTAATACAATGTCGTAGTTCGGTAGTGACATAATGAGTAGACTCACTCCCAACTCCCGGCCTCCTAACATAACGCTCTGTCCTCTGCAACATCACTCACGAGGATGACCCACTCCAGGTCGTGATCTTGCAGGTCCTAGGTAATGGTTCAGAAACCAGACTGTGTCTAATAGCATAAAATACTGACACAAAGCTGTGGGAAGCCCCGGAATCAAAGAGTGCAAATGCTGGAATGGAGTCGAGAAGAACCGAACCTGCTATCAGCTCTTCGATGGCCTCTGCATCCTCAGCCACCATGGCGAAAGCTCGCCCCTGCTGTCCACCTCGTGCCTGCTGTTGGTGCTGATGGAACCTCTGCTGCTGGGTATGCAATGGCCCCCTCAGCTGGCCTGCTGGAGCCTTGGCTCCACCTCCCTGAGCTCCACGTCCAAAAGCCCCAGGGCAATCCCTCAACTGGTGATCCCCCGCACCACAAAGTAGGCACTTGTCTAGCTTCTTCCTGCACTCATGGATCATATGCCCCGGCTTCTTGCAGAAGGCACAAATGACTACCTGCTGCTGACGCGGTGCCTGCTGCCCTCTCTGCTGCTGATGTTGCACGAACCGCTGCTGCTGAAAGAAATCGAAAATGACGAGAAAAAGTCTCTGTACAGACAGAGGTGCACCTCCAATATAGCAAAAATGCCAACCTGAGTCGGCACAACAGGAGCTGCGGTCTCGAGTCCCTGATGAACAGGACGAGAGGTGGCCAGCCTCTCGATAGTATCCCCCGAACCGGAGCGATGAGATCGCGTCTCCATAACCATCATGAAGGCAGATCAAAACAAGAAGCAATTTCTGAGAATGAAGCAAAATTTCAAAGGAGGAGAGTTTATACTCAAGGGAAGATAATAAACAGCAAATTTAGATAAAATGAATCTGATTAAAAGTTTTCCTAGTGTGATTGAGTACCCTTAAAAATATTCTAATCCTACTGTAGGCTGTAGTGGTACTCTAGTTCGAATACCACTACATTTCCAACCTAGACCTGCATGGGCCACCACTAAAAACGTGTCACGACCTGCACCCTAGAGTAAGGGCACGAGACGTGGGTACGTCCAGCCTACGCCGCAGTGTCGACGGTAGAATGCTGTCCTAGGTCACAACATCTAACAATTTAAGGTAATAACAGTTATACTCCCCGAATGGGGGTGACATAACAGAATATATCTCAATCACATCTAAGGTAGAATACGATAAGATAGAATGATATAAAAGATGCAAGATCCAAATCCATAGGAAATACAAATAGAGAGAAAGCTAAGTGTCTAGATAAACTCCACTAACATCCAGAAATAATACAGATCCAAATATACAACTCAGTCTCCAATACTATGAAATAAGATAAAGATATCTATGGAGCAACAGTCTCTACAGCTAAGGGATCCGACTGGAAGTCCAGATCGCAAGTGTCCTCTAAGGCTGTCCCATAGAAAGTATCTAAGCAGGCCTCCTCCTCGTCCACTGTAAAAATTTTAACAGGTCCAATCAGGACGGGAACGAGCACATATCTCTCAAAATAGTTCATAACAGGTTAAGAGTATAAATCATGCAATAGAGTAAAATACAGGAAATGTTGGAAAGGAAGTACGTGAAAACAGGAGATATTTTATAACTGAAAGTAAATACATAATAAGTAAAGACTGTAAGTGGCTAAGTGATTTAGAGTACAATATGGTTATGTAAACGGCTTAGGGGCACATGAATCCAACTAAGAGGCACATGAATACCTACTGGGGATAATGATCACATAACCAATTCTACTTACCCCGTCCCAATCAATACACAAGGATCCATTCAAGTTATGTTATTGGCGCATGAATACAGCTAAGGATACATGAACTCATGTAATGAGTAGTACATGAGGCACATGATAGTACATGAAGGCACATGAGAACATGTAAATACATGAACTAGTACGAATGTACGAATGCAAGGAGTATCTGATGCACATGATAAAGTACATGAATATGAAATACCCGATACATCCGTAGAGGGATAACATCTCAGAAAAGGATCCATATAGTACTAATCCGTGAAGATACATGTCTGCATCAAGTAAAGTAATCTAGAGCAAGAATATAGTTCCAGACAGGTATAAAAAGATCAGAGAATGTACTCGCCTGCTATCTGAATGTCCAAGATAAAAGTACTGTCCGAGGAGTGGTGTCTGACTCCTATATAACAGTACAAGTCACTATGAGTCAAAAATAATAATAAGATGCAAATCAATACATTCTACATGAATCTAGGTCAATCTAGACCAAAGTCAACTCTTGGTCAACTCTGGTCAACCCTAAAAGTCAAACTAGGTCAACTAGGTCAAACCTAAGTCAAACAAGTCTATACTAGTCTAACTAGTCTATTCTAGGTCTAACAAGGCTATACAAATCCAATCTAGACTCACTAGGCAAACAGACACACCCATAGGCTAAGAGCCCTATGCTAGAGGCTATTAGGCAATTCCATGCCTAAAACCAACCATAACACATATACACATGTCAAATTATATATATCTAAAATAACACACATATTGATATATTGATATAATCTAATATAGAAATACACAATAGCAAATAGGTTACCTATATGTACCACACATACATATATATCTAATATATATAATAGTACACACACATTATTGTAAAATATAGGATACCTATATATATATCTCACAAATATATATATACATGTATATATGTATGTACACATATATATTAGGATAGGAAGGTACAATGTGAATAGATACTTGTGTGTGTGTGTGTGTGTGTGTGTGTGGCATGAGGGTGTGATATAACATGTGTGTGTGTGAGTGAGAAACAAGAGAGGACAGGCAATACCAAAACAGTGGCTAATCATTGGTTCACATGACATTTATATGTAACTGATCTCAAGTTTTTAGGGAACTAAATAACAGTAGCAATGGGAAGAAAAATCAGTGAGCTAACTATAGTAAAAACTGGAAAATATAAACAGTTGAAGGTTTACCCATGTAACAGTCCCTGTGTATCAGTAACAGTATACAGTCGAATGAAATTACCCAATAAAATTCAAATACCACATCAAAACCTATTCTAATATGTAAACTAACTAATATAGATTATAAATCATATATAGGATCTAATTTAGCAATTAATAACATGTACTAAACATTTAAAACTGAATGTAAATAGAGAACAAAATAATACACAGATACGCACAGTGCACTCCTCGTGCACGCGTGATACCGTGTCCGACACGACATGAGAGGTCGTGTAACTTGACACACGTGGTGTCAGTCAGTGCCCCTACTCGTGTGTCCAAAATCACGTGTCAAAGTGGCGTGTCCATGGCGCAAACAACCCCGAGTAGCAGGGGAAGCACACTGCTCGCGTGCACGTGCTGCACCCTTGTGTTCGTGTGTCCAAACCGACACGACGCGACACCAATACGACCTCAGAACATTGAAAACTAGTAAACGAGCCTAAACCCTAATTTTCTATTCAAAAATATTACTGAAATCGAATCGAAATGCCCTTTGGGGCATTTCATCAAACACCTACATACATGGACTGATACGTGTCTGATACGGACACGTATCGGACTCGAAACCTAGGGTTAGCTATACCTACAGTTAGGGTAGGCCTAGGGATTCCTGAATATGCAATAAAAATAGTATTTTATGGTGTAGATTCGAATTTACCTATGGGTTTATAAAAGCTCAAAAAGCCCCAAATGAGAATGGATCCTCAATCCACCAAACTCCTTCAAATTGTTTCTTCCCTGAAATTTCTTAATACCAACAGCAAGTAGAATAAATTTAGAACCTATTGCAATTAGTTTGGGGGAAAAAGGAATTAAATAGGAATTTCTAGGAATTATTGAAGTTGGAGCATACCTCTTTCTTAAACTTGAGAACTTCCTAAAGGAGGCTAGCCCTAACTTTGAGGAGATTACTTATAGGGGAAATCCCTAGGCTAGTGTGGCCGGCCATAGGCTATGTTGGGCTAGGTTAGGGTTACATGGTGTTGGGTTGGGCCTCTATAGGCTTAAGTCATAAATCATGACTTATGAAACCACAAGCCATTCTCTATTCAAATAAATTCATGTTTCCTTCTAATAAATTCTAATGAGTTTGATATCACTAACTTAGGTCAAGCTAGGGTTACACTCTCTAACCAAGTAGTCATGATCTAGGTTAGCTTCTAGGACAGTCTCCTAAGTCACCCTGAGTCAAAGTCAATAATAGCACCAAATCAATTATACTAAAATCACTTAAAATTCTAATAATTATAATTAATACTAAATAATTCCAAATAATTCCAAAATTTTAAAAATGACCAAAATACTCTCAAGTTAGAAATGTGGTAGTGACACAACTAATTTGGATAGGAATAGGATTGGTTTAAATAAGAAACGATCTAATTAATGCTAGATATGATTCCAATAGGATAAGAATTTCTAATGGATAAATCTTCCCATAAATTTAAATCAAATAAATTATTTAAAAATAAATCAATTTGATTACAATCCTTTAAATGATTACCATAATAACTTTAAGTATTATTCTATATTATCAAATAATTCAAATCATATGAATCCAAATCCAAATCAAACTCAACATAATAACTTTAAAATAATATCTAATATTTATCAAAATAATTTAAATCAAATAATAAATAAATTATTTAATCAAATAATATTTCAAATCTAGATTAGACAAATTGTAATGCTCCAATTAGTCATCGTAAGTATTTTAAACAATATTTAAATTATCAACATAATTTAAAGTATAGTTGTTAACCATCAAGATAATTTAAATAAATTCAAATATAATCAAATAACTGATTAACATATCAAAATAATACTTGACGTCATCAAATATTATAAAACTTACTTTTATAAATCCAAATCTTTATTTTAAAATAAACAGACAAAAAACCTTTTTTCGCACAAAATTGTTTTTTTTAAAAACCAATTTTTAGAAGACCAAAAATAATAAAAACATATTTTATATTTCAAATAAAAAATTATAGAACATTTTTTTAGAAACATTATTTCAAACCATTAATTTAAAACTAGTTTTTGGTAACAAAAATAATCACAAAATATCTTTTACAATTTTTTTACGAAAATTACTTTTAAACACGAAATTAAAATATATAGATATAATTTAAAAAATAATAATTTTGGGAAGATGAGTTACAAATCTACCCACCTTTGAAAATTTTCGTACTCGAAATTTAAGGACTACTAGAATAGACGGACTTGGTTGATCGGTAAAAGGATAGTAAGAATTTGTGATAAGAGAAAATAGATGGAAGGAAAAAGAGAACTTCTTTAATGAGAACATTAATCAATTTGGATAAAAAAATAGAAGAAGTGAATGGATATGGCTTGATGTGCACGGACACGATGCACAAATATATTTGTAGGTGGAGAAAATTAATGGAACAGAGAATAATAAGCCTCCTTATATAGGAGGTGGAAGCTACTATTTAGATAAGGATTATGATAGTTGCAAATCCCTTTTTGATATCTCACTTTTAAATTTTAATCAATTTAAAACCGATTCAATCCAAATCCAAATCCAATCCAATTTCGAATTAAATCTATATATATTCAAATCCAAATTTAATATTGATAACTTCCATATTTAAATTAAGCATATTAAAAGTAATAAGAAAATTTCAAATTTAAATACCCATAATAAGTTTAATAAAATAGAGAAATTCAAAATAATTTTTTATAAATAATATAAAAATAATAATAAATAATTTTGAAAATTACAATAAATATTTGACTATTTGAAATACCTTTTTAATAAATTAAAATAATTAATAAAATAATTTTGAAAATTTAAAATATGTACATGAATTGAATTTCATGTACTCGCATGCAATTAATATTTTACATAAAACATATTTTTCCAGTATAGTACATAAAAAAGAGAAAAAATATCATTTCTTAAATCACTACCTGTACTTGTATAAATAAAAAGCATTTTTATAGTAATAAAAATAAAACATTTGACTAAATTTTTGCGAAAAAATATTTATATACAAATTATTTACCCTTTATGTTTCGAAAACAAAACTATTTACTATATTTACGAAACCTAAAATAAACTATTTATGTAAAATAACTAAATAAATAAATATCACGTATGTATGTACTCGCACTTGTCGTACAAATATCCGCATAAAACAAATATATATAAAAAAATGTAGTAAAATTTTAGGGGGTTTACAGGGCACGTCCATGTTACCTCTGAACTATTTTTTGATAATTATTCCCCAGTGGGATAATTAAGAAATATTTTGCCACGTCTATATAACCTCTGAGCAAAACACTCATCAGAAATAATCACGTCCATATTACCTTTAAATTTTTTACTGACACCTACTTAAATATTATATACCCGTCCATGTCCATATTACCTCTGGTCGAGATATAAAACATTCTCTGCTATTATGTCCATATTACCTCTATTACCAGCTTCTTTCAACTTATTATCTATATTCAAGAACCTTGAATATAAAACGGGTAATGAGTCCACATCCAATTCTCTAGCAGAATACCTACCAAAAATATCTCTACTACGTCCATATTACCTCTATTTCTGATATTTCACAAACCACAGTCATGAGTTCAGAAAGCCAAAAGATTCTTCATTGAATTGTTCTAAAAAAAGCAAGATACAAGAGTTTTACGGCTAAATGAGCCAATTACAAATAAGAAGACTTAAGGGATGCAGCATTGATTGATGCTATCCCTCAAAGCCATAACTTCAGCTTGTGATTTGACAAGAACATGACGGCGTACTTCTTCCTGCCGAGTAGTCCCATCCCTGAAGGGAACTAGTCTCGCATGCTCCTCCTCCAACTTTACCAGCTGCTCTTTTAATTGATCTAAAGTTGTGACAGTCACAACAGCCTGAGCTGTATAGTCCTCTTGTTCAGACACAACCACTCTTAAGTTGGTATCTAGCTGGGCAATCTCCTTATGAAGCCGTACAATCTGATTATACTTTTCGGTGATCTGGATGGCCAGCTTGTCCTTCGAAGAATACGAGCTTGGCTTGTAGCATTAAACTGTTCATATTGATCAGCCAGCTCACTAATCTCTTTAGCCAGGATTTCCTTTCTCGCTTGTAAAGTAGCCTCCTCCTCTTCAATAGTCGCAACCAAAGCTGCGTCTTCTTCAAGGAACATCGAGGTTGGGCTTCGTCGACTGACTTCACAGAATCTAGCCACTCGGTTTTCCAAGTCAGCTAGGACTTTCCTTAAAGCATTTGCCTTCTCCTCGTAACCAGCAATGCTTTCAAGGACTGCCACATGGCATTCAACAATAGCCTTCACGGGCCCGAAGGCGGCATTTCGGTTCAAGACTCCAGGAAGCTTCACTTTTAGGATAGAGTAGAAATCTTTTATGACTTCCTGAGCTATTTTATCATCTTCAGAGGAAGTCGTTGGAGAGGGAGCTTGATGGGGATCTTCCGTCCCAGGAAGAGATACTTGGGAAGAAGCCGAACCTGACAATAAAGTAATATACATATCAGTAACGGAAAGAAAAACTTAAAGAGTGCGAAAGAGTTGTAATTTTATACCTCCTGCCTGCTCAATATCAACTTGAGCTAGGGAAACAAGAGCAGACCCAGGTCGCTCAATGTCAACTTCAGTCAAAACAGATGCAGGTTGCTTGTCTTCTACGGCCTCAGCTGGACCTGGAGCAGATTCGGTAACAGCCGCCTCAGTGCGCTGATCAACTTCTTCAGCTACCGATACCGACTCACCAAAAAATAGTTCAGAAATAAGGGCCCCATCTGGACCCGAAGCGGATTCAATAGCGGCCGTCTTAACGCGCCGTTCAACTACTTTTTTAGCAACCGATGTCGATTTACTGACAAAATCTTCTACACCAACTACCCCGAAGAACCGGAGGCAACTTCTTGTCTTGCCTTAGTGTCTAGGGCAGTCTCTGTACGTTGTTTTCTCTTCTCGTCTACAAGGAAATACATGACGGAAGTCAGTCTCATCAGAAGTACGCAAAATTGAAGTCGAAAAATCTCATCCGAAGTAAGGTGCAAGAATAACGTACCCACGGGAGGGTGAGCTGATTGGATTTGACTCTCGTCCAACTCCTTTATTAGACCCCAAGCTCAGACATATCTCCTAAAGAGATATCATAAGAGGGACTGGCTTCATCCATCGGTTGAGGACGAATGGGGGTCACCGTCGTCACGTCTACCTCTTCAGACGAAGAGGCACCTGCCTTGGTCATGAATTCAACGTCCTGTGCAAAGGACAAACGTAAGGATAAGAGAGCATTATTTGAAGACTGCACGAGTATTGGTTTTACCAAAACGGCTATGGAATCCAGAAAGGGATCTACCTCCGGGATAGTAATGGCCCATGACGTCATTTTACTCTTTTGAGTTTGCCGGAAAGATCTTTTTGGAGGAGGCGAGCCGGCACCCACATCCTTGACCTTCTTTACACCTCTAACAACAAGCTTCTTCTTCCATTTAAAAGTCGACTGTTGAGCCAGTTCAGTCGAAGCTTTTCATTTTTGAGGAAGATCAGGGAGAGAAGTGTCCTCTTCAATATTTTTCCTTTGTGGTACTGTAGCAGTCGGCTCTTCAAGAGCAGCCCTCCGTTGTAATGCTGTAGCCAGCTCTGCTGCAAGTGCGGTACCTTCCTTCTATGGCCCCTTATTGCTCAGGTTTGTCCTATATCGGCTAGTGTAGGGGCAAGCCTAGTCCCCGATACTAAACTCTACTCACGGTCATACCGAAGATTAAGGGTATTGACCTGGGTATAAAACTTTACAGCAGCAAAGAGTAAGTGAGTTTCAGGTTTATCTTCTGACAAAGTAAAAAAATTCTCCTGTGCATCCGGCGTTGTAATTGCCCCATGCACGCGCCCGTCAATCAGGCTTCCAATCGACTGAAGATGAGGGCTAGGGTTGCCCTGAAGAAGCTGGCTATACCCAAACTGCCGTACAAAACAACTTCGCAGATAAGATTCCGAGAAAGTATGGTTCCTATCCCTGGGCACCAGATGAGAAGGCCTGATAGACTGGAGCCAACGGAATGCTCTAGGAGTCAAGCTCGTAGTGAGTGCTCCCTCATCTACTAAAGTATCGCCTGCACGGCCCCTGCCAGATGGAGGGGACACTCTGAAGAATTCATAATTCAGTAGGAAGCTCAAAGTCCTCCTACAAGCAGGTACCCCGGTGACGGCCCAGTCTGCGTCATTGAACCTCCAAAGAAAGGCATCTTCTGCCAAAGAGTCTGCGATCATCCCGGCATTCATTAATCTGGGACAGTACAGCACCAGCCATCCTATTAAGTAATAAAAGGGAAGTTCAGTCCTGGCAAAGTCCCTTCTACCATCATGCGTCACCGCGCTTGCAGTAAAGTCCCGTAAACCTCGTTGGATGGCGCAAACCATTACAGAAAGCAAGGCGAGCCGGTATCCGAACACCAACCTTACAGCCGAAAGAATCATACCCCGGCTCATACTTTCGATAGACCCTGAACTACCAGGGACTACACAGTCGCAGAGCCACGTCATCAGAAAAGCGGCCAGCACATCCTTCTCCGACAACTTGAACTCAGCTTGCCGAAAGAAGTGAAAAATCGAGGACTCTCCCTTGGGATCATCGCTGTCATCGGTGTCTACTGCCCCGTGATCTGTCACCAGTTGCTCTATGTTAGATTTTGTTAAGGGCTTACGAGTTGAGGAGAAGATCGGGCCATCTTCTTCTTCTTTCTTAATAAAGACATAGTTAGTCCAAGACCTCGTATTGGGAATGGCCCCCTCGGTCTTGTCCTTCTTTGTGATCCTGTGACAGATAAAAAAGTTACAGAGTAACTCTTTGTATACTCCCACCATCTTGTGGTTTTCCTTTTCCAAGTCTAAAATCTCTTCATCAAAAGGAACGTATTTCTCGTACGGCTCCGTTCCCTAGGGCAGCTTTGATATTACCTGCATCTTATGTAGAGCCAAACCCATCTCCCTGCCCGGAGTAAAGAAAGTACAGGTGTAATGATTGTACAACTCCACCAATGCAATAGACATAGGCTAATTCACTTTTATGCCATATTGGGTGGCTTTCATGGCGTAAAACAGGCCGAAAGGTTTTAAGGTGTTCTCGTAAGTCGAAAGCACCCATTCAGTAAGGTCACTCCAGAATGGGATGGGGTATCTCCAACCTTCCATCCGCAGCTTCCCTTTCGGATACGACTCCTTCTTTGACATCATCAGATTGAAGAGGGTCTCGATAGCATAAGGAAGAAGATCAGTCGGAATATCGTTTATTATGGCCCCAGGGTGCAGCCCCCTCGTGGAATAAGATGTGGAGCCTTTGACACACTTGAAGGTGTCTTTCTTCTGGTCATCGAAGTTAAATTGGATCTTGC
Source organism: Iris pallida (assembly GCA_029216955.1). Lineage (NCBI taxonomy): Eukaryota > Viridiplantae > Streptophyta > Magnoliopsida > Asparagales > Iridaceae > Iris > Iris pallida. The sequence goes on along the minus strand of JANAVB010013999.1, from coordinate 14,723,427 downwards.
CAAAGACGACTCCATAAAGTTCAGGGGTCAGATCCCATTTCATCTGTCTCTGGACAACTAAATTGGTAAATGCCGACAGAGGGTATTGGCGTTCCATAGTAGGCAATCATATCCTCAAGTCGTTTAATCTGACCACCAAAGGGTCCCTTAGACGTTTCGGCTCGTCATCCTCAAACTCCAAGCTGTCACCAAACAGAAAGTACGGTCTCTTGAAGCTCTGCACCCCTCCGAGCATGAACTTCTCATTGTTCGTCATCTGTCTTAGGAACATCTTGTCCTGTTCAAGCATAGCGATCATCCGCACCGAAGGTTGGTTTTGGCTGATCTTAGCTTGAACGTTCCTGATCATGGCGATGACGAGGCTTGAATCCAGAGCCTGGCGGACAGAGCTAAGAGGAATCCCACCAAGAGCCGGGACAACCATGTCAACTGCAAAAACAGAACAAAAAGTCAAAAAAAGAATAAGTCCTGGAAAAACTTTCTATGCACCTGAATTCTATGCGCCCATATGACATTTGGGCGCATAGGAGTCCTTCTCGAACACAAAATGTTTCTGTGTGGGCGCATAACATGTTGCAGTAAGAAGCAACAAGTATGTGTGTGCATGACTTTGTGGGCGCATAAAGATACTATACAGAGGAAGGTTGCTTTGGGTGCATATCAATGGCTATGCGCCCAAGCAGAAATAAGTCTGAGTGTCGCAAATTAACGCTCTGGACCTTATTTTAAGGACACCGCCTCACCCAGAATGGGGTCTTGGACCAGTAAAGACATTGCCGAAGGAGGAGAATCACTCTCTGCAGTCTCCTTACCCTTCGTGGACCTCTTGGGAGTCGAAACAGCCTTGGGAGACATGATCTCACGAAAAAAAGGAAACGAAAAAACTCTTGGAAATTTTTGAAAAGAGGAGAGAATGAATTTTCTCTCCCCTTGGGCCTATTTATAGGCAAAATAGGGTACTATACACCCACACAAGATCCAACTTTTGCATATTATGCGCCCATATTTTTCTTACGTGGGCTACACATAGACATCACACAGAGAGTGGACCTCTTCAAATTCTGTTCCAACGAATCTGTCGATTTAGATTTTTTCTCAACATCCATATTTGACAGCCTGGCAACATTCATGCGCCCAAGAAGATGATCCTTCATGCGCCCATAAAGCTATTAAAAGTCTTCCATGCTTCTTTTAAAGTATTCTGAACTCATTCGAGTAGGGGGTCTTGTAGAAGCATGAAAATGAAGGACTATGCACCCATACTGAAGGAGCTGTTATGCGCCCACATGATAAAGGGGGCTATGTGCCCACAGAAAACTGCTTCATATACTAATCATGCGCCCAAGTGTGGGCGTATAGTCTGCTCCCAGCACTATGCACCCAAGGCAGAAATGACCCTATGACCCGGTCAATATCCACGATCAATCATGGGCCGAGGCATGCGGCCACACAGTCTCAACGTGCAGTCGTGCATCGAAGCATGCGACCACGATCTACCCACGATCTGCCTACGATCATGCAGTCTTTATGCACCTACGTCCTATGAACCCAAAGGGACACTATGTGTCCACAGTGACGTCAGTGTATTTTTTACATGTGTGCGCATAACAGTCGTTTCAGTATAAAACGACTATAAATAGAGGACATATGCCTCTTCAAATGGACAGAACAGAGAGCATTTCAAAGCCAAATTGCTGCCCTTCTAGCCAGTGAGCCGAGAGTTAGCAATTTTCTTAGGTTTTCTCCCACTTTTGTAAATCGGAGTGTCAACGGAGTAAAGGAGCAATTGCCGCTCGATCTCCATCGTCCTATTTCCCATAATTCTTTTTGTACTCGGGGATTCTCAATGCCAGATCTCTCAGGTGTACTCAATTTGTAGTACCTTGTGCTAATAAGAAAAGATAGTGATTCTTTTTTTTTGTAAGTGTCTACACTTGGTAGTGGATTTGTCTCCACCCGGTAGAGACTTTGTTTTATATTTCAGTTGATATATTTGATTGGTTCTTCCTTCATTGTGTTGTAGATGAGATTTAGTATTGCCTGTGACTATTCATGAGCTGGAGCTCTTATATTACAGCTTATATATGTATATGCAGATCCCATACATTGGGATGGTCTTCGTATGCAAACAGCTGGCATGTACGTATCCTATGTATTTTGGGATTGGATCGTTATATAGGCCGAATCAGTCTTGCGGCCCTAGGTTGTTGTTCGAGGATGCTCATCTTTGTGCATAAGTTTCCAATGACTATGTAATGGTCCTTACCTTACTCACTACCAAAATTAGTCAAATTAATGATAAAATTAACGAATCTGGAATAAAACATAACTAATTTTTTTTGTAAAAATTAGCGACGTATGGAAATGACGTCGCAATACGTCACTGCTAACGATGTTCAACGATTTTTAACAACTACCTTTAATATTATGGAAGGTGGCATCGCTGAGTAGTCGGTAAATGTTGTTATATTTTTAATAATAGCGACATTTAGCAACTCAAAACGTAATATGTCGATGTATACTAAAAACTAGCAACGTTTAGTGACGTTTAGTACGGATGTCGCTAAATTGATTAATATAGGGTTCTGGCTCTGGTTCGACTTTTTATTATTTTGTTTCCAAAATTTTGAATCCCACCCCATCCGACCTCTTCGTCCCCGATCCCCTCGACGAACCCTCGACCCCTCAGTGAATCCAGACCCCTAGGGGAATACCCGGCATACCTCCTGCGAATCCCCGACGAAACCCTCCTCCCCGAGAAACTTTGGCGCTCCAGGCCGCCTCCGCCTCCGACGCTCCAGCCCTCCTCCACCTACAATCCTCCTTCTCTCTCCGGTCGGCTCCCATGCCCCTCATCTCGGTAAACCTATCTCTCTCTCTTTCTTGTAGAACGAACATGGGACACAGGGACACGTGACACAGGGACACACGAGACACATGGACATACCCGAGCATAGAGACTTGGATACACACGCTGACACGGGACATAAGGACACACCCGGGCACAGAGAATTGGACACGCTGACATGGGACCCACACAATGAGTCTTGGACACGCTAACAAGGGACACACACACAATGACATACTAACACGGGACAATAGCTGTGGGATTTTGTTCATTTAGTTAACTTTTAGAATATTTTTAGGGATTATGTTCTATTTTGATACGTAATTAGGAATTTGTTATGTATTTGAGATTATAGTGACATGGGCACACAAATCGGACACTGACATAGACACACACTGATTTTCTTGTCAATAAGTATGTACATATGTGTATGGATTGCATTCTAATTTTTCCATAAGTTTAATTAATATCGAATTGATATTACATATAGGAAATAACATAGATACATAAATGAGTTAGTATGGATATATGTTAATATGGTATCGTGAAATGATTATAGGTGTATTTCCTAGTTTAAGGTGTGAATATAGGCTTGTGTCACATCTTCTACCAATATATATACTAAAAATAGAACATGTTATAGTATATCGGAAAAGATTAAGTTGTAACCTACACACATGTTGGAACTAGTTTTGTGATAATCTAAGGAAGGTTATATGTGTTTGACGGGTCCTAAATTTAGGCTATCTAAGGAAGGTTGTATCCTAGATATATTTTGATTTCTAAGATATGAAACATAGGTATCCATCTAAATATATATGTATCTTTATTTTTATTTTGATACGGAGATACATGGCGACACCTATATCCTCAAATTGGGATTCCCCATATGTCTACTAGGTTTAGAGATAGATAGATACATATATAACGGTATAGAAATATATATAGTTATAGAAGTAGGTATAAATATTTGTTGAGTGTCAAGAGTGAGTGGCCTTGAGTGTTTGTTTGTACCAAGATACCAAGTGTTAAGTGTGTTGGTACCAAGATACCAAATACCCAGAGAAGGCGTCAACACCTATGTTTATATTGGACACTTCGAGGTCAAGGGTAATCTAAGGAAGGTACCAAGGAATACCATAGTACCTATAGCGTATAGAATAAGTATCCTAGAAGTATATCAAGATCATACTGAGGTATTTTGGGAATTGGATAGTTGTCAAGGTAAGTTTGGGGTTCGTATGGAAGTATCTAGAGTGTATAGAGTGAGTATATCATATCAGCCAAAGTCAAGTGTCCATGTCAGCCCTTATCTGCAAAGTAAATTTACATATGTAACTCTTTTTGAGGCTTTTAGAGTTATACCAATTTTCAAAAAATAGCAGAAAAGACAAAGAACGAAAGGAGTAAAAAATCATAAAAAATAAAGAACAAAAAATCCTAGAAAAAGAAAATTATAATACTTGGCATTTTCTAGTATTTTTTTGAAAATCTGGTATAACTCTGAAAGCCTTAAAAGGCTTATAGAAGTAAATTTTTTTTGAAGAGAAGGGCTGACATTGAACATGTGATGACACTTATTTAATAGGATTTGAAATTGAAGTTGTGCACATGTCTACTAGTTTTAAGATAGTCATAGATTATAAAATGGATACTCATGAATATTAGGATGTGGATACTCACGTATCATGGCTTGGATACTTACGCATCAATAAGATTTGTTAGATGAACATGTGTATCCACATTTGCATCCATCTGGATAATATACTCAAATAATGTGTATCCATCTTTGCAGAATTATCTTCAAATGGATATGAATTACTACCTACATTATCATTCATGGATGTACAACCATCATCATGATAATATATGCGGTGTATCAGATGAATTTATACATGGGGTAGAGCAATTTCTGCAGTTCGCCAAGGCATTCCTCAGCACATGGACATCAAAAAAATTAAGTGTCCATGTGTGAGATGCCGCAACTTGAAATATCATCCATAAGTAGACGTGATATATCATTTATAATTGAGGGTTTCATGCTGAATTACTATTAGTGGACCTCACAAGGATAGCGTGTGTCTCTAGCTGCGGAGCTGGAGCCATATGTGGAGCCGTATATGGATGTCCATGACCACCCTGATTACGATGACAAGAGGGTGAACATGGTTTTCGATGTTGCGAGGCCTTGTTTCGATCCGGACAATCATGATGCGGCTGAGAAGGCATCGAATGTTGATGCTGCGAAGTTCATAGAGTTGTTAGAGAATACAAGGACTCCATTGTATCCTGGTTGTGAGAACCATTCACCATTGGAGGTGGTTATAAGACTTTTGAGCATAATGTCTGATTTTAACATCTCAAGAATGCTACAACCGACTGATGGAGTTGATTATAGAGATCTTGCCAGAGGGTGCCAAGTTACCTACAAACTTCTACTGGTCTAAGAGGATGGTGATATAGCTCTAGATGGGATGCGAAAAAATTGATGCGTATCGTAACGGATGCATTTTGTACTTCAAAGACGATAAGGATGAAGACGTGTGCAGATTTTGTTGTGCTGATCGCTACAAAGCAACTGGTATAAGTAGGACTCTAGGTACAAGAAAGCCAACCGATTTAATGTACTGCTTGACTTTGATGTTGCGTTCGTAGAGGTTGTTTATGGTGAAAGAACAGGCGGGAACAAATCGAAGGGGTGTTGGATCACCCATCCGATGGAGAAGCATGGAAGCACTTTGATCAAGAGTATCCAAATTTTGCCTCGAATTCACATAATGTCATATCGTGGCACTTTGAATTAGCTGTGGGAAGTAGAAGCCAATACGTATGATGTTTTCAAAAAAAATAGAACTTTTAGATGAGGGCCGCACTTATGTGGACCATCAACGACTTTTCAGCTTATGGAACGTTATCGGGATAGAGCACTCATGGTCATCTCTCATGTTCGTATTGCATGGACCGCATGGAGGCTTTCCATTTGAAATATGAAGGAAAACTTTGCTTCTTCGATTGTCGTCGATGGTTCCTGCTGAAGGATCATCCGTTCCGGAGGAACATTCATGCTTTTCATGCCGACATTGTGGAGAAGGCCAATCCACCGCCAAGGTGGACCGGAGACATGATATGGAAGAAGTTTCAAGATTTTTCAAGTGCTATCGAAGAGCGTACAAAGGGGTACAAGTGTGATGGATTTGGTCACACTCATAACTGGACGAAGAATAGTATATTCTGGAAACTATCATATTAGAGCACCTACCTGATCCGATATAACCTTGATGTCATGCATATCGAAAAGAATATGTTTAACAACATAATTAATACTGTCATGGATGTAAAGGGAACTAAAGACAATTCCAAGGCCAGGTTGGACTTAGAAGATAATGCAGACGTCCTGCGCTGCATTTGATAGAGGAAGGCAATGAAAAGTATAGAAACCTAAGGCAATTTTTTTACTAGACATGGAAGATAAAGGAAGACTTTGCAGGTGGATTCAGGGCTTAAAATTTCCTGATGGGTATGTGTCAAATCTGAGAAGATACGTCGACCCAAAGGAGAACAAACTGACGAGAATAAAGAGCCACGACTGTCACATATTTATGGAAAGGTTAATTCCGATTGTATTTTGGGAATTATTATCGCAGGTCACTTGGGATCCTTTGACAGAGCTTAGCATATTATTCAGAGATGTTTGTTATCATTTAGAAAAGTAAGAGAAGGACATTGTGGTAATACTGTGCAAGCTCGAAAGGGTGTTCCCTCCTGGATTTTTCGACTCCATGGAGCATTTGCCAATTTATCTTTCCTATGAGGCACGTGTTGGTGGGCTGATCGGTTGTCGGTGGATGCACCCGTTCAAGGGGCATTTGAACCAGCTAAAGAGAAAGGTAAAAAATAAGGCACGGGTCGAGGTAACTATTTGTGAAGCATATGTTCTCAAGGATACAAACTTTTGTTCCATGTATTCCAAACCTTACATTGTCACTAATCGAACGAGAGACTCAAGAAACGACGATGGGTACCTGGAATCTAATGATTCAATAATGAAAGTATTTAATGCATTCGGAAAGCCTTCCGAAAAAATAAAGAAGAGATTTCTGAATGACGACGAGCTAAGGGCTGCTCAGTTGTATATATGACTCAATTGCGACGAAGATGAAGTTGAGAAGCTTGGATGGAAAGTAATTAATACGTCCATGTTCATGTCATCTCAATGTAATAGTATCCGATATTACTATTACACTAATTGGCCGATGTGCTATTATTTTTCATCACCTTTAATATTGAGGTGAGGTTGCATAGACCATACTTAACAGATGAAGAAGTAGAACATCAAATGAGACATCATTTTCCTTTCTGGTTGAGTGTATATGTAAGTAACTTGGTAATTACTTTTTGTATATGCACTTTACACAAAAATTAACGAAACGTTGATCTTAATTTCTTATCTTGTGGTATTTAGGTCGATCTTCCAGACGCAACACTAGAGAATGAATCTATTAGAATTCTAACCAGAGGGCCAATTTATGGTGTCAAAATTTGGCCAAGCTATTATGTGAATGGGTTTAGGTTCAAGTCAACAAATTCCCCCGATCAGAGAGAGCTTTCTGAATCTTAATTCCATAAAAAACAATTATTTGTGTATCAAATCTACATACTACAAAAATGTCAATCAAGGCAATGATTTCTATGACGTCTTACGGGAGATAGTTGAGTTGACATATAACTATGGCATAGAGCCTATTAAGATCGTGTTATTCAAGTGTGATTGGTTCAATTCGAACCAAGATCAAGGTTAAAAAATAGACAAGCATGGTCTCGTGGATATAAATTACTGACATCAATATTAAGGCCACGAATCATTTGTCCCGGACAAGCATGGTCTCGTGTACTTCACAACTTATTCTAAATAGAAAACAATAAGGTTGGGCTGGTGCTCAGTATGCAAGACCAAAGCTAGAAATATGGAAGGGCTTGGATCAACTACTCGGATGCCCCGAACGATAGGAAGGCATTCTAGTTTGCCCACTTCAAGGTAATTAAAGTATATTTTCTTTTAATATCAATTATCTTTTATGCATATTATATAACTTACTATTTTACTTATTGTAGAGAACATATTTTTCTCCACCACATCGGGTTGAGCATATTGAGAAGCAGTTTCCTGCCGTTGCCACCAAGTTGATCTATGATGCGATCGATGACCATAAGGCTCGTCATCGCTCTGAAAAAAATTGATCCAAGGTTAGATCACACATGAGCAGTGGACTACGATGAGGGTTAGATTCGAAGATGCTCGATACAAGGATTATTCGGAGAAGCAAAGGCGGCTAGGATGAGGGCATAAAAGTGGTGTGGTGGATCGATTCCCATGATAGAACATTTCCGTTGTCTGGTATATATTTTATTGAATATATATTTTAAAGAAAGTAGGATAAAATGTTTAATTTTAATAACAAATAAAATATTTTTATAGGTACAGAGGGGTGAGGATGCCAACATGGTGACCGTCTTCCTGGCTACCAATCGAAAGGGCAAAAACCTCATCGATGAGAGAGCCAAGCAAAGCTATGCAAGTATTACTTTATGTTTCTTTAACTTTAATATAACTTAGAAAATATGCAAATAGATATCCATATAGTTAGTAATAAGTACTTTAGATATTAGCAACTACAACGATTGGATAGTAAAAAGTATGTTTTGTTGGAGTCCAGTCTGGATTTGGTAATAACATATTTATGGAGTCCAAATTTGATTAAATATTTGATTTAATTTGATTTGGATGTCCATAATTAGTGTTGGGCTATTTTAGATATAATATGATTCTTATTTGAGGGTTTCCTATTTAAGAGATCCTATTATAATCTAAAATAGGATGTTGACGGTTATTTTAGGTTTAGTAGGATTCTTATTTGAGGGCTTCCTATTTAAGAAATCCTATTATGACCTAAAATAGCTTTTTCTCATCCTATATATATGGGGTGAGGGTGGAGGCACAAAGTACAGCTCAAAGTTGGAGATTCGAGGTGGTCGTCCACAGGAAATCTAAGAGAAAGTTTCGCACTTTGCTCTTAAGACTTCGCCATCTAAGACAGAAGGAAGAATAGATCTAATCGAGGGGTCGTCAACTTTGGTTAGGGAGATTTCTACGGTTTGGTGAGCGATTTCAATTGTAAACTTTTTTTTCTTCTTGAGTGTGGTGAGAGGGTTGAACCTATTAGGGCAAAGGGTTCAACATTAGTTTTTATCAATCTTGTAATTTTATCTAAGTTATAGAGATTGGGATTTGTCCAGATGATGTAGTCACCACCATATACTTGTCTTTATCTGTGCTTGGTGTCCGTTAGACAGGGTTGGTTATTTCAGGTGGATTGGTCTACGTTTTCGCTGCGACAACGTCTCAGACACGGTATCGGAGCGCAAGAGGGCGTATCCGATTCCCAACATCTGGTATCAGAGCTTTGAAGGTTATGGCAACCATGTCTACAGAGCAGTTGAACACTCGTATGATCACTCTCACAGGGGAAAATTGGGCGATTTGAAAACCAAAGATGGAGGATCTACTCTGGTGCAAGGACTTGCATGGTCCGTTGTAGGGCGACAACGCAAAGCTAATGGACAAAGCTGCTAAAGACTGGAAACGGATCGGAAGGTCGTTCGATTCATCCACCAATGGCTGGATGATTCGGTGTTTCACCACGTGTCCATGGAGAGTTCAGCAAAAGTATTGTGAGAGAAGCTGCATTCGCTATACGAAAGGAAGACGGCTGGCAACAAGGCATTTCTTATTCACCAACTCGTCAACTCGAAGTACACAGAGGGTGCCCTAGTGGCACAACATCTAAACGAGGTTCAGTGTATAATCAATCAGCTGTCTGTGATGAAGATGGTGATTGATGATGAGCTTCAGGCCCTACTGCTCTTGAGTTCTCTGCCGGAAAGCTGGGAGACGTTGGTGGTGTCGGTGAGCAACTCCGCACCTGATGGAGTTGTCACGGTAGAGGCAGTCAAAAGTAGCTTGTTGAATGAGGTGATTCGATGCAAGCAAGTTGACTCATCATAGGAGTCCGCTCAGGTGAATTCCTATGGGAAGGGAAGACCCAATTCACAGGCAAAGACAGGAGGGAGTTCTCGAAATCTTGCGATTGGAGACCTCAAGGAGGGCTGCTATCACTATGGGGAAAGGGGTCATATCAAGAGGAACTGCGTGAAGCTCAAAGCTGAGAAGGCAAAAGGCAAGGACGATCAGGAGGATCTCACAGCAATAGAAGATATCATCATCACAGCGACCGACGCAGAGGAACCTTGTGGCATGTGTCATGATGGCGACTGGGTCATAGACACGGGGGCGTCGTATCACGCCACTCCATATAGAAGGATCTTCACGTCATACCGCGACGACAAGTTTGGATGTGTGAAGATGGCGACAAGGGGACGACTGCAGTTGTAAGTATTGGTAATGTGCACTTGACAACGGAGCTCGGTGAGAAGCTTATTCTCAAGGGTGTACGACATGTACCGAGTTTGCACTACAAATTGGTTTCGGTAGGAAGGCTTGCAGATGGTGGCTGTCGCTGTCTGTTTGGAGACAAAGATTGGATGCTTGCGAAGGGTTCCCAACAGCTGGCTCTGGAAGATTTGTGTTATGGCACGTACAGGCTCAAGCTGCTGAGCTGTACAGGTAGGCCAAAGACACCGGATAGAGGCTCGAGAGGTGCTCAACAGGAGGTGGATCGTAGAGAACTTGCTGAGGAGGGTCTTCTAGGTACTTTGAGGGATACGAAGGATTCGGTTCACCGAGACAAAGCAAAGGATGGTGGTGAGTCAAAGATTGAGGGTCAGTCTGTCGGTCCTATGACAGCTGGTCGATCTCCAGATGGGGGTTCTATACGGATCCAATTTTGGCGATGGATGGTTTGCCAAAGATTCACGGAGCGACATCGATTTCAACAGTTCGAAGCCAGGAAGGAGATCAAGGTTTGCAGCAAACTCAATCTGAAGCAAAAGTATCATCTTTCACATAGTTCAGGGGAAGCTGTGGGTCATCGACGGCATGTACAGTGTGTGATGTTCTGCTCGAGGAAGCATGTGTATGGGGGAGCTTCAAGTTCAGACACGAAGGTGGACAGGTTCAGGAGTTTAAATCTCAGGAGGACCGTACCGTCTGCATGGTTGGGCCAGCCAAGGATGAAGAAGCTCGTCGGAACGTTAACACTTTTCGGTGGAAGACAGAAGTCGGGGACAGGTAGCCGAGACTTGCGGTGAGGCTGATCGTTAAGGACTTCAGTCTTGATCGTGTTATTGATGTCGACAGGATCCCAGTAGTACAAGAGGTGCTACGCATGATAGCTAGCATCGACGTGACGGTCGAGGAGCTGGAGATGAAGGAAGATACAAAACAGCTCGGGGGATCGAAGATCAGTGGCATGGGAGAGAAGAAACTCTGTCGCATGACGACAGGCATGGAGTCCAGTTGAGGAGCCATGGGGTCAACACCCTCTCATCAGACTGGACGAGATTGTTGGTGTCCAGTATAGATTTGGTAATAGCATATTTATGGAGTCCAAATCTGATTAAATATTTGATTTAATTTGATTTAGATGTCCATAATTAGTGCTGGGCTATTTTAGATATAATAGGATTCTTATTTGAGGGTTTCCTATTTAATAGGTCCTATTATAATCTAAAATAGGATGTTGATGGGCTATTTTAGGTGTAGTTGGATTCTTAATTGAGGGCTTCCTATTTAAGAAATCCTATTATGACCTAAAATATGTTTTTCTTATCCTATATATATGGGGTGAGGGTGGAGGCACAAAGCACAGTACGAAAGTGGAGATTCGAGGTGCTCATCCACAGAAAATCTAAGAGAAAGTTTTGCACTTTGCTCTTAGGACTTTGCCATCCAATACAGAAGGAAGAATAGATCTAATCGAGGGGTCGTCAACAATGGTTAGGAAGATTGCTACGGGTTGGTGAGCGATTTCAATTGTAATCTTTATTTTCTTCTTGAGTGTGGTGAGAGGGTTGAACCTATTAGGGCAAAGGGTTCAACATTAGTTTTTGTCAATCTTGTAATTTCATCTGAGTATAGAGATTGGGATTTGTCCAAGTGACATAGTCACCGCCATATACTTGTCTTTATCTGTGCTTGGTGTCCGTTAGACGAAGGTTGGTTATTTCAGGTGGGTTGGCCTAAGTTTCCGCTGCGGCAACGTCTCAGACACGGTATCGGAGAACAAGAGGGCGTATCCGATTTCTAATATGTTTATCGAGATGTGTACTTTTCTAGAATGAGTATCCTAGGCTATGTGAGCGAGCGAGTGCTAGTGCACCTACAAAGGGGGTTGGTACTTCCTTGCAGCCCTTTCCAGCACCGTCGACGGACGACCTCTGGATGACCGCCGTTTGATGGTCTTCAGAGGGGTACGTACTACGGTACGGAATCCTATAGTATCTTTATTGCGACATAGTCATCCAGGGGACCCTTTTCTAGTATGCGTTCCCTACAGCCTTCACATGAGTCAGCTCGAGTCGAGGCATTGCCCGATAGGTTACTGAACTGCATGACGAGATGCTGAGGAGGATTGCAGAGTAACCCCAATCTCAGCTGCAGATGGACGATGCGACGCTCAACGCATAATTGGATACGCTCGAGCACGCCATATTATGGAGATGAGCGAGAGGACAGATCATAGCTTTACAGTGCTGTAGGAGACGCAGATGGTCATGGGCGACCAACTTTGAGGCTACAGGATGCGGTTGCTCACAGCAATATGAGACTGGTATCTACCTTAGATATATATACAATGCTATACTTGACGCATTGGAGCAGACACGTGGACACCTGTCACGACCCGCACCCATTTTTCGAATACGAGGCGTGTCCAAGCCCAGCATACGCCGCAGTGTCGACTGTAGAACGCTGTCTAGTATACACATGTCATGGAGTCTATAGAACTAACATGGCAGTCTAAATCTCATCTACAGAAATATGACACAATCAATTCACAAGAGACTGAATATAGAATGACAACATAAAATGAAATATCAAGCTCATCAAGAATTCCAGTCACGTCCGGTGGACACAAATCTACTACCAACAGACGAAATAAAATAGAACATGAGATGGAAAGAACTGAGTAAAGACTGTTAATCATCAAGATACCCTCGTCCGCAGTGGTATCGTGGTCCAATGTTGGCCCAACCTGGTCGTGTGCACCTGGCTCAATACTCGGCAAACCTGAAGAGATCATCAGGTCCTCAGAGGACTAGCAAGATACATAATATACAAGACTTTCTAATAGTTTATCATACATGAAGGAAATCTAGGATATAAACAGGAAAAGACTAAATGATCACGAGACATGAATATGTGAACAACTACGCATAAATGAACTGTAGGAAGAACAAGTAAACAAGAGATCAATGGAATACCAAACCCTCGTCCCTAGTGTGGACTCACAGGTTTGAACTAATCACTAACCCTCGCCCCGAATGTGGACTCGCAGGTTAGTTCAAAACAGGTCACCCTCGCCCCGTGTGTGGACTCGCAGGTGCAAACGGTCAACCTTGCCCCGTATGTGGACTCGCAGGTTGTAAGAATCAAAATAAAGAATTAGCAGTTCAGTTTATAATATGGTCGTCCTACGATACAACTCAATACAGTATAAGTAAAAAATATATCCAAATAAGGCTACAAGGCTAACTGTGAACAAGGATTATATAATCGTAAAGAAGCACATGTCAGCAATCAAATCAGAATCAACTGGTGATAAAAGGAATAAACATGCAATAAAGCTGTAAAGAAGGGCAAGGTATACTTGCCTGTGGTCCTGCGCTGCAGTTACGGGTCAAGTGTCGAGTCAATGTCCAATGAACCTGTTTAAATTAATAGAATCAATGCACATTTAAAGAGTACCAAGGAGCCCATCTAGTTTTGTTGTTTAGACTTCTAGGTTTATCTGTATTTAATTAGGTAGTATACTGTCTAATGCTCCCAATCCCTTTGTGATATGTAAACATAGTCTACTTGGAGTCTTAGGGTCATGCCTACATGTTCTCATATATGTGTACATATCCTGTGATACCCTCCTAGTAACGTGACTTGCCTTACCTATTTTTTTACTTATACAAGCCCCACCTGGTTAATTTTCTGTACCCTGTGGTTAGCATAACCCAGGGTCTGTCCAACTTCCCCTAAACCTCACATGCCCTGCACTCAAAATCCAAGGGGTAAATCAAAAGACTTCACCTTTCCACCTTAAGTGAGAATCATACCACTAGACCCAATTCCCACATTTAAGATACTAGATACATGAATGTATCTCAGGTTGACTGCTACATGAATTTATCTCTCACCTACTGGGATGAGGTTCATTGCTATTGGCACATGATTCATGTAACCTCCCTGTCATGGGCTATTAAATACCCCTGTACTATTTGGATACAAAGGACAGTCCACATACCTGTGTCTAATGAATAAAAGGGAAGTTTATGAGAGATAAGGACTTGATATACCCTTTTAACCTGATAAATGTATGTCACTGGTCCTATGTTTCTTGGGTGTCATGTAGCAGAGACCCTAGGATATATTTAGAGTACAGGGTTTTGCTGTCTGATATGTACCCAGGGTTCCCACTCTTACTCACTGTAATGTGCTACTTGTAGGTGTACTCTATTTCGAACATGTATCTAGTCTCGAACTGCTACTGGTTAATGTTGGTGATATATGCAGGACACCACTCAGGTTCTTCGAAGGTACCCCTATAATGTATGCACCTAAACTACCCTTCATTCCAAGACATATCAGATACTAAGGGTACCTATTTCAATTGGATTTTACCTAAGTATCCTTGATGCTCTATTAATGATACCTAGGTTAGGGGTCGGTTTGCAGCATACTCATGTGCATACTCTGAACCCGTGTACCCCTTCTCCCTCTATCTAGGTACATCACCTACAGGTTATTTCTCTACTGTTCTTCACCATGTCTGGGTCAACCGACCTGTATGGTGACTTCCCCTAAAACTTGGGTACTATCAAGCCTGCAAAACACAAGTCAGAACCTATGTCTTTGCTTGTACCTACAATCCAACACTCCACTGGTACTTGCAATTACCCAAGGGAACTTGAATCACATTCGCACCTGGTCACCCCAATGTAAACCTACAACATGTGGGGTTCTTACTATACTTGCCTACCATATTCCCATGGTAGCCGACCTACAGTCCAGGTACCCGACTAATGCCAATTTTCTATTGGGTTTTTACCTACTGCTACACCCATACCATAATCCAGCTTTGCTTGTACTTAAATATCCGTGTAATACCACTGCAAGGACTTCCTATTTCTAGTGACTTCACTAAGGTCCATAGCAATTTCCCTGCCCCCTTGGTTACTCCCAATAGTACAACTCGAGATTACTTACCTGGCATATCCAACATGCCTACATGATACCATGTTAATTCAAGGATTCAATAGTCCAAAGAGGACCTGCTACGAGTAATGTCCCCTCCTCTCTCTGGTACCTAACTCCTGGAGCTAGTCCTATCCTCACTTCCTATTGACATATCTGTTAATACCCATATATTTTTCTCTTGCTATACTCTCAAATTTAGATAATGTAACCTGTTATTTATACTGATAACCCATTAATAAAACTGACACCAACTAATACTCCCTTATAACCCTTTGATATTTAACTCGTATCAGAGAAGGCCTGATACTCAAGGTCATGGGCAATATCCCACCTACCTGAATTAACCCTCTATTCTTAATGAAACTGTGCATCCTAAAGAATATATAAGTATTCCAAGTCTAGGTCCTTCTATACAAGTATTCGGCTAACTCAAGGCTGACGTCTGTGTATCCTTCCAATAGCTACTACTAACCCTTCACCCTATATAAATCCTGCAGTGTCAAGGTGGGACTGCCATCAGTTTACCCTCGTTCTGATATACTACAGTAGTTAGATGCCCCATACTAGGCTGATACCATCCTATAACTCTGCTACTGATACATTATACCTATGGCTCATATGGACTTGACAGTCTTAGTGTGAACGACTCCCCATCCATCTATCTATCTGTACTGCTATCATTATCTGCGTATACCTACAGATGAACTACATCTCTATTTGCCTAAATCCCGAGCCAACTACATTTTCCATTAGTATCTCATGGGAATTGTTACAAACACCTTATTTTTATTGAAACAAGATCGGCTAACTAGGTTTAAGGAATCAATGGACATGGTAGAAGAAGAGAAAGGGTTACCTGTTTCGAGAATTCAACTGCTCTGCCCTGGAATTCTCTCGGCATCAGTCTTCACGAACTGAGGAGAGCTTAGGGTTTGGGGGAAGGAGAAACTAATTGATTCCTCATATATTTATATACAATGTGTAGATAGGAATGAATCGATTCGGGGTAGACTGAGATCATGCTAAGGATGGGAGAGAATCTCCTAGTTGCATATCGATCCTAGCTTCGAAAGGAAACGACCAAATTTGAATTGGAATATAGGTTGTCAAGTATATAACAGAGTGTTTGAGTTGGGAAAATTTATATCAAGCCCCCCTTGACAACTTGGTTTTACAAAACTCACACCATATGCATATTTAAACTAATTTAGTAAGGATGAATAAATAAAAATTTTATTTAAAAAGGGAAAAATTTTGGTTTAGGGGTTTACAAATCTATCCCCCTTAAACAAATTTCGTCCTCGAAATTTAAAGAGCTATGATCTACTAGATACAATAGCCTACACTATTGTGATTCAAAAACTCACAAACCAATATCTACTATAGGCCCACCAATAATACTACTACTATAATCTGCTATGACCTTCCATCAGCTCCTCCTTGTGGTGTCGTCGGGTTCTCCATGATCGTGGCATAAGCTTGTCCTCCTTGTACGGCTGGTAGTGGTGGGGCAGTCACGTTTCTCTTCGGACAACATCAAGATATGTGTTGGTTGGAACCACAAGTCCAACACAACCCCAACCATTTACGACACTCTTCTTGGATGTGGCCCCTCTTCATGCAATACTGGCAGGTAGGAACATCTTGGACTTGATGTGGGGCTATTCGTAGCTGCTGGAGATACTGCTGTGCTACGATCTTCTCTAGGGCATTGGGTCGCTTCGTCGATCTCGATTGGCTGCTGCCTCCTCCATGTACGTCTCTGTCTCTCTTTCGCTTACGCTTTAATTCTGTCTCTACTGCCTGTGCGACCTTCAAGATTCTTTCGTAAGTTATGGCCTGGCTAGTGGCGATGGTAATACGGATTTCATATGAAAGCCCTTTTCTGAATTTCTTGGCTTTGGCTGCGGGTCAAGGCATCTGCAAAGCGACTGAGGCGGGAGAACTCTGTAGTGTACTCATCGATAGAGAGGTTGCCCTGCTCCAGGCTCTCAAACTCGTTCTCTAACTCCTCTCTAGCATCGTCGGGATAGAACTTCGTCTTGAACAGCTCCTCGAATTCTTTCCATGTCACAACTGGCGCGGTGAATCAAGGCTCATCTCTATACCACGTGCTGGCGATATCGTAAAGCTGCATTCTAGCGGACTCAATCTTCTGGTCTTCAGGAACTCGAGTCATCCGAAGAATCTGATCTGCGTTCTCTAACCACTCATCCGCATACAGAATCCCTTTCGTCCCCTTGAATTCTTTGGGCATGAGGTCCATGAAATTCTTGGAAGTTCCAGGGCACGGTCGTGGGGCGTCTCTAGTCTGGAGAGCCTCTCTCAAGGTGTCATGAAAGGTATTGGCCTGCTCCGTCTGGGAAGTGATAAGCTGCTGAAAGATTTCGAGGATAGCAACGTTGTCCAGTGCAAGTGGCGGAGGCAGAATATGTGCTGGGTATACGGCAGGTGCTGGATACGTCGCTGGAGCCAGATGCATGGTGGGAGCTGGATACATCGCTGGTACTGGGTGCATGGTTGGTGCTGGATGTGGAGCATATGCTGGGTAGAGAACATGTGCTTGATGCGAAACTTGTGCTGGTGGTGGAATATCGTCTCTGCAGAATCTCGAGTATTGCGGTTGAGCCGGGTCACCCTGATGAGTAAGCTGGCCTCCCGGCATCGGCGGGGTCATATAAGTGAAGAATCCTCCTGCAGCCGGTGTGGTGTTCAGGGAAGCATTGTTCCTGTCTTGAGAATCTATTTACTGCAACAAAAGAAAACATTAGACGGTATGAAGATTTCAAGCATGATACAAGTCAAAGATTTAATAGAAATCAAGGACAGAGATCAATACTGTTTTCAAGACACGTGGATGAGATCCTAAGTTTCTAATCTTATGTGCAGGCTCACGACGGTACAGTAATGTAACCGAAGTGATTTAACGTGGACTTGTATGGGCCACCAAAAAACTTTTCACGATCCGTACCTGCTTTTCGGATACGAGGCGTGTCCAAGCCCAACCTACGTCGCAGTGTCAGTGGTAGAACGCTGTCTAGTATACACAAGTCACAGAGTCTATAGAACTAACATGGCAGTCTAAATCTCATCCACAGAAATATGACACAATCAACTCACATGAGACTGAATATAGAATGACAATATAAAATGAAATATAAAGCTCATCAAGAATCCCAGTCACGTCCGGTGGACACAAATCTACTACCAATAGACGAAATAAAATAGAACATGAGATAGAAAGAACTGAGTAAAGACTGCTAATCATCAAGGTACCCTCGTCCGCAATGGTATCGTGGTCCAATGTTGGCCCAACCTACTCGTGTGCACTTGGCTCAATACTCGGCTAACCTGAAGAGATCATCAGGTCCTCAGAGGACTAGCAAGATACATAATATACAAGCCTTTCTAACAGTTTATCATGCATGAAGGAAATCTAGGATATAAACAGGAAAAGACTAAACGATCACGAGACATGAATATGTGAACAACTACGCATAAATGAACTGCAGAAAGAACAAGTAAACAAGAGATCAATGGAATACCAAACCTTTGCCCCGAGTATGGACTCACAAGTTTGAACTAATCACTAACCCTCACCCCAAATAAGGACTCGCAGGTTAGTTCAAAACAAGTCACCCTCGCCCCGTGTGTCGACTCGTAGGTGCAAACGGTCAACCCTCGTACCGTATGTGGACTCGCAGGTTGTAAGAATCGAAATAAAGAATTAACAGTTCAGTTTACAACACGGTCGTCCTACAATACAACTCAATCCAGTATAAGTAAAAAACATGTCCAAATAAGGCTACAAGGCTAACTGTGAACAAGGACTATATAATCGTGAAGAAGCACATGTCAGCAATCAAATCAGAATCAACTAGGTGGTGAAAGGAGATAAGCATATAATAAAGCTGTAAATAAGGGCAAGGTATACTTGCTTGTGGTCCTGCGCTGCAGTAACGGGTCAAGTGCCAAGTCAATGTCCAATGAACCTGTTTAAATTAATAGAATCAATGCACATTTAAAGAGTACCAAGGGGCCTATCTAGTTTTATTGTTTAGACTTCTAGGTTTATTTGCATTTAATTAGGTGGTATACTGTCTAATGCTTCCAATCCCTTTGTGATATATAAGCATAGTCTACTTGGAGTCTTAGGGTCATGCCTACATGTTCTCATATATGTGTACATATCATGTGATACCCTCCTAATAACGTGACTTACCTTACATATTTCTTTACTTATACAGGCCCCACCTGGTTAATTTTCTGTACCCTGTGGTTAGCATAACCCAGGGTCTACCCAACTTCCCCTAAACCTCACATGCCCTGCACTCAAAATCCAAGGGGGTAAATCAAAAGACTTCACCTTTCCACCCTAAGTGAGAATCATACCACTAGACCCAATGCCCACATTTAAGATACTAGATACATGAATGTATCTGTAACGCCCCAGTCCGAAAATACCTAGGACTTAGTACGTAAACATGCCAGCGCTATACATACGAAGTATACTCCAATGTATAGAACCCGTATGTATACATAAGCCATAAAATGCAGTAAAACCATGATAACTAAATCTCATCCACAATAATAAAGAATAATATTATAATCAATTCAAGAATTTATCATTTATACATGTAGTTGGACGGAGACAAATCCACTACCAACCAATTTAAATAAAATAAGATATAAAAGGAAATGATCAAAAAATGGCAAGACGAACCAAGAGCAATCATCCTCGAAGAAATGGAGAAGATCACGGCCTTGGCTAGAACACCTGCGAAAAGTCACAAAGCACACACCTGGAGAGATCACCAGGTCCTCAGAGGAACGTAACAAGATACATAAAAAACATGCCATATAATCTGTGATATATAATAGAGAGTTAAAGGGGATGTATGTAATAGGGTGCCTACCAATTCTACAGTAAAAATGAAGTTAAGAACAAACCTTCAACGCATGGGCACTCTGGCTCAGGTGCAGGTAACTCAGGTATGGCTCCATCAGGATACAAGGGACCTCAAAGCATAACATTCCTCGAATGTCAGAGGCCAGCAGGAAATCAGGTATCAGGATCCAGGACCGTATCTCTAGTGAAGATAACCGACAATAATAGGAAAGTGCATACGTGGCCCATACGTTAAGGAACTGTTCTCCCTACCCAATGCCTAGTAGGGTCACATCTATGACTCATAAAACCTCTAGCAACTGCCAAGTCTACTAGCATGCAATTTTATTAGCAGTTACTTCTAACCGTCGCACGCCTCATATGTATCGGTGGCTGGCCGACTATGCGAGTACGTGTCCTACATGTGACTCACATCACGTGATAAAGTATGTGTCAAGGCCGCATGAGATATACCAATACCTCATCAACAAAAGGAGTCACTAGACTAGGCCAATGCAAGAGAAATAAATAAAAGCGAGGGAAACGACCGATAGAGTCGCCTGCACCCAAGTGTGACTTGGATGCACAATTTTATAATATTAACAAATAAGAAATACAAAAAATAATAGCTGAAAATAAGAATACATAAATCAAAGAGTAAGGTGGAAAGGTATCTTGCCTGATGGTGCAAAGTGACAAGTCCAGAAAATCACAATGTCAGTCAAGAAACGTCACAATCTCCAAAAAACTTCGGACGTTGAAACAAACATCAAAAATGTACTCGGTATATAAGATATACCTAGGAAACACCTGTCCAAAAGTCTAATTCTGGAACAGGGGAAAAATCATAATTTCGGGTCAAAACGATATCCGTCGTTGGATCCGCTTTGTATCGAAATGCGTGCCAGAACCTACGGTCTCTAAAGTCGTCAAACTATATAACCATAGGTCCGGTTGGAGGAGACGAACCCAACCGTATGTACAAAGTTGTATTTCGGTGGGCTGTGCACAATTTTGCCCGTTGGAGCGGGTCGTAGGCCCGCCAAATAGGCGTTCTGATCGACCTTCTCAGAATCGGACCAAACATGGCATACGGGACCAGAAAAATGTTACAGTCCTGCTGGCATAATTTTTGTCTCGATTTGACGAACGTGCACAAAGTAATTGGAAAATTTGTAAAGAGGCCAATATAGTGAATTTTGATGGATACGCATCAAATTCGTCGCGCACACGCGACCAATTTGAATTCCGTCAAAGCCCACACATCCACGAAGTCGATATGCACCTTTTGATGCTTTCGGTTCACGACCACGTCGCTTGGTTTGGCGGGACGTACGTCGTATTGGGAAGATTTTTTAATTTCTAATTTGCAAAAACTATTTTTTTTTGGATTTTTGAAATAAAATAACTTTGTGTATAATTAATGAAATCAGGATCTATAAGATAGGTTTTAATCTGGTATATGTTGTCTATAACTTCCTTCAGATGGTTTTCTAAAATTCCTATTTCTCGGTTCGCAATCCGTCTTCCAAATCAGGGTATTTTCCTAGGGTTCTGTTTTGTTTTCGAACAGCTTTTGCTTGACTTTGGGTCGATTTCTTGGATAGATCGAGTGACTACATCAAAACCTAATTACTGGGGTATGATCTCGGTTATATTGGCTACCCGATGAATTCATCAGAACGAAAAACGGAGAAGGGTGGACGGAGATATCATACCCGAAAGTTGGACGTTTGTAACCCTTCTGTTGCTGCTGTCCTGCGGCTTGCTTTCGTCGCTGCTCCTCTCTGCCGCCGCGCCTGGCCGGCCGGCGGCTACCCTGAGGCGGCGCACGCGCACTTGGGTCGGGGTCGCCAAGGATAGTGTTAGGGTTTTGGGATTTCTTTTATAGTTATATAAATAGGGGGTCGGGGGAGGCTCGGGAGAACAGTGCCCCCCCGTGGGTACTGTTCACCTGGGTATGTTTTTTTTTCTTTTTTTTTAACTATATCTATCATATATTTATATAAATATATATAGAAAATTTCTATTACCTCTATATACATGCATATTTCATAAAATCTCAAAAATAACACCTTCTCTCCAAAATAATTTTTATAAATTATTTTCTTTGTACAAAATATATTGAAACTTATTTAATAATGAGTTTAATCAATAGCTTATTTAATAAAATCATTAAAGACTAATAAATTCCTAAATAAATATTATCCAAAATCACAAAACATTTATTGAATACAAAGTAATTTTAGTAATGTTTAAAAAATAGTGTAAGATGAACAGTAAAATATGGTAAAACATTTTCCTAACCATTTCCATAATAATTTTATAATTATATATGCTTCTTCTTTTATTTTATTTTTATTTTTTTTACATTAGCTTCTAAAGTTGTACAAGTTCATCTAGGTATTTATATCCTGAAGAATTTAAAGGGTTACCCAAAATATATATAGAAAATATGCTAACAAAAGTCATGAAATTTAAATTTAGTTTGTAAAATGCATAGAAAAATCTCTAAAATTTTAGGGGTTTTACATCCTACCCAACTTATAAAAATTTTGTCCTCGAAATTAAAAATAAACTTCGTATATAAAAATATAAAATACAAGGTTTTAATACAAGGGGAAGGTACGTCACATCGTAGCTCAGTTTTCGAAAGGGTGGTGGAGGTGGGTATCACCTGAACCCAAATTGTCATCGTATCCTACAAGAGAATGCATTCTTGGTTCAAGGCCCTACCCAACATATAGAAGTTGGCTAACCGTAAAGATCGCCGTCATTACAAGACTTCGAGGAGGGCAATTTCTAGGGAGGGGTACGAGAATAATGGACACTTCTGACCGCAGTCTTGGAATCTAAGTGAGCCTCGATAACACCATGACGTTCTTGGTCAATAACAACTATAAAAAAGTTATACTACAATCAAATATTGTCACTCTAGGGGTCATGCTTCTGACAAGCTGGTAGCGACCTCTTATTTGAATATACTAAGGTGTGTCGGTTCAGAAGGATTCGTCCTACGTCTAACATGGGAAACTAAGAAGTGAGCTTGAAAACTTAGGGAAAAAAATTTATGGCCACGTGATGAGAATCGATTATAATTAAAGAACCCAGGCTATAGAATATGATTAGGCAAGTATTTTGAAAATTCTTAAGTCATAATGACTAATAGGTGTGGGCTTGAAAACTTGCTTGTTGGAAGGCATACGTCATAGGTGTGCTACGTCTTGCATTGATCTTGAGTATTCAGTTTAGTTAAGGAAATGGGTCGATATTTGCATGGGTGAAATCGAATAGATTGAATTTGGGTCTCGATGGTTTGTTTTGAGGAAACATGTCTTACACGTGGTGTAATTTAAATGGAACACTGGAAAGTTTGTTTGTGTGGGACATGTATGTCATGTGAGTAGCATGACTAGTCTAGTTCGTGAGTGTGAACTTTGTCAAAAGGAAAAGGCGAGTGTTGTGCTTCAATTATCAAAATCACGGTCGAGGGTATCAAATGATACGAATATGGGTCGACGTTCTGAACCATTGAATTATTAGTCTAATTGGAACCAATCATTTTTCAACCACTTGCTAATTTCAAAATCTTATGTTTCTTAGAGAGGCTTGCGATCTATTTGCCTTGAAAATTTTGCTCATGATTTAAACAAAAACGATTCTATGATTGACTTGAAGAATTTAGGTTGCAATCTGTTACCGTAGTTATCTAAACGCACGAGCAAAGGGATATAAAATGCAAAATAAAGGATCATTTCATAAATTCCATACAGACAGAAGAATGGTCAGGATTGTAATCCCATTCTGAGAGGTAGAGTATAATAAGTTCAATGTTCTACCCAACTTATAGAAGTTGGTTAATCGGGAAAAGCACAGTAATAGGGCTTCTAAGAAGGTCAAATTTTAAGGAGGTATATGGAAGTATGAGATATTTCCAATCATAGTCACGAACTCTATAGGAAGTCTAGGTATTATCTATTTAATATGGCCCATATATTAACTATGCTTGGTCAAGACTGTATGAGAGCTCTTGGTCAAGTATATCCGGAAGCAAGTTGGTACCGAGAGATGCATAACATAAGCTACTAAAAGATGCAGTTACAAAATCTATGGAAGGAGAATTAGTGAGCCAAGAGGTGGGACCTACATAATAGGGGTGAGGGCCTATTTCATCAAGTTTGGTTTTATAGTCCCAATATGGCGATGGGCTTTGATGGGTTTAACTGAGTCTCAATAGGTTCCCTAATTGGACTTCAATCTTTGATCGCATGAACTTTAGATTTTAACCTATAGTAGCTGGAAAAAAATTGTAGGATTTTAAACCATCCCTATTAGGTTAGGGTAATGTAGAATAGGTTCAAATTCAAGTGGTTGGGTAAATTTCCCGACGGGTTGGTAGAATAGGTTCTGTAAGTCAGGAGATGCGCCTTCCGTGACTTTTGTGTTTAAGTAGCACACGAGGCCTCTATTGAGTGGCACACTAGTGGCATGTGCGTAGAGGGCTTCGAGTAGATCACAACCATATATCGGGCCAAAAGATTTAAGTCAAGGTTGGATCTCTAACTGCAGTCGAAAAGTACATCGGTGTTATGGTAAGGGTTTTCGCTAGTCCCTTTTGACCTGAAAGTCGTATCATAATAATAGAGTGCAAGGAGATGTGTTTGAGTCGGACATGATATGTCTACTTGAAGGTGGACTCGTTTAAGTTTTGTATATGAATTTTGTTGGAAGGTAACAGTTATTATTATACTCCAAATATCAAAGTCACGGTAATGGACACCAAAAGATCTAAAAAGAAAGTGGGAGTTCATGAGTCACTAATTTATCATCCTAGTGAGAACCAATTTACCTCAGTCAATCGGTGAACCCCAAATTCCTAAAATAAGAATGGCTTACAATCTATTCACTCTAGAGACTAGGACATGGTTTTAGGAATAATGAGGTCAGGAATATTTGAGTCGCGATATCGTACCTTAACCTTTGGTAATAATAAGTCACGATGTGATCGATAACATGATAGGGTAGTTGTGAATCAGTTTCGGGGATCGTACCCCAAGTCCTAATAAATTGAATGATCGCGTACAGTGGTACCTGAGACGATAGGATGGGATGACCCGCTTGTCCATGGTATACGAGAGTCTATCGGCGGGATAACGAACTCTAAAGCACGTCATGGGAAAGATCTCTAACTACTAAGTCATAAATTTCTATTTGTGTCAAAACTGCCAGACTATAGTCACAAGGGTTCTAGAGGTATTGAATGTAGTGCTCATGCATTACTTGTTGATTACTAATACAACATAATGACGGGGCGTCATGCTACAGAGTTTGGCTAAGCTGGTGAATGTGTTGTTCTAATACTAAGTCACTTCCTTGATAATAGAATTTTGTACCTAGAGTAACATCTGCTGAATCTCTAATCTTGGAATGGGTTTCTACCACGGTCCTTGCAATGCTTGTCCTTGTTTTGGTCTCGGTCTAAACTATGGGGGCCTATTCAAGTAAGGTTTGAGTTAAGGCATGCGGGTTGCTAGTTAATCCAAGAATCACGATGAATATTTGAAGACTCACAATAATTGATTCCTAGAGATTAGATAGTTTCCTAGGTTTGTGGTTTACCCAAGGGTAAGATATTACTCATTTTTCAAGCTCAAATGACTAGAAGGTCACGATATTAGTATTAGGGTCGAGGGAAGGACGAGCAACTTTAGAAAAGGTTGTAGTTATATGGCTTGGCCGGTGGTTGCTATACTTGTGTATATAACTACCATGGCCATGGGGATACTCTGTATCTATCTATCAAATACGAGCGTTCGTCTTTCCAATCAGTGTAAGACAAAAGCAATAAAGAGTTCAAGAAAGATGTCATTAAATACAATTACGTGATTCAAAGGCGAATGTGTAATTCAAGAGAAATTGTTATGCAGTCGCGGATGAGATCCTAGGTACCTCTATATCTCAATCCACGTGGCATAATCATATAAAGAGCGAACCAAGTGCACTATGGTTGATCAGACCATAATACATTGATTCTAATTAGATAATATGCTTGTGGGCGTCCCCAGTATACATATGTCTTGAACAAGCTCGATGAAAAATAATCTTGCAAAATTAGGCTATAAATAACATCGTCATTCATGGTAGTTTAAAGTATAAGTACGGAAGAATACGTTGAAAGCAGTAATAAATAGTTCGAGTTTCACAAGGATCTAAATCTTATCCAGTATGCTTGCGTATACAGTTGTCCTACTGGTTCTTGTATCAGGCCTTGGTTGACCAATGGGTATGGACTAAAAAATTCCTATATTCTAGGTAAACATCTCTCCTACACTAGCATATATTCATTACCACTCAGTTACACTTTAATACTAGGTTACAAGGATACGGGTGGTAGGTTGTAGTCATACTACTCAACTTATAGAGTCAACTAATAGAGTAATGGAGGAATATAACACGTATACTCGTATGAGTTAGCTCTTAACCTCCCTATTCAGCATGAAAGAAGATAAGATTTACAGTAAAAAGAATCAAGTAGAAGGAAGTCAAGGTAATCGGACGAGAGTTCGAGATTTGAATCAAGGGAGGAAGTCAAGCTTGTGGATGAGATTCCTATATCCTAATCCTATATGCAGGCTCACATCGGTACAGTAACATAACCGAAGTGACAAACTCGACCTGCATGGGCCACCACAAAAACATGTAATGCCCCAGTCCTAAAATATCTAGGACTAAGTATGTAAACATGCCAGTTGTATACATACGAAGTATACTCCAATGTATGGAACCCCGTATGTATACATAAGCTGTAAAATACAGTAAAACCATAATAACTAAATGTCATCCACAACAATAAAGAATAATATTATAATCAACTCAAGAATTTATCATTTATACATGTAGTTGGGCGGAGACAAATCCACTACCAACCAATTTAAATAAAATAAGATATACAAGGAAATGATCAAAAAATGGCAAGACGAACCAAAAGCAATCATCCTCGAAAAAATGGAGAAGATCACGGCCTTGGCTAGAACACCTGCGAAAAGTCACAAAGCATACACCTGGAGAGGTCACCAGGTCCTCAGAGGGACGTAACAAAATACATAAAGAATATGCCATATAATCTGGGATATATAATAGAGAGTAAAAGGGGATGCATGCAATAGGGTGCCTACCAATTCTATAGTGAAAATACAGTTAAGAACAAACCTTCAACGCATGGGTACTCTGGCTCAGGTGCGGGTAACTCAGGTATGGCCCCATCAGGATATCAGGGACCTCAAAGCATAATATTCCTCGAATGTCAGAGGCCAACAAGAAATCAGGTATCAGGATCCAGGACCGTATCTCCAGTGGAGATAACCGGCAGTAATAGGAAAGTACATACATGGACCATACATTAAGGAACTGTTCTTCCCACCCAATGCCTAGTAGGGTCACATCCATGACTCATAAAACCTCTAGCAACTGCCAAGTCTACTAGCATGCAATTCTATTGGCAGTTATTCCTAACCGTCGCACGCCACATATGTATCGGTGGCCGGCCGACTACGCGAGTACGTATCCTACATGTGACTCACGTCACATGATAAATTATGTGTCAAGGCCGTATGAGATATACCAATACCTCATTAACAAAAGGAGTCACTAGACTAGGCCAATGCAAGAGAAATAAATAAAAGCGAGGAAAACGACCGATAGAGTCGCCTGCACCCAAGTGTGACTTAGACGCACAGTTTTATAATATTAACAAATAAGAAATACTAGGTGGCAAGGTATCTTGAATGATGGTGCAAAGTGGCAAGTCCAGAAAATCATAATGTCAGCCAAAAAATGTCACAATCTCCAAACAACTTCGGATGTTGAAACAAACATAAAAAATATACTCAGCGTATAAGATATACCTAGGAAACGCCTGTCCAAAAGTCTAATTCTGGAACAGGGGCAAAATCATAATTTCGGGTCAAAACGATGTCCGTCGTTAGACCCGCTTTGCACCAAAACGTGTGCCAGAGCCTACGGTCTCTAAAGTCGTCAAACTATATGTCCATGGATCCGGTTTGAGGAGACGAACCCAACCGTATGTCCAAAGTTGGATTTCGGTGGGCTCTGCACAATTTCGCCCGTTGGAGCGGGTCATGGACCCGCCAAATAGAC
This sequence comes from Iris pallida, assembly GCA_029216955.1. Taxonomy (NCBI): domain Eukaryota; kingdom Viridiplantae; phylum Streptophyta; class Magnoliopsida; order Asparagales; family Iridaceae; genus Iris; species Iris pallida. The sequence continues at coordinate 14,695,113 of JANAVB010013999.1, read as the reverse complement.
GTTCCGATCGACCTTCTCAGAACCGGACCAAACTTGGCATACAGGACCAAAAAAATGATACGGTTCTACTGACACAAGCTTCGTCTCGATTAGACGAACGTGCACAAAGTAATTGAAGAATTTGCAAAGAGGCCGATATAGTGAATTTCGACGGATACGTATCAAATTCGTCGCGCACAGGCGACCAATTTGAATTTCATCAAATCCCACACATCTACGAAGTCGATACGCACCTTTTGATGCTTTCGGTTTGAGACAACGTCGCCCGGTTTGGCGGGACGCACATCGTATCGGGAAGATTTTTCAATTTTTAATTTAAAAAAACTAAATTTTTATGGATTTTTGAAATAAAATAACTTTGTGTATAATTAATGAAATCAGGATCTATAAGATAGGTTTTAATCTGGTTTATGTTGTCTATAACTTCCTTTAGATGGTTTTCTGAAATTCCTATTTCTCGGTTCGCAATCCGTCTTCCAAATCAGGGTATTTGCCTAAGGTTCTGTTTTGTTTTCGAACAGCTTTTGCTTGACTTTGGGTCGATTTCTTGGACAGATCGAGTAACTACATCAAAACCTAATTACTGCGGTATGATCTCGGTTATATTGGCTACCCGATGAATTCGTCGAAACGAAAACAGAGAAGGGTGGGGGGAGATATCATACCTGAAAGTTGGACGTTTGCAACCCTTCTGTTGCTGCTGTCCTGCGGCTTGCTTCTGTCGCTGCTCCTCTCTGCTGCCGCGCCTGGCCGGCCGGCGGCCACCCTGATGTGGAGCACGTGCACTTGGGTCGTGGTCGCCAGGGATAGTATTAGGGTTTTGGGAATTTTTTTATAGCTATATAAATAGGGGGTCGGGGGAGGCTCGGGTGAACAGTGCCCCCCCCCTGGGTACTGTTCACCTGGGTGTGTTTTTTTTTCTTTTTTTAACTATATCTATCATATATTTATATAAATATATATATAAAAATTTTATTACCTCTATATACATGCATATTTCATAAAATCTCAAAAATAACACCTTCTCTCAAAAATAATTTTTATAAATTATTTTCTTTGTACAAAATATATTGAAACTGATTTAATAATAAGTTTAATCAATAGCTTATTTAATAAAATCCTTAAAGACTAATAAATTCCTAAATAAATATTATCCAAAATCACAAAACATTTATTGAATACAAAGTAATTTTAGTAATGTTTAAAAAATAGTGTAAGATGAACAGTAAAATATGGTAAAACATTTTCCTAACCATTTCTAGAATAATTTTATAATTATATATGCTTCTTTTTTTATTTTATTTTTATTTTTTTATATTAGCTCCTAAAGTTGTACAAGTTCATCTTGGTATTTATATCCTGAAGAATTTAAAGGGTTACCCAAAATATATAAAGAAAATATGCCAACAAAAGTCATGAAATTTAAATTTAGTTTGCAAAATGCATAGAAAATCTCTAAAATTTTAGGGGTTTTACAGTAGCTCAGGTTGACTGCTACATGAATATATCTCTCACCTACTGGGATGAGGTTCATTGCTATTGGCACATGATTCCTGTAACCTCGCTGCCATAGGCTATTAAATACCCCTGTACTAGTTGGATACAAAGGACAGTCCACATACCTGTGTCTAATGAATAACATGGATGTTTGTGAGAGATGAGGACTTGATATACCCTTTTAACCTGATAAATGTATGTCACTGGTCCTATGTTCCTAGGATGTCCTGTAGCAGAGAACCTAGGATATATTTAGAGTACAGTGTTTTGTTGTCTGATATGTACCCAGGGTTCCCACTCTTACTCACTGTAATGTGCTACTTGTAGGTGTACTCTATTTCAAACATGTATCTAGTCTCGAGCTATTACTGGTTAATGTTGGTGATATATGCAGGACACCACTCAGGTTCTTTGAAGGTACCCCTATAATGTATGCTCCTAAACCTACCCTTCATTCCAAGACATATCAGATACTAAGGGTACCTGTTTCAATTAGATTTTATCTGAGTATCCTTGATGCTTTATTAATGATACCTAGTTTAGGGGTCGGTTTGCAGCATACTCATGAGCATACCCTGAACCCGTATACCCCTTCTCCCTCTATCTAGGTACATCACCTACAGGTTATTTCTCTACTGTTCTTCACCTGCCTGGGTCAACCGACCTGTATGGTGACTTCTCCTAAAACCTGGGTACTATCAAGCCTGCAAAACACAAGTCAGAACCTATGTCTTTGCTTGTGCCTACTATCCAACACTCTACTGGTACTTGCAGTTACCCAAGGGTACTTGAATCACATTAACACCTGGTCACCCCAATGTGAACCTACAACATGTGGGGTTCCTACTATACTTGCCTACCCTATTTTCTATGGTAGCCGACCTACAGTCCATGTACCCGACTAATGCCAATTTTTTATTGGGTTTTTACCTGCTGCTACACCCATACCATAATCCAACTTTGCTTGTACTTAAATATCCGTGCAACACCACAGCAAGGACTTCCTATTTCTAGTGACTTCACTAAGGTCCATAGCAATTTCCCTGTCCCCCTTGGTTACTCCTAATATTACAACTCGAGATTACTTACCTGGCATATCCAACATGCCTATATGACACCATGTTAATTCAAGGATTCAATAGTCCAAAGAGGACCTGCTACGAGTACTTTCCCCTCATCTCTCTGGTACCTAACTCCTGGAGCTAGTCCTATCCTCACTTCCTATTGACATACTGTTAATACCCATATATTTTCTTCTTGCTACACTCTCAAATTTAGATAATGTAACCTGTTATTTATACTGAAACCCCATTAATGAAACTGACACCAAGTAATCCTCCCTTATAGCCCTCTGATATTTAACTCGTATCAGGGAAGGCCTGATACTCAAGGTCATGGGCAATATCCTACCTACCTGAATTAACCCTCTGTTCTTAATAAAACTGTGCATCCCAAAGCATATGTAAGTATTCCAAGTCTAGGTCCTTCTATACAAGTATTCGGCTAACTCAAGGCTGACGTCTGTGTATCCTTCCTATAGCTACTACTAACCCTTCACCCTATATGAATCCTGCAGTGTCAAGGTGGGACTGCCATCAGTTCACCCCTGTTCTGATACACTACAGTGGTTAGATGACCCATACTAGGCTGATACCATCCTATAACTCTGCTACTGAAACATTGTACCTATGGCTCATACGGACCTGACAGTCCTAGTATGAACGACTCCCCATCCATCTATCTATCTGCACTGCTATTATTATCTGCGTATACCTACAGATGAACCACATCTCTATTTGCCTAAATCCCGAGCCAACTACATTTTCCATTAGTATCTCATAGGAATTGTTACAAACACCTTATCTTTATTGAAACAAGATCGGCTAACTAGGTTTAAGGAATCAATGGACATGGTAGATGAAGAGAAAGGGTTACCTGTTTCGAGAATTGAACTGCTCTGCCCTGGAATTCTCTCAGCAAGCAGTCTTCACGAACTAAGGAGAGCTTAGGGTTTGGGGGAAGGAGAAACTGATTGATTCCTCATATATTTATATACAATGTGTAGATAGGAATGAATCGATTCGGTGTGGACTGAGATCATGCTAAGGATGAGAGAGAATCTCCTAGTTGCATATCGATCCTAGCTTCGAAAGGAAATGGCCAAATTTGAATTTGAATCTAGGTTGTCAAGTATATAACAAAGTGTTTGAGTTGGGAAAATTTATATCAAGCCCCCTTGACAACTTGGTTTACCATAACTCACACCATATGCATATTTGAACTAATTTAGCAAGGTTGAATAAATAAAAAATTTATTTAAAAAGGGGAAAAATTTGGTTTAGGGGTTTACAAACCTATCCCCCTTAAAAAAATTTCGTCCTCGAAATTTAAAAAGCTACGATCTACTAGAAATAATAGCCTACACTATTGTGATTCAAAAACTCACAAACCAATATCTACTATAGGCCCACCAATAATACTACTACTATAATCTGCTATGACCTTCCGTCAGCTTCTCCTTGTTGTGTCGTCGGGTTCTCCATGATCGTGGCATAAGCTTGTCCTCCTTATGCGACTGGTAGTGGTAGGGCAGTCGCGTTTCTCTTCGGACAAAATTGAGATATGTGTTGGTTGGAACCACATGTCCAACACAACCCCAACCATTTACGACACTCTTCTTGGATATGGCCCCTCTTCATGCAATACTGGCAGATAGGAACAACTTGGACTTGATGTAGGGCTGTTCGTAGCTGCTGGGGATACTGCTTCACTGCGATCTTCTCAGGGGCATTGGGTCGCTTTGCCGATCTCGATTGGCTGCTGCCTCCTCCATGTGCATCTATGTCTCTCTTTCGCTTACGCTTTAATTCTGTCTCTACCGCCTGTGCGACCTTCAAGATTCTTTCGTAAGTTGTGGCCTGACTGGTGGCGATGGCTATACGGATTTCATGTGAAAGCCCTTTTCTGAATTTCTTGGCTTTGGCTGCAGGGGTCAAGGCATCTGCAAAACGACTGAGGTGGGAGAACTCTGCGGTGTACTCGTCGATAGAGAGGTTGCCCTGCTCCAGGCTCTCGAACTCGCTCTCTAACTCCTCTCTAGCAGCATCGGGGTAGAACTTTTTCTTGAACAGCTCCTTGAAATCTTTCCAGGTCACATCTGGCGTGGTGAATCGAGGCTCATCTCCATACCATGTGCAGGCGATGTCGTAAAGCTGCATGCTAGCGGACTCAATCTTCAGGTCTTCAGGAACTCGAGTCATCCGAAGAATCTGATCCACGTTCTTTAACCACTCATCCGTATAGAGAATCCCTTCCGTCCCCTTGAATTCCCTGGGCCTGAGGTCCATGAAATTCTTGGAAGTTCCAGGGCACGATCATGGGGCGTCTCTAGTTTGGAGAGCCTCTTTCAAGTTGTCACGAAAGGTGTTGGCCTGCTCCGTCTGGAAAGTGATGAGCTGCTGAAAGATTCTGAGGAGAACAACGTTGTCCAGTGCAGGTGGCAGAGGCAGAATATGTGCTGGGTATAAGACAGGTGCTGGATACGTCGCTGGAGCTGGATGCATGGTGGGAGCTGGATACATCGCTGGTGCAGGGTGCATGGTAGGTGCTGGATGTGGAGCATATACTGGGTGGAGAACATGTGCTGGATGCAAAACTTGTGCGGGTGGTGGAATGTCGTCTCTGCGGAATCTCAAGGATTGCGGTTGAGCCGGGTCACCCTGATGTAACCCCTCTTCCCAGAATTTTAAAATAATTTTTTTATTATTTATTTTAAATGGTGATTTTTAGATTTTTTTTTATAAATAATTAGTTAGTTAATTATTACGATAGATGACCTTAGTCATGGTTAAGCGTTGGAGTACAAGATGACCAAGAATTTTGGCACGGATGGTGCAATGGCATGCTTTGACTAGCGTATTAGCTGTGGTAAGGAAGGCCAAGCCATCGGTGTGTCCTAACTAGGAAAACCAGGCCAAGTTATAGCATAACCATTATAAATAGCTTAATTATTTATTATTAGATTTATTGACTTTGCAGGAACCCGGTTGAACCAAGTTAGTCCGAACTGGGCTGAACCAAATCCAAGCCCATGTAGGTATGTAGTGAAACCCAATACGGCCATGTAGACAGATCCTAGGTAGATGTAATATCTTTAGGAATTGGCAATTAATTTCTAATAATTGTTATATATACATTATAAGTATTATTATTATTTTAATAGCGTTTACAATATTTGTATGATTTTCGGGAGCCAATAAAGAGTTTGCGTACTAGATTCACCAAACCTTACTACACTTACTATTGGGCTATTTTTAGTGGTTATCAGGGTTATTAGTATTATTAATAATATTGTTGTTGTATTTAATAATTAGTTATTATTAAATGGTTATTTTCTTTATCATCAGATAGGTATTGTTGATATTATATTTTTGTATAAACATATACCCAGAATTTATTAATGTATATACATATGTACATGTCATATATATAGGGTATATGTGTTTTTTATATAAATATATGCACATATATATATATATATATATATATATATATATATATATATATATATATATATATAAAATATATATATATATATATATATATATATATATATATATATATATATTTATATATATATATATATATATATATATATATATATATATCCATCGGTGTGTCCTAACTAGGAAAACCAGGCCAAGTTATAGCATAACCATTATAAATAGCTTAATTATTTATTGTTAGATTTATTGACTTTGCAGGAACCCGGTTGAACCAAGTTAGTCCGAACTGGGCTGAACCAAATCCAAGCCCATGTAGGTATGTAGTGAAACCCAATACGGCCATGTAGACAGATCCTAGGTAGATGTAATATCTTTAGGAATTGGCAATTAATTTCTAATAATTGTTATATATACATTATAAGTATTATTATTATTTTAATAGCGTTTACAATATTTGTATGATTTTCGGGAGCCAATAAAGAGTTTGCGTACTAGATTCACCAAACCTTACTACACTTACTATTGGGTTATTTTTAGTGGTTATCAGGGTTATTAGTATTATTAATAATATTGTTGTTGTATTTAATAATTAGTTATTATTAAATGGTTATTTTCTTTATCATCAGATAGGTATTGTTGATATTATATTTTTGTATAAACATATACCCAGAATTTATTAATGTATATACATATGTACATGTCATATATATAGGGTATATGTGTTTTTTTATATAAATATATGCACATATATATATATATATATATATATATATATTTATATATATATATATGTGTGTGTGTGTGTGTGTGTGTGTGTGTGTGTGTGTGTGTATATACATAGCTTTTCATATAAGAAGAAATAATAACAAAACCAAATCAACCCAGTGGACCCACAGCCCACATGAGCTGCTAACATTTCCATGTGAACCCGAGAGAGAGTTCTCAGCCCAGCCGAGAACATGTAGATATATAAATACACAATTATGTATATATAACCGAGAGCAAGAAGAAAGCTTCGACAAAACCAAACCAAACCCTAAATTCTGACGGCGCCACCCCCTCGGCGTCCTGGCAGCCACCCCGATGATTGGGCGGCCACCCGCAACCTCGGGCCGCAGCACGGGTCGTCGGAGTCGACCGGCCGCGCGCAAAGAAACACAGCAGCGACAGCAACACATCATCAAGGTACCATGATTCCTGACTAGATTTCTACGTATCCAGTTCATCGATTTCAATTCCGTAAAATCCTACGGACAACCCATATAACCCTCTAGGAACCCACCTATCTAGTTTGTATGGAGTCGATCCAGATTCGAAAAGAGGTCAACTCGAAGTCGACGAAAAATATGTTCTAAACAGAGCCAAGAACAGTTCAAACACCCAACATGGCATCAATTTTCCTACCAACCCATTCTTCAAATCAACAAACTTTCTAAACAGAAGTTAACTAAAACATATAGGACTAGAAAAGTCCCGTAGGAGGTTTGTAAAGATTTGCTTTGTACAAAGAAGTATACACATGTAAACTTGGTCAAAACCCTATTTTTCAAAATTCAAAATTTTACGATACGACGTGCGTCCCGCCATACCTAGCGACGTGGTTGCAAACTGAAAGCATCAGAAGGTGCGTATCAGCTTCGTAGACGTGTGGGCTTTGACGGAATTCAAATTGGTCATGTGTGTGCGACAAATTTGATGCATATCCGTCAAAATTTACCATATCGGCCTCTGTACAAACTTCTCAATTACTTTGTGCACGTTCGTCAGATCGAGACGAAACTTGCGCCATCAGGACCGTATCATTTTTTTGGTCCTATATGCCAAGTTTGGTCCGATTCTGAGACAGTTGATCGGATCGCCGTTTCGCGGGCCCCACGATCCGACTCAATGGGCAATTTTGTGCACGGCCCACCGAAATCCAAAATTGGACATACCGTTGGGTTTGTATCATCAAATGAATTCATAGACATATAGTTTGATGACTTTAGAGACCATTGACCCTGACACGCTTTTTGGTGCAAAACGGGTCCAACGACGGACACCGTTTTGGCTCGAAATTACCGTTTTTCCCCTGTGTTCAGAATTGGACTTAAGGACAGGCAATCCTAGCTAATTTGACTATTCTGAGAATGTTGGCAATGTCTATTTCAGCTTTCGGAGACAGTTGTAATGATTTAGACTTTATGGCTTAGCAGTTGACTATATTCTGTTGGATCTGCGTGCAAACTCCAGGCAAGATACCTTGTCTCCCTCTACAGTTTAATTTCATGCTTATAGTTTTCATGTTATTATTATATCATCATATATACTCTATTTGTTATAGATATTATATGATGCATTAGCTTTCTAGTTGACTTGATTTATCTAGTTTCTATATACCGTGTTCACCAGTTTATGGTCTTGTTTGACTTGACAGTATAGTTATACTGTACTTGACTGTGTCTTGACTGAGTCATACCTTGTATCACCAGTACCTTGCTTGAGTCGTGTCATAGAACGAATACGTATAATTAAACTACTAAATCCTTGTTATTGTTCCATTGGCACCAGAGAGTCCACTCGGGACGAGGGTGTTTGCCTTGATCTGTTTACATCCGTGAGTCCACATTCGGAATGAGAATTTTGATTATTTGCACCAGAGAGTCCACATTCGAGACGAGGGTGTTGACTTGACTTACACCAGAGAGTCCACTCGGGACGAGGGTGTTGACATCAGAGAGTCCACACTCGGGACGAGGATGTTATATTTGCACCAGAGAGTCCACACTCGGGACGAGGGTGCCTTGCCATGCACTAACCAGATAGTCCATACTCGGGATGAGGGTTTGTGATTAGTTCAAACCTGTGAGTCCACTCGGGGTGAGGGTTTGGTATTTCTATTGATCTCGTGTTCGCTTGTTCATCCAGCAGTTCAGTTACGTGTAGTTGTTCTTGTATACCAGTTCATAGTCACCTGTCAGTAGCCACTTGTTGTTAGTCACTTGTTAGCAGTTTGGTCGTAGTCTTTTGCCATGTTAAGTATCGTTCCTTGTTATATCCTGTTTATATATTATCATACATGGTTAAACTGCTAGATAGGCATATTTATATGTATCTTGCGATGTTCTCTGAGGACCTGATGATCTCTTCAGGTTTAGCGATTGCATAGAGTTAGTGGCAGAGCGGGATGGTAGATGATTGTGATGCATGTTTCAGGTATTTGTTAGTGATATTACATTGTTATTCTTTCGTGCTTTACATTCCTTATCATGAGATATCCTGCTTATTGATTCACTTTAGAGAGACTTATTATATTCTTTGAGTCTTATCGGACATGTATGCTAGTGGGCTGCAGACCACGACCTATAGTGTTCATTCATGTTTCGTATACTTATTATGGATTTGAGATATAGATTTGTTTGCCATGACTTGGCAGTATACCATAGCCTTGACAGCGTTTACGTATTCGAGAGGGGCTAGACTCCGCTCGATACGTAGCTGGCTTGCTCATGTGCTCGCGTCCGAAAAGCGGGTGTGGGTCGTGACAAGTTTTTTTTGGTGGCCCATGCAGGTCAGATCATATCGTATCGGTTACGTAACTGTACTGATACGAGCCTGCGACTATGACTAAACCTTAGAAATCTCAATCTACTCTGCCTTGAAAATTCTCCTAGAAACTTCTCTACATCCTTAAAATTTTATATTTGTTCTCGATTATTCTCCATGACCTTCCCGTACCATTGGTTCTCGTCCCTTCCTATTTCGGGGTGGCAAACGATCGTGCTATATAGAATTCATCAAAAATTCTTAAATTATAGTATAATATTGCATGATTATTGAGTTTTAGTTGTTTAGAGATATGAGGGATTATAGATGCCATATGTCCTAGATATTTTTGGTAGAATTATTAGCCACTAGTTAGAAGATTATAAGATTTTAGTGACCTGTGTTTCAAGGGAGTAGTGTGACCAAAGGTGGGTAGAAGTTCTCGAGATTTCGTAAATACCAAATGACTAGAGAAGGCCATAAACTATTTTTGAGGAATTAAAATTAAGGAGATTAAGGTAATAGTAGATTTTCTTTGAATTTAAGGAATAGTTATGAATTAGAATTTCGAGGACGATATTATTTTTAAGGTGGGTAGATTTGTAACCCCTCTTTCCGAAATTTTGAAATAATTTTTTATTATTTATTTTAAATGGTGATTTTTAGATTTTTTATAAATAATTAGTTAGTTAATTATTACGATAGATGACTTTAGCCATGGTTAAGATTTGGAGTACAAGATGACCAAGAATTTTGGCACGGATGGTGCAATGGCGTGCTTTGACTAGCGTATTAGCTGTGGTAAGGAAGGCTAAGCCATCGGTGTGTCCTAACTAGGAAAACCAGGCCAAGTTAAAGCATGACCATTATAAATAGCTTAATTATTTATTATTAGATTTATTGACTTTGCAGGAACCCGGTTGAGCCAAGTTAGTCCGAACTGGACTGAACCAAATCCAAGCCCATGTAGGCATGTAGTGAGACCCAATACGGCCATGTAGACAGATCCTAGGTAGATGCAATATCTTTAGGAATTAGCAATTAATTTCTAATAATTGTTATATATACATTATAAGTATTATTATTATTTTAATAGCGTTTACAATATTTGTATGATTTTCGGGAGCCAATAAAGAGTGTGCGTACTAGATTCACCAAACCTTACTACACTTGCTATTGGGTTATTTTTAGTGGTTATCAGGATTATTAGTATTATTAATAATATTGTTGTTGTATTTAATAATTAGTTATTATTAAATGGTTATTTTCTTTATCGTCAGATAGGTATTATTGATATTATATTTTTGTATAAACATATACCCAGAATTTATTAATGTATATACATATATACATGTCATATATAGGGTATATGTGTTTGTGTATATTAATATATACATGTATATATGTGTGTGTGTATATATATATATATACATAAAAAAAATATATATATATATACATAGCTTTTCATATAAGAAGAAATAGATAACAAAACCAAATCAACTCAGTGGACCCACAGCCCACATGAGCTGCTAACATTTCCATGTGAACCCGAGAGAGAGTTCTTAGCCCAGTCGAGAACATGTGGATGTACATATACACAGTTATGTATATATAACCGAGAGCAAGAAGGAAGCTTCGACAAAACCAAACCGAACACTAAATTCTAAAGGCGCCACCCCCTCAACGTCCTGGCGGCCACCCCGATGAATGGGCGGCCACCCGCAACTGTGCACCGCCGCACGGGTCGCCGGAGTCGGTCGGCTGCGCGCAAAGAAACACAGCAGCGACAACAACACATCGTTAAGGTACCATGATTCCCGACTAGATTTCTACGTATCCAGTTCATCGATTTCAATTCCGTAAAATCCTACGGACAACCCATATAACCCTCTAGGAACCCACCTATCTGGTTTGTACGGAGTCGATCCAGATTCGAAAAGAGGTCGACTCGAAGTCGACGAAAAATCTGTTCTAAATAGAGCCAAGAACAGTTCAAACACCCAACTTGGCATCGATTTTCCCACCAACCCGTTCTTCGAATCAACAAACTTTCTGAACAAATGTTAACCACAACATATAGGGCTAGAAAAGTCCCGTAGGAGGTATGTAAAGATTTGCTTTGTACAGAGAAGTATACACATGTAAACTTGGTCAAAAACCTATTTTTTAAAACACAAAATTTTACGATACAACGTGCGTCCCACCATACTGGGCGACGTGGTCGTGAACCAAAAGTATTAAAAGGTGTGTATCGGCTTCGTGGACGTGTGGACTTTGACGTAATTCAAATTGATCGCGTGTGCGCAACGAATTTGATACGTATTCGTCGAAATTCACCGTATCGGCCTCTGTGCAAACTTCTCAATTACTTTGTGCACGTTCGTCAGATCGAGATGAAACTTATGCCATTAGGACCATATCGTTTTTTTGGTCCCGTATGCCAAGTTTGGTCTGATTCTGAGACACTTAATCGGATCGCCGTTTCGCGGGCCCCACGATCTAATTCAACGGGCGATTTTGTGCACGACCCACCAAAATCCAAGATTGGACATACCTTTGGGTTCGTATCATCAAAATGAATTCGTAGACATATATTTTGATGACTTTAGAGACCATTGATCCTGGCACGCTTTTCGGTGCAAAACGGGTCCAACGGCGGACACCGTTTTGGCCCGAAATTGTCGTTTTGCTCCTGTGTCCAGAATTGGACTTAAGGATATGCAATCCTAGATAATTTGACTATTCTGAGAATGTTGGCAATGTCTATTTCAGCTTTCGGAGACAGTTGTGATGATTTGGACTTTATCGCTTAGCAGTTGACTATATTCTGTTGGATCTGGGTGCAAATTCCAGGCAAGATACCTTGCCTCCCTCTACAGTTTAATTTCATGCTTATAGTTTTTATGTTATTATTGTATCATCATAGATACTCTATTTGTTAAGATATTATATGATGCATTAGCTTTCTAGTTGACTTGATTTATTTTGTTTCTATATACCGTGTTCACCAGTTTATGGTCTTGTTTGACTTGACAGTGTAGTTATACTGTACTTGACTGAGTCGTACTTGTCTCACTAGTATCTTGCTTGAGTCGTGTCATAGAACGAATACATATAATTGAACTGCTAAATCCTTGTTATTGTTCCCTTGGCACCAGAGATTCCACACGGGACGAGGGTGTTTGCCTTGATCTGTTTACATCCGTGAGTCCACACTCGGGACGAGGATGTCGATTATTTGTACCAGAGAGTCCACACTCGAGACGAGGGTGTTGACTTGACTTGCACCAGAGAGTCCACTCGGGACGAGGGTGTTGACATCAAAGAGTCCACAATCGGTACAAGGATGTTATACTTGCACCAGAGAGTCCACACTCAGGACGAGGGTTAGTACTAATCAGAGAGTCCACACTCGGGACGAGAGTTAGTGATTAGTTCAAACCTGCGAGTCCACTCGGGGCGAGGGTTTGGTATTTCCATTGATCTCGTGTTTGCTTGTTCATCCAATAATTCAGTTACGTGTAGTTGTTCTTCTATTCTAGTTCATAGTCACCTGTTAGTAGCCACTTGTCGTTAGTCACTTGTTAGCAGTTTGGTCGTAGTCTCTTGCCATGTTAAGTGTCGTTCCTTGTTATATCATGTTTATATATTATCATACATGGTTAAACTGCTAGATAGACATGTTTATATGTATCTTGCTATGTCCTCTGAGGACCTGATGATCTCTTCAGGTTTAGCGATTGCATGGAGTTAGTGGAAGAGCGGGATGGTAGATGATTATGATGCATGTTTCAGGTATTTGTTAGTGATATTACATTGTTATCCTTTCGTGCTTTACATTCTTTATCATGAGATATCCTGCTTATTGATTCACTTTAGAGACTCTTATTATATTCTTTGAGTCTTATCGGACATGTATGCTAGTGGGCTGCAGACCACGACCCATAGTGTTCTTTCATGTTTCGTATACTTATTGTGGATTTGAGATATAGATTTGTTTGCCATGACTTGGCAGTATACCATAGCCTTGACAGCGTTTACGTATTCGAGAGGGGCTGGAGTCCGCTCGATACGTAGCTGGCTTGCTCACGTGCTCGCGTCCGAAAAGTGAGTGCGGGTCATGACATTGATGAGTAAGCTGGCCTCCCTGCATCGACGGGGTCATGTAAGTGAAGAATCCTCCTGTAGCCGGTAGGGTGTTCAGGGAAGCGTTGTTCCTGTCTTGAGAATCCATTTACTGCAACAAAAGAAAATATTAGACGGTATAAAGATTTCAAGCAGGATGCAAGTCAAAGATTTACTAGAAATCAAGGATAGAGATCAATACTGTTTTCAAGACACGTGGATGAGATCCTAAGTTTCTAATCCTATGTGCAGGCTCACGACGGTACAGTAATATAACCGAAGTGATTTAACGTGGACCTGCATGGGCCACCAAAAAAACTTGTCATGACCCGCACCCACTTTTCGGATACGAGGCGTGTCCAAGCCCAGCTTACGCCGCAGTGTCGACGATAGAATGCTGTCTAGTATACACAAGTCACAGAGTCTATAGAACTAACATGGCAGTCCAAATCTCATCCACAGAAATATGACACAATCAACTCACATGAGACTGAATATAGAATGACAATATAAAATAAAATATCAAGCTCATCAAGAATCCTAGTCACGTCCGGTGGACACAAATCCACTACTAATAGACAAAATAAAATAAAACAAGAGATGGAAAGAACTGAGTAAAGACTGCTAATCATCAAGGTACCCTCATCCGTAGTGGTATCGTGGTCCAATGTTGGCCCAACCTGATCGTGTGCACCTGGCTTAATACTCAGCTAACCTGAAAAGATCATCAGGTCCTCAGAGGACTAGCAAGATACATAATATACAAGCTTTTCTAACAGTTTATAATGCATGAAGGAAATCTAGGATATAAACAGAAAAACACTAAATGATCACGAGACATGTATATGTGAACAACTACGCATAAATGAACTGCAGGAAGAACAAGTAAATAAGAGATCAATGGAATACCAAATCCTTGCCCCGAGTGTGGACTCGCAGGTTTGAACTAATAACTAACCCTCGCCCCGAATGTGGACTCGCAGGTTAGTTCAAAATAAGTCACCCTCGCCCCGTGTGTGGACTCGCAGGTGCAAACGGTCAACCCTCGCCCCGTATGTGGACTCGCAGGTTGTAAGAATCGAAATAAAGAATTAGCAGTTCAGTTTATAATGCGGTCATCCTACGATACAACTCAATCCAGTTTAAGTGAAAAATATGTCCAAATAAGGCTACAAGGCTAACTGTGAACAAGGACTATATAATCGTGAAGAAGCACATGTCAGCAATCAAATCAGAATCAACTGGGTGGTAAAAGGAGATAAGCATGTAATAAAGTTGTAAAGAAGGGCAAGGTATACTTGCCTGTGGTCCTGCGTTGCAGTTATGGGTCAAGTGTCGAGTCAATGTCCAATGAACATGTTTAAATTAATAGAATCAATGCACATTTAAAGAGTACCAAGGGGCCTATGTAGTTTTATTGTTTAGACTTCTAGGTTTATTTTCATTTAATTATGTGGTATACTGTCTAATGCTCCCAATCACTTTGTGATATGTAAACATAGTCTACTTGGAGTCTTAGGGTCATGCCTACATATTCTCATATATGTGTACATATCCTGTGATACCCTCCTAATAACGTGACTTGCCTTACCTATTTCTTTACTTATACAGGCCCCACCTGGTTTATTTTTTGTACCCTGTGGTTAGCATAACCCATGGTCTGCCAAACTTCTCCTAAACCTCATATGCCCTATGTAGGACCGTTGAGCACCTCTAGAGGGGGGGTGAATAGAGTGAGTGTGAGTGCAGCTGAAAATAATCACCAATTTAAATTTTAAACTATGGCAGTAAATAAGAGACAGTAAATATAAAGCAAGAGATAGAGAGATCAAACTCAGTAACACAGCGATGTATACTGGTATCCCTCTGATAGGACTAATCCAGTCTCGAGTACTCTTATTCGATGTTAATCCACTAAGGCACAAGCTAATTGAGAGCTTGCAGTCCCTTACAACACCGTGCTTGGTGACAAGTGCACGACCAACTTCACAACACCGTGCTTGGTGACAAGCGCACGACCGGCTCCACAACAAAGATAATTGATGTACTTTGAACAACCTCTTTACAACTCTTGAACACCAAAAGACTCTAGATCGTAGTAGATATAACTGCTTTTGGCTAAGAGGAGTATAGGTATGATTTGAAAGCTTCTGATCGGGTGAAAACACTTATTCAATAGAGAAGAGAAGATGAATAATGAATGAGTGATTTAAAATGAAAAACTCTCTCCTATTTATAGGTGTTTTCTGAGATCGAACTCGGGCAGAGTTCTGATGCAAAGATTTTGCATATGTACATTGCATGCAGATTTGGAGGCAACGGATATTTGAATTCAAACAGACCGAACTCGGGTAGAGTTCGGGCCGAACTCGGTTTGAGTTCTGTCTAGGAGAATTTCAAAATATTTGTCAAATTCTGTTGAAAAAATGATTTTGAACTTTTGGTAAAAATGAAATGGGAATAGGTAGGCTTTTTAGAAATATGGACTGGGATTAACCTAAGCCAGTATTACCTAGTCGATCTTACAATTTAAATCCTAACTCAATAAAGATAAAATATATAATAAATTGTTAAATGACTCAGACTGGATCCCAGTGGAAGTAATCTTCAAATAGATGATTTATATGCTTGATGATGCAGTACGATGCTTGTTGATATTGATTTCACACGTCCTGAAATGATTAACAGCAGTTCATATATTTTGTGTATTGACTTAAGTTCATGTCGATTATTAAAATCGGGTGTGACCATGGAATGGGCAAAAAATCTCCCCCATTTTGATAATTGACAAACTTGAGTCTATACCAAAATATATCAAAAAAATAGAACAAATAAAATGTACCTGAAAAAATAGTTGTGTTTTAGATTTTTACTCTTTCTCTGATTTGATTTTTGGTATGTACTCTGTCTCCCCCTTTTTCAATATAAAAATGGCTTTGGCTCCCCCGTAATGTGTGAAGCCAACGATTTTTAACAAACAGACAAAGTGAAGCTAAAGAGATAACCAAATAACACAAAGTGCATAAAAAGATAACTAGTACTGAAAAACTAGAATATCATGCATAATAATGTCTCACTAAAAAAAATATAATCATAAAGTGCTAAACATGTCTAACTAAAAAATTTAGACATAACAAAATGAAAACTACATCATAGCATAGATCATCAGCTAACATCCTATCCACTATCCACCAGCAAAGTTCGCTTCACATAGTGGGATCGTCACCACCAGGAGCATCCGGAGGAAAGTAAGCAGCAGTAGGATCGAAGTAAGGAAAAGTCGTCTCATCTCCGAACCTGGGTCCTGGGAAGCCTGGGTGAGGAAGGATAGTCACTAGATGTGATGGGTCCTGTGAGAGACTCCAGTGGAGATCAACAATGCCATTCCACAACACCTGAGCCTGGTAGATGTGGCGGAACTCCGAGTCGAGGTAGCTCTGATGACGTTGCGCAGAAAGAGCAACAAAGTCATCAAACTGCTGATAAAATCCTGGTTCAAAACCCGGAGTAGGAGCTGGAGAATCAGGAGGAAGAGCCTCATCGTCAACATCTGGAGTAGGATGAGCTCCAGGAGGCAGAGGTGGAGCAGGGTATCGACGACTGATGAGCTCTACGGCAGTGGAGGAGTAGACGTAGGTTTCAAGATCAATGTCAAACCTGCGAAAGATGGAGGCCAAGTGCATATGATAGACCAGGTTGCGTCCTGCATTTCTACAGTTCAGCATCCAGGCCATCATGGTCTTGGGGATAGAAAAGGAATGCTAAAATGGATATGATACATAGCAGACAGCTCTAAGAAAGTGATCTCATCAGATGATCCTTTCTTTGGAAGGAGAGCAGAAAAAATAAAATGATGGAGTTCATAGAAGTTTTGGATAAGATCTCTTGAAAAGACTCTTCTAGGAACAGGTTGTGGATGGCAAAGCAGTTCTTTGAAAGAGTTGAGAGTGACATCTTCTGGGAATTAGATATGATGGATATCCACAAGACCTTCATCCACATCAGGAACATGGAAATATTGGCTGATGTCAGTGGCGTTGAATTCCAATTCTTGCCCAGCAACGCAAGAATTGAAGTTTCCGTTTGGTTTTACCTGCAAGTTGCAGTAAAACATATGGACATTATTGTCGTAAATGTTCTCGGCTACTTCAAAGAAATCACGATAACCGAGATGGTTAAATATGGAAGCGTACTCAGAAAAAATAGTAAAGTTAACATAAGCTCCAGCACATAGTTTACGACCAGAGAAAGAATCAAACCAAAGGTCAGAGAATTCCTTATCAGGAAATAAACCGGAATCAAAATCATCTGACCCTATAGGTCTAGCTGGACTAAAAAGACTAGTAGGAACATAATCAGAAGAGGAGGACCCTGCTTGTGAGGGATCACCATGTCTTCTCTGACGCTTGGGAGCCATAGATGAAAAGAAAAGGAAATTAAAGTACCTTGAAAGAGGAGGAAGAAGATGAAGTTAATTTGCCCACTAGAACTCCTTGAAAACTTGAAAGGAAAGAGTAGGAAGGAGTTTTGGGAGTAAAGGATTTTTCACGAAATAGTTGTGTGAAAAAGATAAAGAGATGAGGGGTTTATAAAGGACTAGGGTCGGCTGTTCAGTTTTGGAAGCTGAACAGCCGACCGAACTCGGCCCGAACTCGGTCAGAGTTCGATCCGAGTTCGGCTACTTGTATTTTTGAGGTAATAAATGCAGTTTTGGTGTTTTAAACTGTAACTTTATGACTTTTGATTTCTACATTTAATAACATTTATTATTTTTGGGTTAGCTGTAGGGGTACTGTCCCAGCTAACGGAGGTTCACCGGGGAACTCTTAAATACCGCTTCGTTTCGACCGTAATCGTGGTGACAGACAGACCCTTTGTAGACTTGTACCAAAAAAAATTCGTTAAATAAATTACGAAGTTACGAGTCATAAAATTAAATTTAATTACCATACTACACTATGAATCTGAAAATTCAAGTATACCGAGCTCTCGCCTCATTATATTAAAACGGTCTTCCGCCAGTGGTTTTGTGAAAATGTCTGCTAATTGATGATCTGTGTCAATAAACTCTAAGCAGATATTCCCGTGTTGTTGGTGATCACGTAAAAAGTGATAACGTATCTCAATGTATTTTGTGCGTGAGTGACAAACAGGGTTCTTAGTCAGATTAATGGTGCTAGTGTTATCACAATAAATGGGAATCTTAGTGTAGTGCAGATTGTAGTCTTCTAGGGTTTGCTTCATCCACAAAATTTGAACACAGCAATGTCCTGCGGCGATATACTCGGCCTCAGTAGTTGATAATGCTATGGAATTTTGCTTCTTGCTAAACCAAGAGACTAAAGCCTTTCCTAGAAAATGACACGTACCGCTGGTACCTTTACGGTCTACTTTGCATCCTGTAAAATCCGCATCCGAGTAACCTATCAGGTCAAAGGATTTGGTTTTAGGATACCACAAGCCGACTGTAGAAGTTTCCTTAAGGTATCGAAAAATATGCTTAACGACACTTAGGTGTGATTCCTTAGGATTTGCCTAGTATCGTGCACAGATGCAAACACTGAATATGATATCAGGACGACTAACAGTTAAATATAATAAGCTACCAATCATACCTTGATACTTACGCCGGTCGACAGGTTTGCCACTTTTATCAGTGTCAAGCTTTGTGGATGTAGCCATTGGAGTTCCGATAGGCTTTATCTTATCGAAGTCGTACTTTTTCAGTATGTCCTTCGTATACTTGGTTTGATCGATGAATGTTCCCTTTGAGTGTTGTTTGATCTGAAGTCCTAGAAAGAAGTTTAGCTTTTCCATCATACTCATCTCAAATTCACTCTGCATACACTTAGCAAACTCTTGACAAAGATTTTCATTAGTATAACCGAATAAAATGTCATCAATATATATTTGCACAAGAAGAATGTCATCATTTAAAGATTTGATAAACAAAGTTGTATCAACTCTTCCTTTTGAAAAACCATTATCAAGTAAGAAGGCACTTAGGCGTTCATACCAAGCATGAGGTGCCTGTTTGAGTCCATAGAGTGCTTTCTTAAGCTTGAAGACGTGATCATGTTTTTGAAAATCTTCAAAACCAGGGGGTTGTTTCACAAAAACTTCCTCTTTTAAAAATCCGTTCAAAAATGCACTTTTCACATCCATTTGAAATAATTTAAAATCATTAAAACATGCAAATGTACAAAACATGCGGATGGCTTCTAGTCTAGCAACAGGAGCATATGTCTCATCATAATCAATACCTTCTTCTTGATTATAATCTTGTGCCATTAGACGTGCTTTGTTGCGTAGAACTTGTCCATCTTCACTAAGTTTATTTCGGAATACCCATTTGGTACCAATTATTGATTGACCAATAGGTTTAGGAACAAGTTCCCAAACTTGGTTTCTCTCAAATTGATTTAGTTTCTCTTGCATGGCATCAATCCAAAACTCATCTGAAAAGGCATCTTCTATGTTCATAGGTTCTATTTGAGAAATAAAAGCTACATTTGCTGCTATTTCAGAATCCCTAAGAGAGGAGCGTGTACTTACACCTTTTGATACATCACCCATGATGAGTGTCTCTGGATGATCTGGTAAGAATTTTAATGAATCAAATTTTTGAGTCAGATCTTCCACAGGACTCTTCTCAGTTTTTGCTCGTATATCTTCATCATCAATGTCGCTAGATCTGTGACTATTGAGCTCATCAAAAGTAACGTTAATTGATTCTTCAACAATCATAGATCTTTTATTGAAAATCCTATATCCCTTACTCTTAGCAGTATATCCGAAAAATATCCCTTCATCTGCTTTAGAGTCAAACTTTTCCAAGTTATCCTTGGTGTTCAGGATAAAACAGCGACATCCAAAAACTTTGAAATAAGAAATGTTTGGAATCCTTCCAAACCAAAGTTCATATGGTGTTTTCTTCGAGATAGGTCGAATTAACACCCTATTTAAAACATGACAGGCTATGCTAACAGCTTCTTCCCAAAAATATTTAGGAAGATTATACTGATTCAGCATGACTCTAGCCATTTCGCTTAGAGTACGATTCTTCCGCTCCACAACACCATTCTGTTGGGGAGTTCTAGGACAAGAAAATTCGTGGTAATACCCACTATCATCACAAAACTTTTTGAAATCAGAATTTACGAATTCGTCGCCATGATCACTTCGGATACGAGTAATCATGAAGCCTTTTCGTTTTGTACCTTTTTGCAAAATATCTAAAATTCAAAAATAGCATCACTTTTGTTTGATAAAAAGTAAACCCAAGTAAAGTGAGAGAAATCATCAACAATAACAAAAGCGTAGAGCTTACCACCAAGACTAGCGACTCTACTAGGACCAAATAAATCTATATGAATCAACTGCAAAGGTCTAGAAGTACTTACAGCGTTGATGGATTTAAATGTAGACCTATGTGCTTTGTTCTTTTCATAGTCAGCACATATTATATATCTCTTGAATGGAATCTCGGGGAGTCCTTTTACCAACTTCTTAGTGCTTAGTCGTGAGATAGTGTCCATATTTGTATGCCCTAGTCTCACGTGCCATAGCCAGCTTTCATCTAGATTAGCTACTAGGCATCTTCCTGCATTATTAGTACTCTCCAAAAAGAAAACATAAATGTTGTCTTCTCTAATCCCTTTATATACGGGATCACCAGATGGCATATCATATATGGTACATTTATCTTTTACAAAATTGATACCATAACCATTATCAGCCAAATGACTTATGTTTAGTAGGTTATGTTTTAATTCTATGACTAGACAAACATCCTTTATTATTAGATAAGGAGAAATACCGACAGTGCCATTACCAATAATATCACCTCTCAAATTATTTCCGAATGAGACGTATCCTTCTTTCTTCATCGATAGCGTGGCAAACAACGATGCATCACCAGTCATGTGTCGCAAAAATCCGCTATCGAGGATCTATTTGCTTTTAGCATGAGAGGGTTGAGGGTCCACCTACAAAACAAGTAGATGAATCCTTAGGTACCCATTTACTGAAGGGTCCATATTGAATAGTTTTAGGTCTCCAGAATAAAGTGTGATTGTCAACAAGTTTTCTTGCTAAGCAATACTGTGATATGTGTCCATGCGTACCACAATATGTGTAAGTTAGTTTAGAACCAGTGGTGGTTGAAACTGTGTTGACATGCTTGTTTGGTTTCTTGGAAAACCTATAAGTGAAAGCATGGTGATAGTCGTGTTTCTTCCGTGCTTTCTGATTTTTAGTTCTCTTAGGTGTATGCTTAGCATTAGGACTAAACTTAGGTTGTGTCACAGGTATTGCCTGTTTGCCTAACTTGATTTCTAATTTTTTTAGAAATCGCAACAGACTCTTCATATCTAGCAGTCATATCTGAGAGTCTTTGTTCTGTAGCTAAGTGCTTCTTCTTCTCTATGTCATATAACTCTTGTATTTTGACATAGTCTCTTTCTTTCTTATCAACCATGAGGATAGCCTCATGATAGTCTACCTTAAGTTTGGCTATCTCTTCCGTGTTACCGGTAGTAGACGTCTCTTTAATATCTTCAATAAGATTGGACAGTCTAGCTATCTCGGTTGTGCATTCCTTAATCTCTTTTTGAGATTGCTTATACTTGTAAAGCACAGTTCTGTGTTCTTCAAGTAATTTGCTAAAGGCATTTTCTAATTCATCGAAAGTAAAATCATCATATAGAGGGTTTGAGGATACCTTATCTGTCACGCCTCAGAACCAGAATACCGGAGAGCGGGGGCAAACATAGCCAGCTACGCAATCCCAAAGTACATTAAAACTCTGAAATCACGTATAAGCTGTCAAGATATGGAGGCTACTATACATGCCATCAGTCAATCCTAACGTTTAACAATCCTAGGTATCTCAATCACAGACAATTATACAAGAGCAAGAGTACGATCATCATACATACACTAGTAAGGCGTCCCGAACCATATATACATGAATGATCATGAAGCCAATACCACAGAACTGATGACTAGCTTGAGTATTAATCGTACATGATAAGGACTAGCTATAGTCTAGAATACACATATCATGTTTATGCCGGTAGGCTACAATATCAAGGAAAATACCAAAACACGAGCTAAACACGTGCTCGGGGCTAAACGTTATAAGAGGAGAATTTACATATCAGTAGGAGAATGAAAAAGAAACCCACTGAGGCACTCGGGTGCTCCGGCTGGTGAACGTCGAGTAGATGGTGCGGTAGATCCTTCGGGCTCTTCTATTAGAACCTGGCCATGCAAAACCAGTGGGGTCAGACCCCAAATAGCAAGTACCATAAAGGAGGTCGAACTATGAACTTAAAACCAGCAATCATAGGCAATCAACAGGGAGAGAAAGCAATAAGTAAAGGAGGATCGAGATTCGTGCAGTACCAATGCACTTATCCCGAACATAGGAAGACAGTAAGTAAATCATCATTGACATAAAGTAAACTGGAGAACATGTTAAGTAAATAGAACTGGGAAGGTAATATATGATGGGATAACCATGGGACTATTCAGATAACCAGGTTACAACCTGTAAACCAAACAAGGACCGGGGTTGTAACCCTTCGTCTGAACATAACTTGATTTCTCCCACCATTTATCGGCAAGATAAAATAAGAAATCAGGACATGTAACAATCTTGTGCAAGATCAAGACAAGACTAGACAAACTGAACTCCATCCAACATTCACGGCCAAGCAATAAGTACGGCTTGATACTTTAACTAACTAGGGTTATCACAATCCTTAGTTACTAGCAATATGCAATGAGATGTTCCTCCAGCCACAAGCCCTGCAGCTAATCCAGGTTATCCAGGCGACTTGGATTCATTAAGCAGTTATCAATAATTATTAGGTAGCTTGGTGTGCAACACATGACAGTGTGTGTAGAAATTGTTTCATAAAGTGCCCCACATGACAGTGGGCTGGAAATGTGCCCAACTCGACGGCATGCTACAAGTCCAAACAATTGTGGCCGGGATAACGGGATCGCCTGTAACTGGGGAAATCTCTCATGACTACTGAATTATTCAAGTTATTAGCCTTAGCCATTTACAGTGGGTACCCATGACCGTGGTACTCAGGGGTCCCAATCCTAGACATGATGCAAGACAAGACTGGTTCATTTGTACAAGCACAATCGTCCACGGTGTCCAGGTTATTCATTCTTGTCGTGTCATGTTAGCTGTCGCAACAGCATTTCGAGAAATATGTCATGTCAGGTTTATCGTGTCAAGAGTGCGCCACGGCGGGCCACTATCAAGTCATATCATTTATCAAGGAGGGGAGAAACTTGTGTAATTAAATAATAATATATTTATAATACATATATTCTTGAAGCCAAGGAGAAACTCTACAACTTTCATGTTGGGAGTGGGAAGAAATTCTGACCACAATTCAGCAAATAAAACATTTAAACAATCAAAGTGGACCCCATGCGGTCCAAAAGTGGGAAAACATACATACGGCCAAAGAGAGTGGAAGGCCACCCACGCGGCTCCAAATTTATTTAAATGAAATCAGTCAAATATTTAAGGCCCGCAAGCCATATGCGGCTAGCATACAATTGTGCATGCGGCCAAGAGAGTGGGGTGTCATCCATGCGGCCAAGAAACAATAAATAGGCCATGAAATCAAATAAGACAAAAGATAGTGGGACCCTTATTAAATGCAAGCTCCCACTTCAGCAAGCAAGTCAACTAAAAGAAGCTATGTGGGACCCCCCACAATTAATGCAATAAGAAAAGGTTCACGTGAACCATTTAAATATTAGTTCACGTGGCCAAGCAATGATGACATATAAAATATATCATGCAAGTACATGCAGCTCAATAAAAGCCATGCGGCCAAGATTAAATTCAAAGTCCAGAAGTACAATGGCCATGCGGCCAGCAAGTGGGAAGAGGCCATGCGGCCAGAATTAATGTAGCAAAGAAGGTAAGCCGCATGCTATTGTTGCATATGCGGCTAAGAAATGGAAGCTTGCTATGGCAAACAATTAATGCAAGTTGCTACCAACATCTATATTCATGCGGCCAACTATGGGCAATTAATGCTTTACCCAAATGTGGCCAGGCAAGTGCCAACTGGCCAAGGCCATGCGGATACAAGCAATAATTTCATGCGGATGCAAACAAGAGAAGGGAATATAATATTCCTTGTTAAATACATGTAGGAAATATTATCATGCGGATTGCAAGCAAAGACTAATGCTAACATGCATTAAACATTAATGCATGCAAACATGCACCCACAACTTCCTTATGCGGCTAAGCAAGTATGCTGGCATGCAAAAAAATGCATGACAATAATATAAAGGGCCATGCGGCCTACAATGAATTCCCATGCGGCCACAGCTTGCAAGCTTTCACAGGCAAGCCTTGCATTAGCAAGCTTAAAGCATTAAAAGCATTAAAAAAATCATTAAAAGCATTAGCAAGTATTAAAGCATTAAAAGCATTAATAAATGCAAGCTTACATCAGTAACTACAAATGGCTAAAAGTGAGGTTGGCCAACTAATACGTAAGCATGCAAGCATGCTAGCTTGCAGGCATGCAAAAATTTAACATGCAATAAATATAAATATATATAGCATTGGCTGCATTAATTTTACATGGCATATGAAAGTTGCATGCGGCTCCAACAGCACTATACTAGTGCATGCGGCCAGCAAATATATATAAGCCTGTATTTAATGCAAGCTAAAAAAATGGAAAGGGCATTAAATGCATGTGCTGATGCCAGCTAAAATGGACAGGCTATTAAATAATTACTAATGCATGCAAGCTTTAAAGCATGCATTAAATATACAAGCTTATGCGGCTGATGCTAAGGCCATGCATTAAAATATACATGGCATTGCCCATGCGGCTCACTGCTAAATGTTCATGCGGCCAGCAAATATTTTGATGGCCATGCGGCCAGAAATATTTACTCATGCGGCCAGCAAATATCCAAAGTGCAATTACTGGCTCCTACAGAGAACATGTCCATGGAAAATACCATGGCCTCCATGCTCCACCAAACTACAATGGGAACCCCAAATCCAGACTTCTATAGGTCAAATTTGGGTAAAATAAAATTCTCTACCACATGGAACCATCAGTTGACAAAAATGTACAAGTTTGACAGATCAAAACCCATGAAAACCGAAAATACCACAAAGCTAGATCTACCACAATCCATCCGGTAAAATCAAAAACTCAAAGTTCTAAACATGGTTAGAATCATGCAAGGAAGAAGATGGAACAAACAAAAATAAATTTGCTCAAGGTTCGGCAAGGTGTACTTGCCTCTCTCTCTAATGGCTAGGGTTTGGTGGAAAAGAAATGAATGAGGGTGAATGAGGAGGGAGAGAGAAAAAGTGGCTTATATAACAAGCTCAAGTGATCTCTACCATTCATTCCTCTTCACTAAATCTAAGCCATACACCTCATCTCATGAGAAACCAAACTAAACCAAACCAAACAAAGTCAAAGTGGAACCGAACCAAATAAAACCAAGTCCAAGTTAAATCAAGTTATGAAAATCCAACTCTCCGAAAATTTTTAAAATATCACACAAATCGATAAATACGAAATACGTCTCTAATAAACAAGTATTCGTATAAAATATCGATACAGTGAGATGGGTCTCACAACTCTCCACACCTTAGAAAAATTTCGTCCCCGGAATTTTCTGAGGCTAGTCGAGCAAGATAACAAAACAAAAGCTTCAGGAAACATAACAATCTCAATAAGTCAAGGCACGGCAAGTAAGGAAAATAAAGCAATCAGGAATGTAAATAAAATGCGTAAGCGAAAAATAAATGCACAAGAACAAATACAATCATGATCATGAAGGGTTGGAGGCATATGGATCAATATGTCTCCTGAGACAGTTGTGTAGAAACCAACGTCCTTGCTGGCCTAAGCTGATTCCCAAAAAAATAGATAAAGTCAAGCCTCAAGGTAAGTCGGTACCAATGACTAGTTCAAGACATGACTCTACCTAGGACTTGTCATCGTAGTTGAAACAGATGCATGAACTTTATCACCTGTCTCAAGATACGAAGACAGAAGCGGCTGGATGATCGGGATGGACTGATATCTCTGCCTGCATGCTGAGACCGAACCTCCATAACTGGCCTGGCTGAAGAATGCTGAGCTGCCCTCGGCAAAACATGAACAAGATAATCTGAAGGATCAAGAACAGTGCCCTTGAAGGTTGAAGGACACAAGATCAAATCATGGGAACAGGAATGATCAATGATCAAAACAGATATCAAGTCAAGTATCAGAGGTAGAGAATAATCTGAAGGAGATCAATAAGGATAATCGTGATTGAGATATCTAAACATGGTAACCCCCACAAATCTGAAAATCGAGACCTACATAGGCCACCACTAAAACCATGTCACGCCCCAGAACCAGAATACCGGAGAGCGGGGGAAGACATAGCCAGCTACGCAATTCCAAAGTACGTTAATACTCTGAAATCACGTATAAGCTGTCAAGACATGGGGGTTACTCTATATGCCATCAGTCAATCCTAAGGTTTAACAATCCTAGGTATCTCAATCACAGACAATTATACAAGAGCAAGAGTACGATCATCATACATACACTAGTAAGGCGTCCTGAACCATATATACATGAATGACCATGAAGCCAGTACCACAGAACTAATGACTAGCCTGAGTATTAGTCGTACATGATAAGGACTAGCTATAGTCTAGAATACACATATCATGTTTATGCCCGTAGGCTACAATATCAAGGAAAATACCAAAACATGAGCTAAACACGTGCTCGGAGCTAAACGTTACAAGAGGAGAATTTACATATCAGTGGGAGAATGAAAAAGAAACCCACTGAGGCACTCTGGTGCTCCGGCTGGTCACCGTCGAATAGATGGTGCGGTAGATCCTTCGGGCTCTTCTATTAGAACCTGGCCATACAAAACCAGTGGAGTCAGACCCCAAATAGCAAGTACCACAAAGGAGGCCGAACTATGAACTTAAAACCAGCAATCATAGGCAATCAACAGGAAGAGAAAGCAATAAGTAAAGGAGGATCGAGATTCGTGCAGTACCAATGTACTTATCCCGAACATAGGAGGACAGTAAGTAAATCATCATTGACATAAAGTAAACTGGAGAACATATTAAGTAAATAGAACTGGGAAGGTGATATACGATGGGATAACCATGGTACTATTCAGATAACCAGGTTACAACCCGTAAACCAAATAAGGACCGGGATTGTAACCCTTCGTCTGAACAGAACTTGATTTCTTCCACCATTTATCGGCAAGATAAAATAAAAAATCAGGACATGTAACAATCTTGTGCAAGATCAAGACAAGACTAGACAAACTGAACTCTATCCAACATTCACGGCCAAGCAATAAGTACGGCTTGATACTTTAACTAATTAGGGTTATCACAAGCCTTAGTTACTAGCAATATGCAATGAGATGTTTCTCCAGCCACAAGCCCTGCAGCTAATCCAGGTTATCCAGACGACTTGGATTCATTAAGCAGTTATCAATAATTATTAGGTAGCTTGGTGTGCAACACATGACAGTGTGCGTAGAAATTGTTTCATGAAGTGCCCCACATGACAGTGGGCTGGAAACGTGCCCTACTCGACGGCAGGCTACAAGTCCAAACAATTGTGGCCGGGATAACGGGATCGCCTGTAACTGGAGAAATGTCTCATGACTACTGAATTATTCTAGTTATTAGCCTTAGCCATTTACAGTGGGTACCCATGACCGTGGTACTCAGGGGTACCAGTCCTAGACATGATGCAAGACAAGACTGGTTCATTTGTACAAGTACAATCGTCTACGGTGTCCAGGTCATTCATTCTTGTCGTATCATGTAAGCCGTCGCAACAGCATTTCGAGAAATATATCATGTCAGGTTTATCGTGTCAAGAGTGCGCCACGGCGGGCCACTATCAAGTCATGTCATTTATCAAGGAAGGGAGAAACTTGCATAATTAAATAATAATATATTTATAATACATATATTCTTGAAGCCAAGGAGAAACTCTACAACTTTTGTGTTGGGAGTGGGAAGAAATTCTGACCACAATTCAGAAAAATAAAACAATTAAACAATCAAAGTGGACCCCATGCGGTCCAAAAGTGGGAAAATATACATGTGGCCAAAGAGAGTGGGAGGCCACCCATGCGGCTCCAAATTTATTTAAATGAAATCAGTCAAACATTTAAGGCCAGCAAGCCATATGCGGCTAGCATACAATTGTGCATGCGGCCAAAAGAGTGGGGTGCCATCCATGCGGCCAAGAAACAATAAATAGGCCATGAAATCAAATAAGACAAGATAGTGGGACCCTCATTAAATGCAAGCTCCCACTTCAGCAAGCAAGTCAACTAAAAGAAGCTATGTGGGACCCCCCCACAATTAATGCAATAAGAAAAGGTTCACGTGAATCATTTAAATATTGGTTCACGTGGCCAAGCAATGATGACATATAAAATATATCATGCAAGTACATGCAGCTCAATAAAAGCCATGCGGCCAAGATTAAATTCAAAGTCCAGAAGTACAATGGCCATGCGGCCAGCAAGTGGGAAGAGGCCATGCGGCCAGAATTAATGTAGCAAAGAAGGTAAGCCGCATGCTATTGTTGCATATGCGGCTAAGAAATGGAAGCTTGCTATGGCAAACAATTAATGCAAGTTGCTACCAACATCTATATTCATGCGGCCAACTATGGGCAATTAATGCTTTACCCAAATGTGGCCAGGCAAGTGCCAACTGGCCAAGGCCATGCGGATACAAGCAATAATTTCATGCGGATGCAAACAAGAGAAGGGAATATAATATTCCTTGCTAAATACATGCAGGAATATTATCATGCGAATTGCAAGCAAAGACTAATGCTAACATGCATTAAACATTAATGCATGCAAACATGCACCCACAACTTCCTTATGCGGCTAAGCAAGTATGCTGGCATGCAAAAAAATGCATGGCAATAATATAAAGGGCCATGCGGCCTACAATGAATTCCCATGCGGCCACAGCTTGCAAGCTTTCACAGGCAAGCCTTGTATTAGCAAGCTTAAAGCATTAAAAGCATTAAAAAAATCATTAAAAGCATTAGCAAGCATTAAAGCATTAATAAATGCAAGCTTACATCAGTAACTACAAATGGCTAAAAGTGAGGTTGGCCAACTAATACGTAAGCATGCAAGCATGCTAGCTTGCATGCATGCAAAAATTTAACATGCATTAAATATAAATATATATAGCATTGGCTGCATTAATTTTACATGGCATATGAAAGTTGCATGCGGCTCCAACAGCACTATACTAGTGCATGCGGCCAGCAAATATATATAAGCATGCATTTAATACAAGCTAAAAAATGGAAAGGGCATTAAATGCATGTGCTGATGCCAGCTAAAATGGAAAGGCCATTAAATAATTACTAATGCATGCAAGCTTTAAAGCATGCATTAAATATACAAGCTTATGCGGCTGATGCTAAGGCCATGCATTAAAATATACATGGCATTGCCCATGCGGCTCACTGCTAAATGTTCATGCGGCCAGCAAATATTTTGACGGTCATGCGGCCAGAAATATTTACTCATGCGGCCAGCAAATATCAAAAGTGCAATTACTGGCTCCCACAGAGAACATATCCATGGAAAATACCATGGCCTCCATGCTCCACCATACTACAATGGGAACCCCAAATCCTGACTTCTATGGGTCAAATTTGGGTAAAATAAAATTTTTTACCACATGGAACCATCAGTTGACAAAAATGTACAAGTTTGACAGATCAAAACCTATGAAAATCGAAAATACCACAAAGCTAGATCTACCACAATCCACCCGATAAAATCAAAAATTCCAAGTTCTAAACATGCTTAGAATCATGCAAGAAAGAAGATGGAACAAACAAAAAATAAATTTGCTCAAGGTTCGGCAAGATGTACTTGCCTCTCTCTCTATGGCTAGGGTTTGGTGGAAAAGAAATGAATGAGGGTGAATGAGGAGGGAAAGAGAAAAAGTGGCTTATATAACAAGTTCAAGTGATCTCCACCATTCATTCCTCTTCACTCAATCTAAGCCATACACCTCATCTCATGAGAAACCAAACTAAACCAAACCAAACCAAGTCAAAGTGGAACCGAACCAAATAAAACCAAGTCCAAGTTAAACCAAGTCATGAAAATCCAACTCTCCGAAAAATTTTAAAATATCATACAAATCGATAAATACGAAATACGGCTCTAATAAACAAGTATCCGTATAAAATACCGATACAGTGAGACGGGTCTCACATTATCAAATGCCACAAGACAGATATTGGCATTTCCGCAGGGTCTGTCTTCTTTCTCTGTATCACTGGCATCACTTTCATGCCAGATGCTTGTGTTAGCATACTTTCGATTGGTTGTTACTTTTCTGCTTGATCTTGATCTGTCATATGGACTGCTTTTCTTTGAAGTTTGGCAGTCTTTTTCATGTGCCCTGACTTCTTGCATCTAAAGCATATGGTTTCATCTTCATTGCTTTCTTGGATATCTCTCTTCCTTCTGTTTGATTTGTCAAACTTTAGGAATTTCTTGAAGTTCTTCACTAGTAGAGCTTGTTCATCACCACTTAATGATTCTTCATCAGAATTATTGTATGTTGATTTTCTGGCTTGAGCTTTGAAGGCAATAGATTTTTCTTTTGGAGTTGCTTTTTCAAACTCTTGCAGATCAAGCTCATGGGTCATGAGCTTGCCCATCAGTGTTTCCAGAGACATGATGGTGAGATCGTTTTCTTCAATGATTTCTGTTGCCTTCGGGTTCCAGTTCTTGGTTAGAACCCGCAACACTTTTCTGATCTTCTCATGGTTGCTGTAATCTTTACCAAGAGATTGCAAAGGATTAGTAATATCAAGGAAACGTGTGAACATCTGTGTAATTGACTCACCGGATTTTATCTTAAAGATTCATATTCTTGTGTTAGTCTACTGATTTTGGATTCCTTCACTTGGGAAGTACCTTCATGATTTACCGTAAAAAGTTTCCAAATCTCGTGAGACGTTTTACAGGTTGAAACTCTGTTGAACTCCGTTTTGTCAATTGCACAGAACAGTGCATTGATGGCACGAGCATCTAGACTAGCCTTAGCTTTTTCAGCTTCTGTATATTTGTCATGAGGCTTGTCTACAAGCTAGCCGTCAACCACTGTAGGTGTCGGTTTCTTATAACCTTCAACAACTATAGACCAAAGATCAAAGTCAAGAGACTTTAAGAAGAAAGTCATCAGTGTTTTCCAGTATGTATAATTTGTACCATCAAATAGTGGGAGTCTATTTGTGGATTGTCCTTCACCGTTGAATATTGATTTCATGACTGCCATATATACTCTATGAGGTTTGTTATATTAGAATATAACCTGCTTTGATACCAATTGTAGGACCGTTGAGCACCTCTAGAGGGGGGTGAATAGAGTGAGTGTGAGTGCAGCAAAAAATAATCACCAATTTAAATTTTAAACTATGGCAGTAAATAAGAGACAGTAAATATAAAGCAAGAGATAGAGAGATCAAACTCAGTGACACAGCTATGTATACTGGTATCCCTCTGAGAGGACTAATCCAGTCTCGAGTACTCTTGCTCGATGTTAATCCACTAAGGCACAAGCTAATTGAGAGCTTGCAGTCTCTTACAACACCGTGCTTGGTGACAAGTGCACGACCAACTTCACAACATCGTGCTTGGTGACGAGCGCACGACTGGCTCCACAACAAAGATAATTGCTGTACTTTGAACAACCTCTTTACAACTCTTGAACACCAAATGACTCTAGATCGAAGTAGATATTACTGGCTTTTGGCTAAGAGGAGTATAGGTGTGATTTGAAAGCTTCTGATCGGGAAAAACACTTATTGAATAGAGAAGAGAAGATGAAGAATGAATGAGTGATTTGAAATGAAAAACTCTCTCCTATTTATAGGTGTTTTCTGAGATCGAACTCGGACAGAGTTCTGGAAGAGTTCTGATGCAAAGATTTCGCATATGTACGTTGCATAACTAGGATTTAAAATAAAATAAAATTGATCTAGATAGTCATTTAAATGTAAATTTGTTTAAAAAGATTTAATCTATTAAGATACCAACGAATCTTTTTTTTATTCAAATCAAATAAGTTTTAAATAAGAAATAGTTTAACCAAAAACCATTAATAGATAATATCAATTTTCATACATTCGAGTCATAAAATATAAATTACTATTTTTAGAATTTTGTAAACTCAAAATAACTTTTACATATCACTTTTCTTTTCAAGGATATCTATAATAGAATTTGGAAATAATTTTATTTTCTAAAAAAAAAATAAAGAAGATTTTAATGATTTCGGGAGGGGAGGCTACACCTAATTAGTTTACCTATACCTGCATAAAAAGAAAGTCATTAGACGATGGAAGGATTCAAACATGATGGAAGTCACGGGATAGATTGAAGTCAAAGACAGAGAACAATAACGTATCAAAGCATATGGAGGAGATCCTTAAGAGTTTAATCCTATATGTGGATGACATGAACCACTCCTAGTATTATTATAATATCTAATTTCAACACTATTCGCAGGCCCGCAGTAGTACGACTAACTTAAGTACTACCACGAGTTCACAATCTTCTACAAAATTGACCTGCATGGGCCACCATAAAAACTTGTCACGACCTACTTCCACTTTTGGGATACGAGTACGTTGTCGAGCCCAGCCTACGCTGTAGCATCGGTAGTAGTACGATGTCTATGATAACATGGTCCACAATAAGAATAATATGCACATAAAATCCACATCTAAACCATCAAAGATAATATCCAATAGTCTCAATAATAAACTAAATAAAGCTGTCAAAATAATCCACTACAAATCAAATAGTCTCGGGAATAAACCATACAAAAAAAGTAAACTAGAATCCAAAACTATGACCACTAACTAATGAGAAAGCATAATATAAAAAAATGCTAATTCGCATTAGTGCCAAAATCAGGTACGTCAGTAATGTCAGTGTCGCCAACATACGCACCGTAGGCCTTAAGATAGATGAAGTCGTCTAAAGCTGAAAATTAGTTATCTAGTCAAGATTGAAGCAAGACCACCAAAAACACTACACTATATAATATATTATACAAGCATGAAAGAATAACAACAAACAGAAGGATAACTATAGGCATGACACGATACGATAAGAAAAGTACAATTATAATAAGAAGATAATATAAAAATATACTCGGTGGAAGAAGAAGAATTGAACAGTAAGCAACAAGAAATCACGTGTACTATGTGTTTTAGAATACTATATTTTGTATGTTACATAAGAAAATTAAAATTATAATTGTAAACCGCCTAAATTTTCAATTTTTTTTACTATTATTAAATATAATTTAGGTATTTTTGTTGTTGTTTTATTTGGAAGAATTAATTTCTAAATTAAGAATAATTATGACTATTATTATTTTATTGGCTTTATAAACTAATTAGAAAATTTTAGATGATTTTAGTTAATTACATAATATGTGTGACATAGTTGCTTGGTTAAACCTATTATTATTTTCATATATATGTAATGGGTATAAATATTAGAAAGTAGTTAATTTAAATTAATTGAATATATGTATGTGTGTGTGTGTGTGTGTGTGTGTGTGTGTGTGTGTGTGTGTGTGTGTGTGTATATATATATATATATATATATAATTTTTTTATTTATATATATATATATATATATATATATATATATATATATATATATATATATATATATATATATATATAAATAAAAAAAAACAAAAAAAAATTATTTACAACTTCCATGAAGCTGTTATATATGTGGCGTTGTTGCAAGTGTTCGCCCGAGGGCAGACAAGCTCGCGCTCTGGACCAAGACCGCAAGCAATGAAGCTGTTCAGATGAGCATTGGAAAGAAGTGGAAGGAAATCGTTGATGTTACTGATAAAATTATGTACAACTTCCATGATGATTCAAGGAGTAAAGCCGGAAGCAGGTCCATTCGTTACAACGTGTGAGTTCGTTGATATCTTTTTGTAACCACACAATTGAGATTTCAGGTTTATTGGTACCGCGTTTGTTTGAGTTTATAGGCTTGGCTTGCTATTTCCCTGCCTATATTGAGAACTATGAGTTTGGTGTCTCCTTTTCCTTGATTGAATGTCGTATCTTTGTTATAATAATAATAAAAAAATTAAAAAAAAATAATAATAAATAAAAAAATAATAAAAAAAAAATAAAAAAAATAAAAATAGGGAAATTAAAATCAAGCACCATCATAATCCTTCTCCTTCTCCCTCCATCAATCCATAGACAAAAGAAAGTGATGGCGGAAGTGACGGAGAAAGTGATGGCGGAAGTGGCGAAAGTGAACCAGGAGAATCAGCAGCAGCCGGAGAAGCCATCGGCTCCCCACAAGCTGGAGAGGAAGTGGACCTTCTGGTACGACAAGCCGAAGCAGCAGGGGGCTGCGTGGGGGGCCTCCCACAAAAAGGCCTACACCTTCGACACCGTCGAAGAGTTCTGGTGGTTGTACGATCAGATATGATCCGACCGAGCAAGCTTCCGGCGAACGCGGACTTCCACTGCTTCAAGAGCGGGATCGAGCCCAAGTGGGAGGACCCCGAGTGCGCCAATGAGGAGAAGTGTTCCAGGCCTCATCTATTGTGACCTAATTCTCTCTCTCTCTCTCTCTCTCTCTCTCTCTCTCTCTCTCTGGATTTCCTGCAAAGCCTTCGATTTGATCTTAACGCCGTGTCAGCAGTCTCCCAGCCCCTTTCTTTTGCTGGTGGGCATGGTTATGCGAAAGATGTTCTCTACAAAGATTTACAAGGCTGATAAAAATTATGAATCAAAGAAAATTGGAGAAGTTGGTGTCGGTAATTTTCTTGTGTGGAACAAGTCCTTCGTCAAATACATGGAGCTATAGTGTTGATAGTTGCCATGGTGCAGGTCTCCATTATTCGGTTAAAGAATATTTGGGATCATCTTTTGAAGAACTGATTATTGATGAGACAGAGAACCAAGTAGGAGTGTAAAATGAAAGTTGTCATCCATCAGTTCATCTATGAAGGAGTAGGATTATGATGGTATGTATATATATATATAACTTATATATATATAACTTATAAATCATTTATAATTTATTTTTGAATTTTTGGAGCGTTTAGAAATGTTATTAGGATTTTGGTTTTACTTGATTAATAGGTGTACTAATTAATTTGGTTTAAAACCGTTGTAAACTAAAATTTTAATTAAAAATATAGATATATACAATGTAGTGTCTTGCGAGAAGTGAATATCTCATGAGAATCGAATATCTCGCGAGTTGTAAACACCTGTGAAGCCGATCACTGAATGCAAGGGGTTCGAAAGAGTACAACCGCAAATCGGATTCGATCAAATCATGAACAATACTCGAATAAATCTTTTCCCTATATCCCTCGTTCAGTTCTCCTTCGGATCAAACTAAATCCAGTCCAAATCTTACTAGAAATTGTTCGAAAAATCGATTTAAAAATTGGTTATTAAAATATACGACTATTCGAACATTCCTGGGATCGTCTACACGTAAACCCCAAACCACTTCAACCTCGACCCTATGTGATATCCTTCGCACGTCCTCACCCTCATGTCGCTGCTCGACATCGCCGTAATCTTGTCAGAATCACTGCTGCATCACCAGCGAACCCCCAGAACAGGGGAAGCCCTGTTTTAGGACCTATCGACAACTGTCAGGTACCCAAGTTCTTTACGATTTTTCTTCGAGTATACTCTATCAAAGTTTGATCTAACTGTCCCTACGTACAGCCAATATCACCCCTTTACTTTCCTCTAATTATTTTTATTTATTTACCATTAGATATCTGAAAAACCCATGAAAAACTGTTTCAAGAACAGTCTTTAGGGCAGTCCAATACCCCGACTTGGAAGGCAGTTTATGAACCAAACATTGAGAATTTTTGAAAAATAATTTCAGACAGTCCTAGAAAACCTATAGGTGATTGAAATCCCTCTTTTGGTTTGAGTTTACGTTTACTAAATTGTTCCAAAAATGGTTTTAAAAATCAAGAAAACCCTATTTTCAAAAACTAGAAACTTAGTAAAATTTTCTGATACGACGTGCGTCCCGACAAACCGAGTGACATAGTCGCAACCCATGAGAATCAAAAGATGCGTATGGATGTTGTCGACGTGTGGGATTCGAGGGAACTCGATTTCGATGTGTGTGCTCGACAAAAACGAGGCATATCCGTCGTGATATCCCGTATCGGCCCCTTTACAAACTAGCCCATAACTTCGTGCACGTTCGTCATCTCGATAAGAAACTTGCGCCAAAGGACCGTATTATTTTTCTGGTCCTGTATGCCAAGTTTGGTCCAATTCTGAGAAGGTCGACCGGAACGCTATTTTGGCGGGATCGCGACTCGATCCAACAGGCAAATTTGTGCACGGTCCACCGAAATCCAACTTTGGACATACTATTGGGTCAATTTCATCAAACAGGATTCGTAGACATGTAGTTTGACAACTTTAGAGACCGTAGATACTGGCCCGCTTTTCGGTGCAAAGCGGGTCCAACGACGGACATTATTTTGACCCGAAATTATAATTTTGCTTCTATGTCCAGAATTGGACCATTGGGCAGGCATTTTTAGAAATTTCTTTTATATCAAATACGTTCGTGATGTTTATTTCAGCATCCGAGGACGTTTGTGACAGTTGCTTTCTTTGCTAGACCAGACCTTTATCAGCAGCTCAAGATACAAGGCGAGTACATTTGTTGTTTGTTTTTGATATTGCTAATTACTATAGTTCTTTGTTAGTCATTTAATATTTGATTTTTGTTACGCACATCACACGGATACCATATTTTGTCTTCCTTTCATATCTTGTCGTGTCGGGAAGGGGAAGTACCAAGTAGATGTGTGATCTTACCATAGACCGTATTTTATTTCATGCAATATAGACATCATAGACCGTGTTTTATTTCATGCAATATAGACATCGCAGACCATATTTTATTTCATGCAATATAGACATCGTAGACCATATTTTATTTCATGCAATATAGATATCGTAGACCGTGTTTTATTTTATGTAATGTAGACATCGTAGACAGTGCTTTATTTTATTGCTATTTAGATATTGTAGTGTCACGCCCCAGAACCAGAATACTGGAGAGCGGGGGCGGACATAGCCAGCTACGTATATTGAAGTGCAACCTACCTCGCTATACGATCACGGCTGTCTAGATACATGAGGGTTTAACTACAAGCCATCAGTCTCCTATGGTCAAGAACAATCCTATTGTCTCAATCACAAGCAAGTAAGTAAAAGTTATAAGATGCAAGATCACCAAATATACAATCATAAGGCATCACAAACATTACATATTCAACTGATCATGAAGCTAGTCGTACAAAATGTGAGGACTAGCAAGAGTTTAGTCATACATGATCAACCCTAGGATCTGTCAATCATGTTACAGCTCGTAGGCAGACAGTAAATAAAGATGCAATACGAGCTAACACGTGCTCGTCGGCTAAACGCCTCAAAAGAATAATTTTACAAATAAGTGGGAGAACAAAAAGAAACCCACTCGTTGCCAGGGTTACGCCTGGTGGTCACCATCTGGCTGGAAGGTAGGTAGATTCTCTGGAGCTGCTCCGATATCTGGCCATAAAAAACCAGCTGGGTCAGACCCCAGAAAGAGCAAGTGCCACAAAGGAGGCTTCACTTAGGAACTAAAACCAGCATATCACCATAGAATACTAAAGATAATAATAAATAAAGAACTGATAATAATAGAGATAACAACAGTAAACTGAGTACAAAGAAACCATTCAAGTAGCCAGGTCACAACTCTTAAACCAAACAAGGACCGGGGTTGCATTCCTTCACCTGAATAGAAACCCGTCTCAAATACTATTGGTAAGGTAACAAGACAATAAACGAAGAGAGGACACAGAACTGCTCTGGGATCCAGGTTACAACCCTTAAACCAAACAAGGACCGGGGTTGTAATCCTTTATCTGAACCAAACTGGACCCCTGATCTTTATTGTTAAGGCTAGTATAAATAATCATGATATTTGAAGTAAGATAAAACATGACGAGCATGGCCTGGGGTTACAAAAAGACAATAAACGAAGAGAGGACACAGAACTGCTCCGGGAGCCAGGTTACAACCCTTAAACCAAACAAGGACCGGGGTTGTAACCCTTCGCCTGAACAGAACTGGACCCTCAATCGTTATTGTTAAGATAAGCATCAATAATCATGTCATGTCACAATCTTGTACAGGATCTGGACAAGACTAAGCTGAGCTAGATTCCATCCAATCAATCAAGGCCAAGCAAAGAGTACGGTTTGATACTTTAACTAACTAGGGTTATCACAGGCCTAGTTACTAGCAAGATGCAATGAGATTATCCTAACAGCCACAAGCCCTGCAGACCATCCAGTTATCCAGGTCGAATGTCCGTTTATGAAGAATGCAACACGTGACTTGTGCTGGAAATGTGCCCTACTCGTCGCTAGGCTACAAGTCCACTTAATGCGCCCAGATAACGGGATTGCCTGTAGTTGGGAATCTCTTCATGTCTACTGAATTATCCTAGTTTATTAGCCTTAGTCAATTACTGTAGGTATCCCTGACCGTGGTACTCAGGAATCCCTATCCTAGACATGATGCAAGACAGTACTGGTTTATTTGTACAAACACAATCGCCCACGGTATCCAGGTCTTACATACTTGTCATGTCAGGCTAGCTATCATAACAGCATGTCGAGATATACCATGTTAGTTTACTTGTCAAGAGTGTGCCACAGCGGGCCACTATCGTGTTCTATTCTTACATTATCATGAATGAGAGAAACTTGCACAAAATAACTAGTGACATATTCTTGAAGCCAAGGAAAAGATCTACAACTTTCAGGTTTTGAGTTTTTCAAGATTTTAGTTACAAAACAGCTTAAAGAAGCAAAAAAACAGTCATTTGGAGTGACCTGCGCGCAACTTGCGCGGGAAAAATCGCCAACGGTGCACGTTGTGCGCAAGCACGGTGCACGGGCGCGCGGCCGCATAAGTTGTGCATTGCACGCAGGCAAAATCGCCCATGATGCACGTTGTGCACAAGCGCGGTGCGTGGGCACGCGACAGAGAAGTGCGCGGGCGTGCGGCACGCAACCTGCGCATTGCGCACGGGCAAAATCGCCCACGGCGCACGTTGCGCGCAAGCGTGGCGTGCGGGCGCACGGCAGAGAAGTGCGCGGGCGAGCGGCACGCAACCTGCACATTGCGCACGGGCAAAATTGCCCACGGCGCACGTTGCGCGCAAGCGCGGGCGTGCGGCAGAGAAGTGCGCGGGCGCACGGCGCACAACCTGCACATTACGTGTGGGCAAAATCGCCCACGGCGCACGTTGTACGCAAGCGCGGCGTGCGGCAGCGAATACACTGCGCGCGGCACTGTTCATCGTCCCAATCAGCACCAAAAGGTGTGGGGAACCCATGAACATGAAAATGGCATAACTTTCACATACGAAGTCGAAATCAAGCGGTTCGAAAGCCAAAATTGGGTAGAATTGAATTTCCTACAACATGAAACTATTAGATTTTGAAAATAAACAAGTTTTAGATATCAAAACCAAGAAAAACCGAAAAGATTACAAACTTAGATCTACAATAATCTATCCATCAAATCCAAAAATGTCAAGTTCTAAAGAGGCTTAGAATGAAGTAAGGGAGGGAATGGAACAATAAAACTTGAGATCCATCATGAAGCAAGTTGCACTTGCCTAGGCTTGGTAGGTGGGAGGAGTAAATGAAGAAGATGAAGAAGTAAATGCAAAATAATGGAGAAGGGAGAAGAAGTTGACTTATATAGCAACCCCTCTCATCTCAACCCAATATAAACCAAACCAAGCCAAGCCAAGTCATGTTGAACCAAGTTGAACCAATCAAGTCAAGATTTAAACCAAGGCTAAGCTAAGCAAGATAAGTAAAAAAATACGGGCCACCTGACAATTGTCAGAAATTCGTATACGTATCCTGAAAATACGTATAACGGGAAACGGGAGTGACAACTCTACCCACCTTAAAAGAATTCCGTCCTCGAAATTTAATCAAGAGGCTAGAGGTGGTAGGACAAGCTATATTAATCATAAGCAAGCTATGACCAGCAGTCAATCAAGCAATCATTCATGCAAGCAAGGAAGTAAAAGTAAAAGCATAAGGCATAAGGAAGACATTATACCTTATTAGTCAAACAGGTGTGGATATCGCGAGCGGATATCATCTTCACGCTCCCACGTTGACTCACCCAAGGAGTGATGACCCAAGCAACACGGACTAATTTAATAGTCTTGTTCTTGAGTATCTTCTCTCTTCAGTCCAATATGGATACGGGCCTTTCCTCATACGAAAGGTTGGTACCAACAACCAATTCCGAATGATCAAGGATATGGCTCAGATCCAAAATATATCGTCGTAACTGGGATACATGGAAGACATCATGCACCTCACATAACGACGGCGAAAGAGCTTGACGATAGGACACATCACCTACTCGCTCTAGAATGTCGAACGGCCCTATATACCTAGGATTAAGCTTCCTCCGTACGCCGAATCGAATGACGCCATGGGTAGGCGAGATCCTAAGGAACACATGGTCACCGACAAAAAACTCAAGGGGACACCGATGAGAATCGGTCCAATGGCGCTGACGGTCTTGGACAACTCGAAGATGATCTCTGACTTGTCTGACCACATCGATTGTCTGCGTAATCATCTCTGGACCAAGCATCTGTCTCTCGCTGACATCATCCCAAGCTAAAGGTGATCTTCACTTCCTGTCATATAGCGCTTAAAAGGGTGCCATTTGGATACTGGCCTAGAAACTGTTGTTATAGGAAAACTCCACGAGATACAGGTGATCTTTCCACGAACTACCGAAGTTGAGTGTACATGACCGCAATATATCTTCAAGAGTCTGGATCGTGCGTTCTGACTGACCATCTGTCTGCGGATGATAAGCTGAACTGAACTTGAGACGAGTCCCCAAACTCTTCTGAAGACTCCGCCAAAAGTGTGACGTAAATCTTAAACCTCTGTCGGACACGATACTGACTGGCACTCTGTGCAATCTGACTATCTTCCTGAGGTACATCTCCGCAAGCTGATCCGTCGACTGACCAATTCTGAAGGGAAGAAAATAAGCTACCTTCGTGAGCCTGTCTATGACAACCCAAATAGCGTGTCTGCCAGCCGGGGATCTAGGCAATCCAGTCACAAAATCTATGGTTATATGCTCCCACTTCCATTCTGGAATTGGCAAGGGCTGAAGAAGTCTAGCTGGCCTCTGATGTTCAGCTTTAACTTGTTGGCAAACCAAACATCGAGAGACAAATCGGGCTATCTCCCTCTTCATACCATTCCACCAAAAGTGCTGACGGATATCACGGTACATCTTCGTACCATCGGGATGAATAGAATATTATGAACTGTGAGCCTCTGTCATGATCTCATGTCTGATATCTCCACTGGGTACACAAAGACGCTTTCCATGTCGAAGTGTACCATCTTTATGAATGCATAACTCTGGTCTTCGTCCTGCCTCACACTCTGCTCTGAGTCGCTGAAGCTTGGAATCTGCTGACTGCGCCATCCGGATCCTTTCGACTATAGTGGACTGAACTTGCATGCTAGCCATCAATACTACACTGGTAGGAAGGACAACTTCTATTCCCATCTTCTGAAGATCTGCTAACAGCTCTAGTTGCGCTGTTAGAAAATAAACTCCGGCTCTCCTGCTCAATGCATCTGCAACAACGTTGGCCTTCCCCGGATGATACTGCAGGTTGACATCATAATCCACTAGTAGCTCCAGCCACCTCCTCTGACGCATGTTAAGATCCTTCTGGATGAA
Organism: Iris pallida; assembly: GCA_029216955.1. NCBI lineage: Eukaryota > Viridiplantae > Streptophyta > Magnoliopsida > Asparagales > Iridaceae > Iris > Iris pallida. The sequence continues at coordinate 14,652,467 of JANAVB010013999.1, read as the reverse complement.
AACATACTTCAGGCTCTTGTGGTCGGTAAAAATCTCCACCCTATCTCCGTACAAGTAGTGCCTCCATAACTTAAGTGCAAACACTACTGCTGCCAATTCCAAGTCATGGGTTGGGTAATTCCTCTCATGATCACGAAGTTGTCGTGACGCATAAGCTATTACCTTTCCATGATGCATCAGAACACATCCTAAACCTCTGCCTGAAGCATCGCAATATACTGAAAATCCTTCGGTTCCATCTGGAAGCGTGAGAATGGGTGCCGTCATCAATCTTCGCTTCAACTCCTCGAATGAACTCTGACACTCTGCTGTCCAAGCAAACTGCACATCTTTGCGGGTTAACTGCGTCAATGGTGCTGAAATCTGAGCAAAGTCTGATACAAACTGCCGGTAATAGCCAGCCAATCCTAGGAAACTCTGAACTTCTGCGACGGTGCTAGGTGCTGGCCACGTCTCTATGGCCAATATCTTCTGGGGATCCACTTTAACTCCTCCTCTGGTGATGATATAGCCCAAGTACGAAATGTGATCGAGCCAGAACTCGCATTTACTAAACTTGGCATACAACTGGTGCTCTCTGAGAATCTGGAGGACAACTCGGAGATGCTGCTCATGCTCTACTTCACTCTTGTTGTAGACCAGGATGTCGTCTAGGAACACAATCACGAACTTATCCAAATATGGCATGAAGATACGATTCATGAGGTCAATGAATACAGTTGGCGCATTGGTTGCTCCAAATGGCATAACAAGGAACTCCCAATGCGCATACCTAGATCTGAAAGCTGTCTTCGGGATGTCCTGCTGTCTGACTCTGATCTGATGATATCCTGACCGCAAGTCAATCTCCGAGAATACTGCTGCCCCCTTGAGTTAATCAAACAAGTCATCTATCCTCGGGAGAGGGTATCTGTTCTTGATTGTCACCGAGTTCAAGGTACGATAATCAATACATAATCTTAACGTACCATCCTTCTTTTTCACAAGAAGCATCGGGGCTCCCCAAGGCGATCCACTAGCACGAATGAATCCGTTGGTTCTAAGTTCTTCAATCATCTTGTACAATATCTCTAGCTCTGACGGTGCCATCCTATAGACTCTCTCTGACACTAGGGCTGTCCCGTGAATCAAGTCGATGGTAAACTCGATCTTCCGCTCTGGTAGTATCCCTGGAAGCTCTTCTGGAAAAATATCTGGAAACTCCTCGACTACTCTGGAAAGTTGAACTGCTTCTGCTACTGTCATCCGCAATACTGGTGGAGAAGGTTCAACTTCGCCTTGGGAGAAGGAAAACTCTGGCTTGCCTGGAATGCTCAAAATAATTCTGCCAATATGGCAGTCTATCCTAGCATACTGGTCCCTCAACCAATCCATCCCTAAGACCACATCATAATCGGCCATCGGGAACTCTATCAATCTAGCGGGGAATTCTCTACCGCTAACTACGATCCGACACGAGGAAAATACTCTATCTACTCTCACAAGTCCGTTACCAGTAAGTATATTGAGCCTTATCGATAATGACTCGGGCTCCAACCCTACCCGTGTCACGAATCGTACAGACATAAATGAATGTGAGGCACCAGAATCAAATAATACTGAAGCTGGAAAGGTGTTGACGAGAATAGTACCTGCCACTACCTCTCCTGGTGCTAATCCTTCCTCTCCCATGGTCAAAGCCAGCACTTGACCATGCCCTCTGGGTGCGGATCCCCTCTACTAAAAATTTCTCTGTCTGTTCTGGATCAGGGCTTGGGCTTGGACATACTGCTGCAGTCTCTGCTACTCGAATGCCTGGGCCTACGTCGACAATGGCCTCGAAAAAGGGTACTGCAGCAGCTGCTGCTGGACCGGTGCTGGTCCTCTAACTGATGGACTAGAGAAGGTCGATGAACTCTTCCTGTTCGGGCAGTTCCTAACCCTGTGGTCCGGGGCACCACAAACCAAGCACAAACCCTGTGCTCTGCGACACTCTGATACCACATGCCCTGGCTTCCCGCAGTGTGAATATCCTACTGCGGAAGTCTGCTTTTGCTTCTGCTGCTGAGGGTACGTCGGGATGGAATGCTGAACCGACGTCACTGAGGTCGCCCGCCTCGGAGCTCCAATGGTCAAAGCCCTGGCTTCCGGGGCTGGTGCTGATGACTAATTCATCTGACCGTGGGATCGCTTCCGACCTCCGGTCCTATCCACGATCCTCTGGAAGGTATACTCATGCCTCCGGGCTGCCCTCAGTACTGCATCAAAGATCTGATGCTCAAACTACTTCACTGCCAACAAGATCTCTAAATGGAGCCCCTACTGGAACCGCTGGGCTCTATCGAACTCGATCGCAACCAAGGTGGGAGCAAACCGACTGAGTCTCGAAAACTCGATCGCATATCCGTCAACCGTCCTGTCCATCTGCTTCAGATTGGTGAACCTCGTCTGTAGGTCGTACCGAGCTACAGCATCGAAATACTTGGTCTAAAATCTTTCTCTGAATACTGCCCAGGCAATAGGGGCCACTAATCTAACGGCCTGTACCGCCCAGCAGCTGCGGGCAAGATCCAATAGCTGTAGGCGCACCACGGCCACCTTCTCATTCTCTGGAGTCCTGGCTGCTTCTAGAATCACCTCTGTGTCTTGAAGCCATGCATCTGCAGCGATCGCATCTTCACTGTCGTCGAAGAATGAAGGGTTTAAGCACTTGAAGCTATTGGCCGCGCTATTACCATGATGACATCCTCTGGTCAAAGCATCTGCCACCGCCTGGTGTAAGGCATCTCCTCGATGATCCTGGAAGGCTAATAGTGACCTGATGAGACCCACCAAAGTGCCGTCATCAGGCTCTGTAGGCTGGACGGGCTGAACTGGTGGCTCTCCTCCAGTAGGCATAACTCTGGAGGCTACTCCTGAATGTTGGGCTTGATCTCCAGGTTGTTGCTGGTCCGCGGAAGGTACTCCGCCTTGCTGATCGGCAGGTCCAGAAACAATGCCGCTGAAGAAGACGACATAGGGAACAATAAGGAAGGACCAGGACAGATCAACGATACAAGCATGTGATCAGGTCAAGATTACAGGAATTCAGAAGATACGTGCAGAGATCAAGGACGAGTACAGATTGAGACATCTATTCAGTAAACCCTCACATATCTTGATTTACAAGACCTGCATGGGCCACCACTTAAACCATCTCACGCCCCAGAACTAGAATATTGGAGAGCGGGGGCGGACATAGCCAGCTACATATATTGAAGTGCAACCTACCTCGCTATACGGTCACGGCTGTCTAGATACATGAGGGTTTAACTACAAGCCATCAGTCTTCTACGGTCAAGAACAAGCCTATTATCTCAATCACAAGCAAGTAAGTAAAAGTTACAAGATGCAAGATCACCAAATATACAATCGTAAGGCATCCCAAACATTACATATTCAGTTGATCATGAAGCTAGTCGTACAAAATATGAGGACTAGCAAGAGTTTAGTCATACATGATCAATCCTAGGATCTGTCAATCATGTTACAGCCCATAGGCAGACAGAAAATAAAGATGCAATACGAGCTAACACGTGCTCGTCGGCTAAACGCCTCAAAAGAATAATTTTACAAATAAGTGGGAGAACAAAAAGAAACCCACTCGTTGCCAGGGTTACGCCTGGTGGTCACCATCTAGCTGGAAGGTAGGTAGATTCTCTGGAGCTGCTCCAATATCTGGCCATACAGAACCAGCTGGGTCAGACCCCAGAAAGAGCAAGTGCCACAAAGGAGGCTTCACTTAGGAACTAAAACCAGCATATCACAATAGAATACTAAAGATAATAATAAATAAAAAACTGATAATAATAGAGATAACAACAGTAAACTGAGTGCGAAGAAACCATTCAAGTAGCCAGGTCACAATCCTTAAACCAAACAAGGACCGGGATTGCAGCCCTTCACCTGAATAGAAACCCGTCTCAAATACTATTGGTAAGGTAACAAGACAATAAACGAAGAGAGGACACAGAACTGCTCCGGGAACCAGGTTACAACCCTTAAACCAAATAAGGACCGGGGTTGTAACCCTTCGCCTGAACCGAACTGGACCCCTGATCTTTATTGTTAAGGCCAGTATAAATAATCATGATATTTGAAGTAAGATAAAACATGACGAGTCATGGCCTGGGGTTACAATAAGACAATAAACGAAGAAAGGACACAGAACTGCTCCGGGAGCCAGGTTACAACCCTTAAACCAAACAAGGACCGGGGTTGTAATCCTTCGCCTGAACAGAACTGGACCCCCGATCGTTATTGTTAAGGCAAACATCAATAATCATGTCATGTCACAATCTTGTACAGGATCAGGACAAGACTAAGCTGAGCTAGATTCCATCCAATCAATCACGGCCAAGCAAAGAGTACGGCTTGATACTTTAACTAACTAGGGTTATCACAGACCTAGTTACTAGCAAGATGTAATGAGATTATCCCAACAGGCACAAGCCCTGCAGACCATCCAGTTATCTAGGTCGAATGTCCGTTTATGAAGAATGCAACACGTGACAGTGTGCTGAAAATGTGCCCTACTCGTCGCTAGGCTACAAGTCTACTAAATGCGCCCAGATAACGGGATTGCCTGTAGCTGGGAATCTCTTCATGTCTACTGAATTATCCTAGTTTATTATCCTTAGTCAATTACTGTAGGTATCCCTGACCGTGGTACTCAGGGATCCCTATCCTAGACATGATACAAGACAGTACTGGTTTATTTGTACAAACACAATCGTCTACGGTGTCCAGGTCTTACATACTTGTCATGTCAGGCTAGCTGTCATAACATCCTGTCGAGATATACCATGTCAGTTTACTTGTCAAGAGTGCGCCACAGCGGGCCACTATCGTGTTCTATTCTTACATTATCATGAATGAGAGAAACTTGCACAAAATAACTAGTGACATATTCTTCAAGCCAAGGAAAAGATCTACAACTTTCATGTTTTGAGTCTTTCAAGATTTTAGCTACAAAACAGCTCAAAGAAGCAAAAACAGTCATTTGGAGTGACCTGCGCGCAAGTTGTACTGGCAAAATTGCCTACGGCGCACGTTGCGTGCAAGCACGGTGTGCGGGAGCGTGGTCGCGCAAGTTGCGTATTGCGTGCGGGCAAAATCGCCCACGGCACACGTTACGCGCAAGCGCGGCACGCGGGCGCATGACAAAGAAGTGCACGGACGCGCGACGCGCAACATGCGCATTGTGCACGGGCAAAATTGCCCACGACGCACGTTGCGCGCAAGCCCGCGCACGGCAGAGAAGTGCACGGGCGCCCGGCGCGCAACCTACACATTGCGTGCGGGCAAAATCGCCCATGGCGCACGTTGCGCGCAAGCGCGGCACGCGGCAGCGAATACACTGCGCTGCACTGTTCATCGTTTCAATCAGCACTAAAAGGTGTGGGGAACCCATGAACATAAAAATGGCATAACTTTTACATACGAAGTCGAAATCAAGCAGTTCAAAAGCCAAAATTGGGTAGAATTGAATTTCCTACAACATGGAACTATTAGATTTTGAAAATAACCAAGTTTTAGAGATCAAAACCAAGAAAAACCGAAAAGATTACAAACTTAGTTCTACAAGAATCCATCCATCAAATCCAAAAATGTCAAGTTCTAAAGAGGCTTAGAATGAAGTAAGGGAGGGAATGAAACAATAAAACTTGAGATCCATCATGAAGCAAGTTGCACTTTTCTAGGCTTGGTAGGTGGGAGGACTAAATGAAGAAGATTAAGAAGTAAATACAAAATAATGGAGGAGAGAGAAGAAGTTGACTTATATAGCAACCCCTCTCATCTCAACCCAATATAAACCAAACCAAGCCAAGCCAAGTCATGTTGAACCAAGTTGAACCAATCAAATCAAGATTGAAACCAAGGCTAAGCTAAGCAAGATAAGTAAAAAATACGGGCCACCTGACAATTGTCAGAAATCCGTATACGTATCTTAAAAATACGTATAACGGAAAACGGGAGTGACATGTAGACCGTATGGTGTAGCGTCCCATCCGATCACACATCGAAAGGAGTCTTCAACACACTTAGATTGCTATGTTCCTCGTTCCACCCTTTATATGTTCCATATATTTTCCTATCTCTAGTTCATTGTACTACCATGTTATAGTAGATTCTTTCATCATTTATTTTATGGCTAACCTCTGTTTATAGTCGTTATCATATATTGGAACTGCACTCAATAAATTATACTCGTTCCTTTTCTGGCTGAAAACTAATATTTTTCAGTATAGTCACGAAAAATCTTAGCATTCGGGAGACATGGATATATGCGGAGGTCAACCTAGAAGACTAGTTAGATGGTTTAATATTTGTTGTATTACTTTTGTGAGACATTGTATATTTTAGCAAATATAAAACTTGTGAATATTGTAAGTTTAATTTAGTTATTGTGAATGAGCAAGCAAAAAGTTACTATTTTATATAATATTGAGCATCATGGCCTTGACAGCGTTCTACCATCGACACTGCAGCACAGGCTGGCTTGGATACGCACTCGTATCCTGAAAAATGAGTGTGGGTCATGAAAAGTTTTTGTGGTGGCCTATCACTACAACAGATATGGGATATGATAGCATGCGCTGAACGCTGTAGAATGCATATTATAGCATATTTCATCCGCTATATATGCCCCCGCTATAATAACCCCATGTACAAGAACGCTATAAAGTGATAGCGTTCACGAACGCTATTCATGGATTATAGCGTTCATTGACGCTATAGACAATGTATAGCATTTTGAAACGCTATATGATAGTTATAGCAATTAGGAACGCTATAGAACTTTAATAGCATTCATGAACGCTATTAATATATTGTAGCGTTCATGAACGCTATAGACATATTATAGCACATACAAACGCTATATAGTTTACGTAGCCTTTACGAACGCTATAGTTCATTAATAACATTTGTTAACGCTATAAATGTGTTATGGCGTTCTAAACGCTGTTTATTTTTAATTACGTTCCTGTATGTTATTGTTTGTTAATAGCATTTCGATATATATCTGCTTTTTATAGCATTTCTTTTCTGCTATTATATGTGCAACAATAGCATGTCAGAATGTTATTACAGAGTCAAAATTCTATATTCAAAAATTTGCAGAATACAGCACATCAGAATACTATTGCAGATAATGCCACAGTTACACAAAATGCAGGTATTCAAAAATTTAAATGCGAACCAATCACAGAATGAATTTTGAACATAAGTAAATTCATTAATTTCACTGTCTAATATATGTAGAACAACGAAGTAGTACCAAACATTCAAAATCCTTAATTTTCCATGTAGAACAACGAAGTAGTACCAAACATATGTCCAAAAATTAAATATTAACAGTGTAGTCAGCTACATATATCCCAAAATGTTGACTATCTAACATTTTGCTCCCTTCGAGCCTATCCACAACCAAAACTCCTCAGAAAGCATCCTCTTCCTTCATCCAACCTACACAAAAATAAGGGGTAAATCATTAGTGTAAAGAAAAAACCATCTCGAGCCGATCCAGACAATTGACGAAAAGTAAATTATTAGGATAAGAAAAGTGATGCCTTACCAGTGCACTAATTGAGTCTTATGTGTTTATATATTCTGTTGTAATTGTAAGTGTTCTCAACTCTTCTTCTCATTTTTTGACTGAAAGTGTTCTCAGAATGACACATCCTCATCAAGTAGTAGAACAGAAAAACAAACTTGTATGAGCAGATAAAAATAGAAAATCAAGTAGAACAGAAGAAACAAACTTGTATAGATTCTCCATTTGCGCGGTAGTTTTGGTGCAAGAGATGAGAGATTTCTTTGTAACTGGTGATACTAATCCGGATGAGTTGTAACTCTACTTCTCTTCACCTTGTAGCCTATCATACAGGTATTAGCTGCTTGTACTTGCCTCTTAGGCTTTGTTTAATATTGCTTATGCTTTTCAAAAAGAAGCAGAGGTTTAGGAAAAGAGCCCACTTCTTTCATAACAAGCTGTTCAAAAATGAAAAAGCGAAGGCAATGATGTTACCGAACGGCTTTCCATGATGGAAGAAAAAGCAGTAGCCCTTATTGCTGCACCAAAGCCAATGAAATATACTTCGTCAGTTAATCACCCAATCAAAACGTACATAAGTAGCTTTAGGATTTCTACTTTTAGTTGCATGCTTTATGCAAGATAATAATGGAATTTTTATAATCAGTAACTCAATCTAGGCAAAGCATATCTCCAAAATAAAATAACAATATAAAACTGCATGACAAAAAGAATAACAAAATGAAAAGGAACTTAGTGATGCTTAAACAAACTTCTGAAAAACATTTGGCTTACCACATTCCCGCATGATGAATGCATAGATAACAAGGCCCTCACCAGCACATGCAAGTCTACAGCTTTATCCTCCGGAAGGGTCGAGGTGAAGCCGAGACCAAAGTTGATTAGGACCTGAAAGAATGAATATAATTCATTTATGAATTCAGTAATAATGTCCATTGAATTCAGGAATATGTGAAGGGATAAGAACATATGTGACGTGTCTATCATGAAAAATATATGAAGGAAACAACGGTGACCTTGTTAACGGTAGAGCTTACGAACTTGAAGCGAAGGATGATATGGCCGAGCAGGATGGTGAAGGCCGAGCAGGAATATATGAAGGGACAAGAACATATATATTGAAGAAAAAGTATTTGACAAAGATATCCGATATTTACTAAAAACACAGGTTGAAGAGTCATACAATGGTGGTACAGCACCATAAGTTTGTGGTAGAGGATATCCAAAGCCTAATGGCCTAGGTACTACGCCACTAACAAGTCCAGTAGTCAGTAATTCCACTTTGGCCAACTTTGACAAGGCATCTTCTTCTGCAAAATAATTAGAAAAATCCACTAAGATGAAGAGGTGGAGTAGAGTACAATCGTTTGTTACACAGATTGTTGCCTCTTTATGAATATCTGCCTATATATAAGGTTATCGTGAATAGATTACTAAGGATAGGATCACAAGCTGGGCAGTTCAAATTGACACAAAATGCAACTTAGGTAAGGCTGATGTGGAATGTGTGAGCCATCTGCTCAGGTATTCCTACATCTTATATATGGAATTATGTAAACAAAAACTTGGCATGAATATAAAATGATCTGCTTGCTTGAGGAGGAAGTCAAAGAACTTATATGCACAATAGGAAGCTATGTTGCCCAGACACGGATACAACGCAACATGAGAAGGACACGGCGACAACACTACGCGACAACACAACTATTTTTATGCACCCTAGTGTATTTTGGGGTATGTAACGTGTCCAATATGTCCGACAGGAAGCGACATTGATTCTTGGAGTGTCCATGTTCCCTAGGTAAGAAAAAGTCTTAAGATATCCATCCTTATGAGGGTTGTACTAGCAGTGGCAGTGTGACATGTATGGAAGTGGCAATATGGCTTATATGAAAGGAAAGAAATATGAGTGTTCCAATGAGAACTTCATAACATTATCTGGTGGAGGAGGATTCAGGAGTTCGTTATCATTATGTCAAAGGTGAATGTAAAGGTACAAATACCATAAGGAATAGAGAAATTTGGCTAAGTGGGATCAGTCTCTACCCTAATGGCACCTAACCTTAGAGCTGTATACTTAATATAATTCAATATGATTAACCTTTCTGCAAAAAGTACTATATACCATTGTCACATTTTAGGTTTAGGGGCTTAACAATATATAAAGAAACAAATGAACACAAATATTTTTAGAAAATTGTACTAGAGTTAAATAGTATGAAGTTGCACTTTCTTTCTTTCTGTCCAGAAACAATTCATTAGAAATGTCGTACTTCTAAATAGTATCATCTTTCATATTGAATAAAATATAGCTTTTATACTTCTAACTAATAACAGAAGAGCAAGGCTAGGAGGAAAATGCCAAAGAAAGTGCGTAGAAGGACGATGAGGCTGTAATGTTGTTTGAGTATGAAAGTGATGAAGAGTGTCAGCATTTGCTGTTGTGAAACTTTGACACTTAACTGGGGTGTCAAGTGTTTTGATGTTTAAACGTGTCCAACACAGGGACCTCAGGAGAAACCTGGTACTTGGTCATGCCTGTTTATGTGCAAATTTTTATGTACATAAGAAGAATAACTGATATGATATGATAATAAGTTTGCAGTATCGGCCGATATCGATCTGATATGATCGATACTGATACAGTGTGGTATGTTCTGATCCGATACTGACCAGATATCAACACTAGTGGTCTCTTTTTTTAGTCAATTCGGCAAAGAAAATTAAACAAAAAAGACCAATCAAATAAGGGTGTAAAAAACATAGTAAAGTTGTAAAAATATGTAAACGAAGAAAACTTATTACCTTCAGTTTAAACTTTTACCTTCAGTTTGGTTACACTTATCCATGTGAAAATAAGGTAAATGGCATTGGGGACCACCTGAAATGAGTATCACAAATTCTGAGAATTAGTTCTCTCCAAATGCACCAACAAGTAGCTTAAAAACGATTGGTGGCAGAAGACTCACAACTTAAGCACACGCATCTTCTTATTGGCATTGCATCACCTGCTTTCGTGTCAGCGGATCTTGTATACCCAGTATGAACTTCTCTAAACCAGGCCTATATATGCATCATCCAATACGAAAATTAACATTAATAAGAGTCTCAAGCCTATAACAAAGGTTATAATACAGCTGCTATCAAAGATAAAATTGAGGCTTACATCTAGATGAGAACTAAACATACTTTATATATATATATATATATATATCTATATATATATATATATATATATATATATATATATATATATATATTCTTCATTATAAGAAAGATGAGATCAAAGAGGACAAAGCAGTTCTTAGATACTTCATTTATCACCTAAATTCACCTAAAACGAAGAAGAAGAAAATATCATTCCGAAACCATTTATCTCATATTTTGTCATGAAATATTCCTTTAATTCAAAATTAAAGCTGTATACACCTCCCAGCCAAAAATTAGAGCCTGAAACCTTCATTCAAAAGAGAGAATCAAACACCTAAAACATGCAACTAAAATGCATAGCCACTATCCATAATTTCTGTAGTGAGTAAAGTAACTAGTCAAAGGAAATATTCGAGTTAACAAAGTCCCAAATTAAGTGCATTTTCCCTAAATTTAATCTACAAAGAACTCTTTCCCTGCGTGTGCTTTATAAAATAAGATTAGGGAAACCAATAAACCCTAAAATCGATAGCGACAATAATTTTTGCATCAATAATCCTAAATAAACCCCCCAAAATTATGAACTTTGTGATTTTTATTAAGCAAACCCTAATTTTGGGATAGTGTAGTTACTAACTCGTCCACTGCAGCTGGCCGAACGCCTCTCCTTCCTCCTCTGGTAGGCCGCCTGCTGCGACCTCTACAAGCGCCCAACCCAGCACATCATGGACGACCGAGTAGGTCCGCCCGACAAGGCCCTCGCCCTCGTCTCCTGGTATCGTAGCTTTGACCTCATCCGTCGCCTCTTCACCATCATCTCTGCCACCTCTTCACCATCATTTCTGGCGCCACCGCCGTCTCTAAGAAGATGACCCTCCACCTCTTTACCATAATTTTCGGCGCCACTGCCGCCTCTAAGAAGGCAACATTTCCTGGCTCCTGGTAGAGGTGATGAAAAAAGGGGAAGAGGTGTTGAAGACCAGGTTAGGGATTTCAGTGGAGGGAGAGGGCTTCACGGGAGAGAGAGCGGCAAACACGGAAAAAAAAATAAAGAATGAAAAATTTATGCCCTAAACTTATTCCCTATTATTTGCCCTAAAATTAATTTTTTTTCAAAAATCTGCTGATGTGAGGAGAGGAGGAACATGAGGAAGAGGTGGAGAGCTCCTCGGAAGAGAGAGATTTACCTGGGGCTTCACCTGCTCGGAGGAGAAAAAAGTAGAGAATGGTCCTCAGAGGAGAGTGAGGCTTCACCCGCTCGGAGGGAAGGGAGAGAGAGAGATGAGAGTAAGGCTTCACCCGTTTGTTGGAGAGCAGGGGGTTTCATCCTGAAAGTTGGATAAAAAAAGAGGGAAACGAAAAATGTTCCCCCCCACCCCAAAACACATTTCTAATGTATCTATGTCACGTGAAATACACATGTTAAATTTTTATTAAATGTACTAACGGTTTTAATGTGTTAGAAAATAAATAAGAAGTATTATTTATATTAAATTTTAATTTTTTCCATTTATACTAACACTTTTTTGTGTTGCTAACGGTTTTTTACCATTGGTAAATAGTAACAGTAAAAAACGTTAGTAATTAAAAAATTTAGGTGTTGGAAAATCCCACTTTGGTGTAGTGAGAGAGGAGAGGCTTGAAAAAAAGGGGAAGCAATCTGCAAGATTGAGAAAATAGAAAGTTTGTGAGAGTTAGATGGGGGAGAAAAGAGAAAAATTGGGAAGGGGCCAAAAAAAGGAGCGGGCTGCTGTAGGTTTTGACAAAAAAGAAAAGAGAGGGCTTTAACTTATTTTTTTAATATAAAATAGAAAACTGTGTTGCTTCTCCTATGATTGGAACAGTAGATAGTTCAATTGTGAGCATTAGATTAACTCGATTAACCTAACCGAATTACCAAATACCGAATTCGACCGAAAATCAAATAACAAAAATTGAAACCAACCGAAATATCCCGTACCGAACCAAACCGAACGGAATAAATTTGTTTGATTTTTAGTTTATTTGGTTTAACCAATATTTTAGTTTATTTATATTTTTTTTGTCAATATATATAGTAACTAAATATACAAAGATATATTTCGTATATATATTACTAAATTTTCTTATTCGATTTACCAGGGAGAGGAATTTTAGATGAAATTTCTGAAAGGTTAGTGGGATTAAACCGAAACCGAATCCCAAAACCGAAACCGAATAAGAAATTTTAGTATTTTCGAAACCGAAACCGAACCGAATTTTTTTCAAACCTAACCGAATCTCTTATTCGGTTAGGTTTGGTTCGGATTTCGGTCCAAAAACCGAATAATGCTTACCCCTAGACAAACGGGCATAGCAACATTCCGAAAAGAACTATACCTTTAACAGCATTCATAACACGTTATATAATGTTCTGTTAACAGCACTGCATAATAAACGCTATTGATAATGTCATTCTAATAGCAGGGAGGCTTCAACGCTATAGATAAACTGCTATTGTATGAACGTTTAATAGCACTTCAATATGAACGCTATAAATGATTATATTATAATATCAGGGAGGCTCGAACGCTATAGATAAACTGCTATTATATTATATTTTAATAGCATTGCGGAAGGAACGCTATTGATGATGATATTCTATAGTAGGGAGGATTGAACGCTATAGATAAACTGCTATTATATGCCATATTTGTTGTAGTGTATGCAGGTCAGTTTTTACAAAATTGTGCGAACTCGTGATAGTACTTAGGTTAGTCATACTATTACGAGCCTGCGACTAGGAAGTGCTCATTCACAATTAGGATTGATTTGATTTGATTTTAGGACAATGACTAGGACTAGGAAGTCCCTTATTTAATTTACCTATTAGGTAGTTAAGTTTGATAAATAGGACATTTGATTTGGCCAAGGTCTATGATTTACACTTCTCTTACCTTGATCGTTTTCTTCCTAATCGATCGTATGATTTTCAAAACTGATATTTTCATTCAAGGAAGACACTTATATTTTCTATCATGATCAACTTATTTGAACTTCTAGAAACTCCTTGAAATTCTTAGGGCTATAGTTGGAATAATTTTGATGACTTACGATGGCAAGACAGCTGTGCACTATCACCATTTATCTGAGTTATAGAGACTGTGGGTTCACTGCAGCCAGCAGCACACTTGCGAGGCACGACCCCTAAAGTTAAAATTATTTCAAGTAAACGTAGGTTATCGAATGTGGTTAAAACTATGTCTTAGTTGTCCACTTTTATCCTAGTTATCTTTATGTCAATATTGGATAAAGTTAATAAAATATTCGATGTTATATCATATTTGAATCACGAAACCAAAGGTTTACTATAGCCAGGTGTACACTGGCGAGACATAAATTATTGGTAAAATAACTTCAGACATGATTACAGTTTTCGAATAATATAGAGGTTAGGAAAATGACCTGTATGTCCCATTGATTCAAAGCCAATACTAGTAGAAATTTTATAAGTTGGGTAGCATGTCTCCCAACCTAGCATCCCGGTGTCCTTATTACCTATTAACGAGGTAATTGACTGACACTAATTGGTTTACCTAGACTATAGAGTTTAGAGGTCCCTAAACCATTGGTCGACCAAGACCTTAGACAAAAAGACAAGTAGGACAACTATAGAGGCACCAACACCGGACGAGTCTTAGCTTTAATAAACTTGAACTACATGTGCCTTCCTTCAATCATAAATCTCTCGTACCTATATTTTTGGAATGCCTTGACTAATGCTGCTATTATAGCCTAGTTTTGCAAGCTTATTCTTTATCAAGCTTGCTCATGACACTTGTTTATTGCGAATGCCCACTAACATATTATCTAATTAGAATTGGTGTATTATGGTCTGATCAACCTTAGTGCATCGGTTCGCTCTTTATATGATTAACCTACGTGGATTGAGATATAGATGCCTCTAGGATCTCATCTGCAACTGTCTGGACAACTCCCTTTGAATTATTCAATTGCCCTTGGAACCTCGTATTCATATTCGATCCCCTCTCCCTTAGACTCTTTATTGTTTTCGCCTTTACTTAATTCAGAAAAACAAATGCTTGTATTTGAGAGAAGATAGACACAGAATGTCCTCTTAGTTCACCATACCACCTATGGCAATAAAAACTATTACGCAATCATTTTCCCTCTATTTGAAATCGAAAAACGATCTTCAAATTTGATCCATATCTACTATACCACGTTATCTATTACACGGTGATCATGACTTGAATTTCTCTAACTTCATTAATCATAAAACATTGTCTTAGTTTAATTTTGAGAAATAAATTCTTAAAGTATATAGGTTATGAGCCCTCTAAATTTTAGGATTTACTAGTATTAGCGATTGATTAGGATAAGCTGGTTCCCACTAGAATAATAAATTCTTGCCTCATAAACACCAACTTTCTATTTAGATCATTTGATGTTCTCTGTCGTGACATTGATATTCGGAGCGCAAGACCAGCAGTTACCTTCCAACAAATTTTATATGCAAGACGTAGACGAGTAAACCTTCATATAGGCATATCATGTCCCACTCAAACATGTCCCCTTGTACTCTATTTTTATGATGTGACTTTCAGGTCAAAAAGACTAACTATAACCCTTACCGTAATACCGATATACTTTCCGACTTCAATTTGAGACTCAACCCCGGCTCAACCATTTTGACCCAATATATGGTTGTGAACTAGTCGAAGCCCACTACGCACATACCACCAGTGTGCCACTCAATTGAATCCTCTTGTGCTACTTAAACACAAAGGTCACAAAAGGCCCATTTTTGGGCCTTAGGAACCTTGTTAACCAATCCGACTGGCAATTAGCCCAACCACTTGAGTTAGAACCTATCCTAGGTTACCCTAACCTAATAAGAATGGTTCAAATTGATTTTATGGGATCTTGTCCAGTCAATATAGATTAAAGGTTTATTCACTCAAAGATTGATGTCCAATTAGGGAACCCATTAAGACTCAGTTAAACCCATCCACGCATATCACCATATTTGGACAATAAAACCAAACTTTATGAAATAGGACCCCACACCTATAGGTAGTCCCCATCTTTTTGTCCAATAATCCTCCTTTCATAAATTCCTTAACCATATCCCTTCGTAGCCTATGCGAGGAAAAGAATCCTTATGTACAAACTTATTTCTGGTTATGCTTGACCAAGACCTCTCCTACTCCCTTAATAAAACATGGTCATGGGCAGTGTTAAATAAGTAATACCTAGGCCTCCTATAGAGTTTGCGGCTACGATCAGAAGTACCTCAAATTCTCATATATCTCCTTGAAATTTGATCTTCATTAGAAGCCTTACTACTGTGCTTCCCATGATTAACCATGTTCTATAAGTTAGTTAGCATCTTGAACTTGGTAAACCCTATCCTTTAGAATGGGATGTCAAACTTGGATTCCATTCGTAACTATTCTTTCATTTGTTTGGAAGTTGCGATACGATCTTCGTATTGCATTGCCTGTGCGTTTAGATAACCGCGGTAAAAGATTACACATTGATTATTCAAATTCTGTTTTATCATAGAATCGTGTCTTAGTTTCAATTTCGAGAACAGAATTCTTGAAGTGTATAGGCAATCCTCTCTAAGACTTTGCAAATGATTGGGATAGATTGGTTACAATTGAACTAATAAAATAGCAGTTCATAACGTCCACTTCTATCCGTATCATTTGACACCCTCAACCGCGACTTTGATATTGGGAGCACAATACTAGCATTTTTCTTCCAATAAACTTTATACTCATGAACTAGACCAATCAAACTACACACGTGACATACGTGTCCCACACAAATACACCTTCATGTGCTCCATTTCAATTATACCACACATATGACACATTTTTCTTAGAATAAACCCCGGATGCCCATTTTCGTACCATTTGATTTTTTTATCATGCAATATCGACCCATTCCCAACAGCGAACTGAATACCTATGATTCATGCAAGACTAAGAATACTCTATCTTGTAGAACATAGTGTTAGTTGGGATTCCTCCTATAACAACCTCCTCCATCTTTTCGGAAACCGTGTACGATTAACATACCTACTCCCCTATCGCATTTAATCTCGTTCCTCCTTGATATTAAGATTTATTTTAATTTCGAGGAAATTTTTATAAGTTGGGTAGGATGTAAAGCCCCTGAATTTTTAATTTTTTTATTATTATTAAATATAATTTAGGTATTTTTGTTGTTGTTTTATTTAGAAGAATTAATTTCTAAATTAAGAATAATTAGTGCAATTATTATTTTATTGGCTTTATAATTAGAAAATTTTAGATGATTTTAGTTAATTACATACTATGTGTGACATAGTTGCTTGGTTAAACCTATTTTATATATATATATATATATATATATATATATATATATATATATATATATATATATATATATATATATATATATATATATATATATATATATATATATATATATATAAAATATATATATATATATTATAATAATTATAATAATAATAATAATAACTTATAAATCATTTATAATTTATTTTTGAATTTTTGGAGAGTTTAGAAATGTTATTAGGCTTTTGGTTTTACTTGGTTAAAAGGTGTACTAATTAATTTGGTTTTAAAACCTTTGTAAACTAAAATTTTAATTATATATATATATTTTTAATTATATATATATATATATTTTTTAATTATATATATATATATATATATATATATATATATAATGAAGTATCTCGTGAGGAGTGAATATCTCGCGAGAATCGAATATCTCGCGAGTTGTAAGCACCCTTTGAACCCGATCACTGAATGCAAGGGGTTCAAAAGAGTAGATCCACAAATCGAATTTGATAAAATCCTGAACAATCCTTGAATAAATCTTTTACCTATATCCCTCATTCATTTCTCCTCCGGATCAAACTAAATCCAGTCCAAATCTTGCTAAAAATCAATCAAAAATAGATTTAAAAATCGATTATCAAAATATACGAGTATTCGAACATTCCTGGGATCATCTACACGTAAACCCCGAACATCTTCAACCCTGACCCTATGTGATATCCTTCACACGTCCTCGTCCTTCTGCCGCCACTCGACGTCGTCGCAATCTTGCCGGAATCACCGCTGCATCACCAGCGAACCCCCAGAACAGGGGAAGCCATGTTTTGGGACATGTCGACAACAATCAGGTACCCAAGTTCTTCACGATTTTTTCTCGAGTATAATCTATCAAAGTTCGATCTAGCTGACCCTACGTACAGCCAATATAACCCCCTTTACTTCCCTCTAATTATTTTTATTTATTTACCATTAGATATCTCAGGAAATATCCTGAAAACCCCATGAAAAACTGTTTCAAGAACAGTCTTTAGGGCAGTCTAATACCCCGACTTAGAAGGCAATTTATGAACAAAACATTAGGAATTTTTGAAAACTAATTTCAGGTAGTCATAGGAAACCTATAGGGGATTGAAACCCCTCTTTTGGTTTTAGTTTACATTTACTAAATTGTTGTAAAAAATAGTTTTGAAAATCAAGAAAAACTTGTTTTCAAAAACTATAAACTTAGAAAAAAAATTGATACGGTGTGCGCCCCGACAAACCGGGCGACATGGTCACAACTCATGAGCATCGAAATACGCTTATGGATGTTTTCCACGTGTGGGATTCGACGGAACTCTATTTGGATGTGTGTGCACGATGAAAATGAGGCATATTCGTCAAAATATCCCATATCGGCCCCTTTGCAAACTAGCCCATAACTTCGTGCACGTTCATCATCTCGAGACGAAACTTGTGCAAACAGGACCATATCATTTTTTGATCATGTATGCCAAGTTTGGTCCGATTCTGAGAAGGTCGACCAGAACGCTATTTTGGCGGACCCGCGACCCGATCCAACAAGCAAATTTGTGCACGGTCTACCGGAATCCAACTTTGGACATACAGTTGGGTTTATATCATTAAATCGGACCTGTAGACATGTACTTTGATGACTTTAGAGACCGTAAATACTGGAACACTTTTCGGTGTAAAGCGGTTCCAACGACAGACATTGTTTTGACCCAAAATTATGATTTTGCTCCTGTGTCCAGAATTGGACTTTTGGGCAGGCATTTTTAGATATTTCTTTTATACCAAATACGTTCATGATGTTTATTTTAGCATCCGAGGACGTTTGTGGAAGTTGGCTTTCTTTGCTACATCAGACCTTTATCAGCAGCTCAGGACACCAGGCGAGTACATTGGTTGTTTGTTTTCGATATTATTAATTACTATAGTTCATTGTTAGTCATTTAATATTTGATTTTCGATACGCTCGTCGCACGGATACCACATTTTGTCTTTCTTCATATCTTGTCATATTTCTTACATGTCGTGTCGGAAAGGGAAAGTACCAAGTAGATGTGTGATCTGACCATAGACCATGTTTTATTTCATACAATGTAGATATCGTAAACCGTGTTTTATTTCATGCAATATGGACATCGTAGACCGTGTTTTATTTCATGCAATATAGACATTGTAGATCGTATTATTTTTTTCATGTAATATAGACATCATAAATAGTATTTTATTTTATTGTTATTTAGACATTGTAGACCGTGCAGTGTAGTATCCCAGCCGATCACACATCGAAAGGAGTACTTCAACACACTTAGATAGCTATGTTTCTCGTTCCACCCTTTATATGTTCCATATATTTTTTTGTCTCTAGTTCATTGTACTACCATGTTATAGTAGATTTCCTCATCATATATTTTATGGCTAACCTTTGTTATAGTCGTTATCATATATTGGAACTGCAGTCAATGAATTGTACTCTTCCATTCTTGACTGGAAACTAATATTTTTCAGGTTAGTCGTGACAACTCTTAGCATTCGGGAGACATGGGTATATGCGGAGGTCAACCTAGAAGACTAGTTAGATGGTTTAATATTTGTTGTATCAGTTTTGTGAGACAATGTATATTTTAGCAAATGTAAAACTTATAAATATTGTATGTTTAACTTAGTTATTGTGAACGAGCAGAAAGTTATTATTTTATGTGATATTAAGCATCATGGCCTTGACAGTGTTCTACCGTCGACACTGCGGCATAGGCTGGCATGGACACACACGCGTATCCCAAAAAGCGGGTGCGGGTCATGAAAATAATATGAAGACAATATGAAAATAAACTCGATGGAAGAAGAATAATTAAACAGTAAGCAACAAGAATCATGTGTACTGTATGTTTTAGAATACTAGATTTCTGCATGTAGACGCTTAGGATATACGTCAATCGTACGTATGGTATTTGACTAATATTATTCAGTTATACAGGAAGAGATTTATACAGGTAACATAGACCACATGCATACTCATAGCCTACCCAAAAGGAAATCTTCATTGATAATAGAAAGTACAGAATGATCAATATTTACATCATTTACAAGTTGACTACTACGCTTCGGATTGATCATTAACGGACCGTCATCCGTCTTCTGTGTAGATTTGCCAAGGTTGATGATCAGTGGTGGTTTTGGATCATTCGTATGAGAAGTACGTCCCTTGACCTTGATCATAAGAGGTTGAACTTGGCTCTTGGCTGGAATACTCACTGATTCCTCAGATGAAGCCCGAGTTCTTCCTTTAACCTTGATCACCAAAGGTTGGTCATTGACAGGTTGGGGTTGGATTCGGCCTTTGACTTTAATCTTCAAAGGTTGCTCTTTTGGAGGATCTTTATTGACAGATTGATCTTCAGCAGGTGATCGATCTTCAGCCATATCCGATATCTCCTTTACATGCTCCTGTTTATAGAGTATTAAATCAGAGAAATAAGCTTCAACACCCTTAAAGGGATTGATATCTGCAAATTCGGTCTTCACAACCCCTTGAGAATCCACGTACTTGAAGCATTGGTGGAGAGTTGAAGGCACAATGTTATGCTCATGTATCCACGGTCTTCCAAGGAGGATGTTGTAAGATACATTTGAGTTGATAACATAAAATATTGCCATAGTTCGAAGATCACCAATTTGAATCTTCAGACGAATCTTCCCCAGTGGTTTACTCTTTCCAGAGTTGAAACCAACTATTGTGGTACTAGTGTAAGTCAAATCACTAGTAGGGATCCTCAAAGGTCGCAGCATACTTTAAAGAATTATGCTAATTGAAGACCTAGGATCGATGTAAATCCTGTCAATTTTTGTAGATTCAATATACCCGGTGTAGCACAGAGGTCATGCTTGTTATACTTTAGCAACATATTTTCTTGTGTGAAGGTAATATTAGGAATTGCTTCCATTACACTATGACATTGTGGATATGACACTGGTATATTGTCAGGACCCTTGAGTTGAACTAAGCATGAATCAGCTTGTAGCAAAGCTTCACTCAAAGTTTCGTGACTTTCTTTAGAAAGGCGAAGCAGCTCAAAGATCGAAAGTCTAGCCGGAGTATTAGCTAACTGGGCTAGAATGTCAAATTTGTAGGGTTTCATCACTACCCCTTGATTTGTGGCAGATTTTAATGGGATATCAAAGCGCACTGCTTTCTGTTTTCCTTTCTCAACCACAAATGGTTTAGCAGGAACAGGAGATGATTGAACTGGAACTGTTTCAGTAACGTCTTCCGCTTCTTTGGAAGATCCCTCATAATCTCTGTGGTACTCTTTTCCATATCTCGTACTAGCAAAGGTTTCTTCTTCAGACTCAGGAGAATGAAGTACCATATTACATGATTTAGTCTTCTTTTTTTTAGTCTTCTTCTGATGAGGATTTTTATGAGGAACCTCAAAACCCAATCCAACAGTGGATTTTTGACTTTGAAGTTGTAAAGGAAGTCGCATTCCTTTATCATAATTTAAGCCTTCCATATTTTGAAAGTCATAGCCCATCTTTTTTTATGAGATGGATTGATTGCTGACTATACAAATGAGTGGGTAGCGGACTTTCAATAGATGGTTTAACAGAGGAAGAAGAAACAGAAACCTCTGTAACCACAGGAGAAGGAGGCATAGAGACTTCTGTAGAAGGAAGAATAGAAACCTCTATAGCCACAGGAGAAGGAAGAATACTCGGGACAGAAGAAAAAATCCATGTAGGAGTTTTCTCATAAGCAGCAAAGGCCTATTGTGCCCTGTATAAAGGGACACTATTCATTGCTAACCATTGCCGATGAGTAAGCTTGAGTTTGGTAGGAGAAGCCAAACTTGGAGGGCATATATTCAAACCCCTCAGTCTATCCTCTAAAGGAATGCCACCCCATAAATGATCCAAATCATCATGGTCTGGGGTTAAAACATGAGAAATCATGTTGCAGATTTTGACTTTTTTACCTTTCTTGGATTTTGAAGTTTTACCTTCATTATTTCAGGCACTAAATCAGGGTGTACCCATATGATTTCACCATTTTTTAGTGTAAGAGGCAAAAGTCTTTCATTTTGCTCTCTGGCAGGTGGAATATTCACAATCTTCATCGTCGCCTTTGGAATTGGGACAATTCCATCTGGGACTTGCTGGGGAGGAAAACCTCCAAATTAAAGAAAAATCATATTGGTTGTGACCGTATGCTCATCGTTGGTTAAAGCGATGGCATTGGCATTTATCAGCTCCTGGATTTTCTTCTTCAAGACATAGCAAGCCTTGGTAGGATGATTTATGTATCTGTGATAGATACAATATTTGGGATTGTCGGTCAGATTCACCTCATTAGGTCTTTTTTGCTCTGGAATCTGGAGTTTGCCACTCTTTACCAGACATTGGAATATCCCTGGGATATCACTGCCATCGAAAGATTATTCTTCTTTTGGCTTGGAAGACTCTTGATTATTCGGTATTATTTTGGGTTTTGAAAGATTAACTACTAAGGTTTCCTTTCCTTTCCCATTACGATTGCCGGAATTATTACCTGAAGAGTTTTTCTTCCCTTTGTCTTCTGAAGCGAAGATCATACCATGTTCACGAGCCAACCTACCATTGGTCTCGGCTGAAACTGCTGCTATGATAAACGAGGCCCAATCTGTGAATTAGAAACCCGTAAAGACAGCAATAGATGGTCGCAGATTCATCTTGCACGTATCGATCAGTGCTGAATCTGGCATGCCTGGAGGCATTTTTAAGGTAGCCTGTCGGATGCGTTCTATAAACGTCCGAGTATCTTCTTTCTTCTTTTGCTTGATTTCTATTAGGAAGGACATATTCATATCCATTCCTCCCTCATAGAAACGAGAGAGAAATATTGCTTTAAATTTGTCAAAAGACGAAATACAATTGTCGGGTAGACTACGATACCAGTCGTAAGCTGAACCCGTCAAACACCCGATGAAAACTCGGGTAAGAAGAGCATCATTCTTCTGCAAATGTATAGTCATAATATCAAAGTAATTGATATATTAACTAGGAGATGCCTTTCCATCAAATAACACCATAGATTGTGGCTTGAACTTTGGAGGAAAGGGCACATCATTCCAATAAGGAGGATAAGGTTGCTTAATCCTTAACCTCTGGAGCTGATCCTTGTGCTTTAGAACTTCAAACTATGATTTTAGCTCACGCACTGCTTGAATAGCTTTACTAGTTTGAGAAAGCACATTCGATTGAATAGTTGTTGGATGTACCGTGACCCCCACCGGAGGTGGTACATCTTCTGGAATGATAGGATCTGGAGATGCAGAATTTTGATTGATAGCAAGCTTCTGACTGAGATTATTCAAGGGTATATCAACCCCTTGACTATCTTGAGTTTGTGCTGCTACCTGCATCAGAGTTATCACTGCTGGCTAAGCAGTTTGCTGAGTCATTATTATTTGATACATACTTTACATCATAGCAAGCATGTCCTTCAGCGATTGCTCAACTACAGAGGGACGTTGTTCTGTATTAGCAGTTGACGTCTCTGGTTCGTCTCCGATAGCATAAGATTCAACCTCCCTTGAAGATACAGAGGGATTGGTGTAGAAGTATGAATCAACGCTATCAGTTTTGGACTCCAAAGACTGGGTACCCCCAACTTCTGAGTCAGAAGTCTGCAACTGTCTTTGACTTCTTGATCGAGTATTCTGATATACTCCTTCAAAACTATCAAGAAGTCGATTGAACTGTTGTTGACCAGGAGTCTGGGATGAGTTACATCTTGGATGTCGTCCCTTGTTGGTATGAGATGGCATATTAACTGAGGCATATGACAACTCCTGTTCTTGATCATCAATTGATTGCTGAGGCACATTGTAGCCTAACCGATCAAAAACTGACCGTTTAGAAGCCGAACAGCAACACTTGATTACAATCTGGTGACACTCACAATGGTGATCTTCTTTGGGGAGTGTCACAGGAGATTTTCTGTCTTTACGCTTTTGTACAAGCAACTCGCATAAATCAGAAGGTGTAGAGGGAGTAGTCTTCTTTATTATATTTAGGACAGAGAATCGTTTAGTCCCTTGTGTATAAAGAAGATTACTAGCTGAATTAGCAGAACCAAACTGAGCGTTTTTACGTGCCTGGAGTTACGTGCGTAAATCCTGAGATTTTGTGCACAAAGGACTCCATCAGTATTACGCGTAATTTGAAGGTTTGGTACCTTGCGTAAAGCAGTGTAAGAAGATTGTTGGTAAAAAACCAAAGTTTTACCAACAATAGAATTCATGTTTTTACGCTGTATGCGTGTAGGTAAATTCATTTTAGATGCAGAGGCATTATTATGAATTTTATCTACTCTGTCACTGACAGGAGATTTACCTTTACGTGTAGAGCGCAAAACATGAGTATTACGCGTGGAGTGTAAAGCTTGGGTGTCTACCATGTCACAGACGGAAGACTGGTTTTTATGTACAGAGCGTAAAGTTTGGGTGTCTACCACGTCACAGACGGGAGACTGATTTTTACGCACAGAGCGTAAAGTTTGGGTGTCTACCACGTCACAGACGGGAGACTGGTTTTTACGCATAGAGCGTAAAGTTTGATTTTTACGCACAGAGCGTAAAACTTGATTTTTACGCGCAGAGCAAAAAACTTGATAGTCTGCCACGTCACAGACGGGAAACTGATTTTTACGCCCAGGACATATCACTGAAATAGAGACTGCCTCGTCACCGACGGGAGTCTCCACAACAGGAGTAGGAAGGATTCCTTTGCCTTCAGAGACAACAGGGAGATCCGAGGATGGTTTGGACTTAGGAATCCAAACTTTTTGTGCCTTCCGCAATTTCTGAACATTGGAGCAGCAAGTACTACCCCCAGTTCGGAGCATTTCTTCATAGACAGTCTGGTCGAAGTGCACAACCAGAGTCTTCTTTGTCGATCCGACCGACACATCATCATATTGAGCAAATGCCTTACGTCAGAGGAGAAGTTCGTCCCTAGCAGAGTCTCCATTTTATTTCACTTAACAAAATGCCTAAAAATTGGCTTTTGAAAGAAAACGAGAAAAAGTACCAAAGTACAAATTGTTCTGGAAAGTATTGCTATGGAAGTCTGATCTGAGAGCGATCACTTTGTTCCTTGGACCACATGATGATGATGAAGAAAACTGCTTGAAGAAGACGAACAATCGGAAGAACTAAGTCACCGGAAAGGTATCGAGCAACGGCACTGATGGCACAGTCGAATGCTTTCTTGCTTTGCTTCACCCTGTTCTTGAGAAAAAGTTGAAGAAATACTTCTGGGAATATCACTCTGAAAGTATGAGTTTTCTCAGAATCTCTTCTCCTGTCTCTATTGATCTCTTGATGTTTAAAAATAAGTCTATTTATAGACTAGATCCTCTGCGTAAAAGTAACAAAGTTTGGTAACTGTCACCCACGATGAGAATCAACCTTTACGCATGATGACACATGTCCTACTACTTCAACAAAATGAGGAGAGCACGTACACACGTTCCTCGAGAAGTGTGGCATGAAAGCTACGTAAGCAGACCATGTTCTCCTGTAGCCAGAAAAGATCGGGTGTAAAAATGTCTCCAAAATATACTTCCTGCGTAAAGTAGCAGACTAGGCGTAAAATGGCTCAAAATAAACTTCCCGCGTAAAGTGGCTAAAAATAGCCTTGAGCGTAAAATTAGCTCAAATAAACTTTACTCACACAACAACCTTGAGCGTAAAAGCTCGAATAGCTTTCGTGTGTAAAAGAAGCAATCTTTTGAGCGTAAAGTAGCTCATCTGCACACTAAACGACAGTATTGGGTTTAGTGTAAATCAAATCCTCTCGGCTTCTGTGCAATCCTACTGTCAGAAAATCATTGTGTCAAAATCAGTATCACGCGTATTAAATGCATGATTTGACAGCCTGTCCTTCGCGTAAAAGCTCAGTGAACAACTCTTGTGTCAAGTAGCTCGCGTAAAGTTGTACTCTATTTGATCTCTGCGTGAAGTCTGAGTTTGACTCATTTTGAATTGCGTAAAGTTCTCAACTTCTTTGACTTGGTCTATGAAGTACTTTTTACGCTCCTACAATGTCTATCTTTAACTGGTCTATCTTTAACTGATATGTAATGTTGTTCTGTTTTGGAGCTTGATGGAGCTTGATGTGTCATGTTGGATCATAACGGATATCATCTTGTTAATTATAAAGATCAGGTTGACTATGATCAAGTTTGGGTCAACAATCTCTCACATTTTGATAATTGAAAAAAATGCGATATTTTTATGTCGCAACATTCATACCTGGACACATGTTGTATGGACTAGCTCCCCCGTAGATGAACATGTCGGCTCCCCTGTAATTAGATAAGTCCTGAGACAAGTTTTAATCCAAGCAAGCACAACATAATACATATAGAAGCTCAATGCACAAGTATTCCCAAAGCATATTATATCAAGTATTCTCCCCTTTTGTCACTTAGCAAAATAAGATATAAGTGCTCCCCCAAAAAAAAATGAAGACATGCAATCACACAACTTTAGAACCATAACCATAGCCAATAAGTGAAAGAGACAACTAGCAAGATTATAACTCAAAAGAAACCAAAGTGCATAAATTTGGATGGCCAGGAGCTGTTGGAGGTTCTGGAAGCAAGCACACAGAGTTCGGCCCAAACTCTATGTTGGGCAGAGTTCGGCCAAATTCTGGTAGGCTGATTCCAGAACTCCAAAAAAGAGTTTAAAAAATTTAGAAGGGTATTGAAAAGAAATCATTTGTCTTAAATTATTAATAATAAATTTTATCCATCATAAAAGAAGTTAATCAAACGATAAAATACTGTGAATCGTCAATCAGTACAGGGGAATTGCCTCAGGGTAGCTGTAGGGGCCGGATCCCATCTAGCGGTAGTCCGAAGACTAGTGCACCGTATCGCTTAGGCTTTTAAGCCTTGTTGTCAGAAGGGCCCTTTCGGCTTGTACCCAAAGCAATGTACCATATATGATTTTGACTATCAGTTATTTGTGTAGATATAACTTATTGTATGATGTTTTCATCCAATATTCCTAATTCTCGACGGAGAAAGTTGAAGCACTCTTCGGCGAGTGGTTTTATGAAAAAGTCTGCTAGCTGATGTCAGTGTCAATAAATTCTAAGTTAATAGTGTCGTGTTGTTGATGATCACATAAGAAATGATGTCTAATTTATATATATTTTGTATATGAGTGACATACTGGGTTCTTGGTCAAATTTATTGCACTAGTAATATCACAGAAAATAGGTATGTGCTTGAATAGTAAGTTATAGTCTTCAAGAGTTTGCTTCATCCACATAATTTGTGCATAACAACGACCAGATGCGATGTACTCAGCTTCTGTTGTGGATAGTGCGACAGAATTTTGCTTCTTGCTAAACCATAAGACTAAAGCCTTTTCTAACAAATGATACGTGTCGCCGGTACTCTTATGGTCGACTTTGCATCCTGTAAAATCAGCATCAAAATATCCGATTAGGTCAAAGGAAGTGGTTTTGGAATACTACAAGCCTACCGTAATCGTTCCTTTAAGATATCTAAAGATACGCTTAATAGCGGTCATGTGTGATTCCTTAGGGTTAGCTTGATATCTAGCACATAAGCAAACACTAAACATAATATCGGGACGACTAGCAGCTAAATACAATCGACTACCAATCATACCTCGATACTTACGTTGATCAACTGGTTTGTCGTTTTCATCAAGTTCCAACTTTGTTCTAGTAGCCATAGGAGTCCTGATAGGTTTGATGTTGTCAAGCTCGAACTTTTTCAGCATATCCTTTGTATAGTTCGACTGACTGATGAAGACGCCTTACGAGAATTGTTTGACTTGCAGTCCAAGGAAGTAGTTGAGCACCCCATCATGCTCATCTGAAACTCGTTCTGCAAATACTTGGAAATTTTTTTGCATAGACCCTCATTAGTAGACCCAAATATGATATCATTTACATAGATTTGTACTAACAGAATAGTGTCATCAAGAGATTTTATGAAAAGTGTAGTATCAATTTTCTCTTTTAAAAAACCTTTATCAAGTAAGAAAGTACTAAGGCATTCATACCAAACTCGAGGAGCTTGTTTGAGGCCATAAAGAGCTTTTTTAAGTTTAAAAACATGGTCGAAAATTTTATGATTTTCAAAACCAGGGGGTTGCTTAACAAAAACCTCTTCTTTAATAAAGCCATTTAGAAAAGCACTTTTTACATCCCTTTGAAAAAGTTTAAAGTTTTAGAAATTTGCAAATGCACAAAGCATCCGAATAGATTCAAGTCGTGCAACAGGAGCATACGTCTCATCGTAGTCGATACCCTCCTCTTGGTTGTATCATTGAGCTACGAGATGAGCCTTGTTGTGAGTGACAATACCGTCCTCATTAAATTTGTTGCGAAAAACCTATTTAGTACCAATTATCGAATGGTCAGCAGGTTTAGGAACTAGTTCCCAAACCTGATTTCTTTCGAATTGGTTGAGTTCTTCTTGCATTGCAGATATCCAAAATTTATCGTTAAAAGCTTCTAAAATATTTTTGGGTTCAATTTGAGAAATAAAAGCAGTGCTAGCAATAGAATCTCTTAAAGAAGATCGAGTATTTACCCCTTTTGATACCTCACCTATTACCAAGCTTCCTGGATGTGAATGTTTGAATTGGAACTTCTTTGGTAAGTCCTCCAGAGAATTGGTTTCAGGTGGTGTATCTACAGGAGTAGAAGTTGATTGTTCGGATTGAGCGTCAACGTCGTTATCGGGGATAGCAGCTGAACTATTACTCTCATCAAATTTAACATTAGTAGACTCTTCAACGATCATAGATCATTTGTTGAATACTCTATATCCTTTGCACTTGGCAGCATATCCAAGAAAGATACCTTCGTCGGCTTTGGCATCAAACTTGCCTAAGTTGTCTTTGGTATTAATGATAAAGCAACGACAACCAAACACTCGAAAATAAGAAATAGTAGGAGTCCTACCAAACAAAAGTTCATAGGGAGTTTTCTTCGAAATAGGTCAAATTAACACCCTATTTAAAACATGGCATGCTGTGTTGACAGCTTCTGCCCAAAAGTATTTCGGAAGTAAAAAATAATTCAGCATGACTCTGGCCATATCGCCTAGAGTTCTACTTCCGCTCTACAACACCATTTTGTTGAGGAGTTCTAGGACAAAAAAATTCATGATCAAAACCATTTGACTCGCAAAACTTTTCACAATCAGAATTTTTGAATTCGCCACCATGATCACTTCGAATATGAGTAATCATGTAGCCCTTTTCGTTTTGGACCTTTTTGGAAAATATTTTAAAAACTGAAATAGTGTTACTTTTGTTTGCAAGAAAGAAGACCCAAGTAAATCTTGAAAAGTCATAAACAATAACGAAAGCATAGAGTTTTCTTCCAAGACTGGCTACTCTACTTAGGACCAAATAAATCTATATGGAGTAATTGTAAAGGTCGAGTGGTACTTACAGTGTTGATGGGTTTAAAAGAAGATTTGGTAGCCTTATTCTTTTCACATTCGGCACATACCATGTCCTTTTTGAATGTGATTTCAGGCAATCCTCTTACTAGCTTCTTGGTAGACAGTCTCGATATGGTGTCCATATTAGCATGACTAAGACGCTAATGCCATAATAGCCTTTTATCTTTGTGGACGTAAAGGCATCTACCTGCACTGTTGGTATCTCTAGATAGATAAAAAATATATATGTTATCTTCTCTTATCCTTTCGAAAGCGATGTCTCCAAATGATCTATCATAGATAAAGCATTTAGTTTTACCGAATTGAATTTCATATTCATGATCAACAAGATGACTAATGCTGAGTAGGTTATGCTTTAACTCGATCACTAAATAGACATCCTTAATAACGGGAGAAGGAGGATAACCAATTGTACCGTTACCTATGATATAGCCTTTCAGATTGTTGCCGAAGGATACATATCCTTTCCTTTTCATCGATAGTGTTACGAATAGATTAGCATCTCCAGTCATATGTCGCGAGCACCCACTATCGAGAATCCATTTTCTTCTAGTTTGAGAAGGAAGGTCTACCTACACTACGAGTAGATGTGACCTTTGGTACCCAGATTCTTGTGAGTCCTGAAAAGTTAGTCTTCGGTACCCATGCATATAGATTAATATCAACTAATTTTCTAATTCTATACTATAGAGATACGTGTCCATGTAAACCACAGTAAGTACATGTAGCATACATATTTGTATTGTGTGAAGGATGATAGTGATGTCTGTATGTGTGTGTAGGATTATGATAACTACGTAAAGTAGTAGGATGATGATAATAATTGTGTGTATTAACAGGATGATGATAATTATTACGTGTAGCAGCAGGATGATGATAACTACGTGTGTGTTAAACGTGCTGCATGAGAGTAAGTGTACATAAATGTATGTTTACGTGTAGCATGTAGATGCATGTTATTATGATGACTTGTTCTATTGTGTAGGTATTTAGTGTGTGTACTGTGACTGTGAGACTGAGTTTGAGGTTGAGCAACCTATTTACCCAGCATGATCTCTAATTTCTTAGAAGCAGCAAATACTTCATCATACTTAGCAGTTAGACCATTTATTCTAGCAGTAGCAACTTTGCATTTGTTCTTCTCTTCAGCAAGCTCTCTATTGAGTGCTAAAATATCTCATGCTTGTTTTTTAATGGTAGATTCGGCATCGTGTAAGCTTAACTTAAGCTTGGATACCTCCTCGGCGTCCTCTGTGGGAGGAGTGTCTCTAACATTATCTAATAAGCATGAAATTCTATGGATCTCAGCTTTATGAGCCGTGATTTTATCCTTAGCATGTTTATATTTGTTAATAACCTTTTTGTGGTCTTCAAGTAGATCACTAAAGGCATCACCCAATTCATCAAAAGAAAAGTCGTCAAGAGAATCATTTACCTTATCTGAAGTTGCCATTAGGCAGACGTTTACCGTGTCTCGTGAGAGTCCTCTTCTTCGTCTGAATCACTGGCCTCGCTTTTGTGCCAGATGCTAGTATGGCATACTTTTTTGAGCTTGGTTTCTTGTACGGTTTTTTGTATTTGCTTCCTTTCTTTGCTATAGGACAATCTTTTCTGACTTGTCCTATCTTCTTGTATCCGAAGCATGTGGGTTCTTCCTCATCGTCTTTTTGTTTCTTCTTTCTTCGGTTGAAGCATAGGAACTTCTTGAAATTTTGAACCATAAGTGCTTGATCGTCACCTTCAAAATCGTCGTCATCTGTTTCCTCTGAACTGGTTCTTCGCGGATGAGCTCTTAAGGCAATTTCTTTTTCTTTTGGAGTAGTTTCTTCAAAATCTTTGAGGTCGAGCTCATACGTCATCAGCTTGCCCATCAGAGTTTCTAGTGACATAGCTGTAAGATCATATCCTTCGATAATCATCGTGACCTTGGGGTTCCAGATCTTCGACAATCCTCTTAGCAATTTGGGTATCTTCTTATGGTTGGAATATACTTTTCCAAGGGAAGATAGAGGGTTGACGATATCAAAAAATCTGGTGAACATCTGAGTAATCATTGTCACGACCCGCTCTCGAATAATCGGACACGAGTCGGACACGCCCAGCCTTCGTAGTTAGACACGATGAAGTAAGTTGTACCAATCTCTAGGGAAAATACAAGTCCAGATAAGAATGAAAATAAACCACAGTATCTATAATATCGAATCCCAGAATCAAAGTACATGTCTAAGAGTTATTACATTTTCCAGCAAATGAAATGTAACTGAAGTCTTTAATACAAAGTCCAAATTAAATCTAAAAGGGAAAATACTAGGCTTCCTTAGCCTCTAAGTCCAGAGCAACACCAGCTAGCTCATAGGTACCCCCAGACTCCTGCCCGTAATAAGTGTCATAGATACCCTCCATCTCACCTGCAACATATCCTAGTCAGGAGCGGAGCTAAGTATATCCAAGGAAATGAACATGAACATCATGATATGGAAATGGATGCAGGAAAATATAAAGTACATGAAATGAAACCTGAACATGAATACTGAGAAATAAATACAGGGAATACAGGGAACATGAAATAAAGTCTGAACATGAAATATACAATGAACCTGATGTGTGCAATATATCGAAATACATCCAGAGTGTGTGATCGGCTTGGGTAGATTCAGGAAACATGAAATGGTACGACTTTGGTCCCGCGTGCACGATGCGGGACCAAAGCTATTCACATGAATTGTAACTCGGGTTTGATCACACATCAGTAGTATTTTCCCTTCCAGACACAAGTAAATTCAGGGGACAAGATATAAGACAATATCGTGAAATATTGTGTCAACAAGAAGGTACAAGCATGAATACAAGACATGAAGTAATGGACAAGTCCGAGGAGTATACTTGCCTTGCTCAGGGTGATCAAGTGTGGGATGTAGATCTGAGTATCCTCCTGTTATTAGGCACTATTTTAATTAATTAAGAATCTATTTAGTGATTTTCTATTAACCATGCTTAAGTTATAGAGTATACTAGCTATATTCTAACTAGCTAATATTTACCAGATATTTATGGGTTGATATATATAGACATACTCAATATAGTTAATTTAGATATATATATAGAGACAAAGTTTGACATTCCCACCAGTAACAGTTTGATTAAAAAAACACTGATAAGCATTGAACCTATTCAATTTATACTAACTACCATAACAGCCCTAATTAAGCAAGGAGAACCTAACCAAATACTCAACAGCAAACTAAATCTTATCTTTCAACACTCCCTGATACCTGAACAGCTTAAGAATACAAGTATTTTCAACTAAAAGCGTAAAAATTGCATCTAGGAAATTCTGAGTTTAAACATGCCTCAGGGAATTATTGTACAGTCAATCAGAACCACACTCAACACATTGCCAGATTGCACAAAACCTAAGTAGCTATTTAGCCAACACAAACTCAAGGTAGTAAATACATAAGCTACATATTGAATTTTAAAAATCTTGAACAACTACTAGGCCTATTACTCTAGGACTGCTCTCACAGCAAGGAATGAGACAGCCATGGACTTCAAAATAACCGAACCTTGTTTTGAATGTAACGGCTAACTCAAATATCAGGGCTCAAAATAAAAAGAGACTGAACACATCAAGAATCCCATAAAACCATCGAAAATTATACAGAAGAATATACACTTAAAAGCTCCAAAAATTATACAAATAAAATCAAATATATACAACAACTGATCAATCATACTGTATTCCCCTGCCTGGACACGCTACCAGTCAATTTGGACACAGCTATAGGTCCGTTGCCTGGACACGAGCAAGACTTGGACACGCACTCCGTATACTGCTACATTCTGACACACGCCACACCACCTAAAGCTTCAAACACGAACAGAACACTGCTGGACACGGACAAGAGAATCGGACACAAACAAACCCCTGCACCCGATCCCACACACAATCCTATCAATTCTAGATATAGAATAAAACATAATAAGGAAGGCGAGGTAATACTTGAAGGAGCTAAAAATTAAAGGGGGGGTAAACTAGATGTGTCGGACACGTTCTCGCGAGTCCAACTGGGAATTGACCTCCGATTTCAAAGTCGATCCGAATTGCTACGACTCCGATCAACAATTCCCAGAGATCTGTCACTCGATCACTTGTAATTCATCAATCAGAGACATATTCACAACTCTTCAATGCACAAAAGAACACAAGAACAAAACAAACAAAAAGTTGCACTCACCAGTTTCCTTGTCCGATCGAATGAACACACCATCGACCAATCGATTTCTACTCGCAGCACTCCTAACTGTCAGTGAGAACAACATCCAACTCTCAAAAATGACAAATTGATTACAGGAAATAGCAACTCAGGGAACAAGAGACTTCGGTCAGGAATTTTACCAAATAATCGAAGGGATCGATTCTTCGACAAAAATTTGAATCAACCCAGCGATCTTCGATCTGCACTTCAAAACCAAACAAGAAGAGGGAAAGGAGATCAGAAACGAACAAGTCTCTCTCACAGGAAATCGAGATGCTTACCTAGTCGAGAATGCGAACAAGAATGACGATCCACAAAGAAGAATCGCTAGAAGAGTTAATATCTGATGTCGTGAAGGTTGTTGTGGCGACGGACATCGCCGGAACTAGAGCTCGTACTGGACGAACGAAACAGCGCCGGGGAAGGTCGGTCACTGTGCACATAGCCGGATGTCGTCGGAGGAAGGGATCGTCGCCGTCTCCCTCCATGCTGCGGTCGTCGTTCCCGATCGGCTAGGGTTTCACGAAAATTAGAGAAAAAGAAATTGTGAAGAATGAGAGCTCAACTCTCTGAAGTTAAACCAAGAATGAGGAAATGACTCTCTCTCTCTCTCTCTCTCTCTCTCTCTTCACTAAAGAGAAATAAATAGGGAAAAAATGGATTTAAGCAATAAACCCCCTCCACTATTCGGTCTATTAACACTTAAGCCCCTGCCCTTTTCACATATTGCATAAATCCTTAAAAATTAGTTAAAAAAGGGTGGGGACCACTAATTGTTGGTTATAACAAATTTTAAAATTTGAAATCCTGGTCTTATTTCAATTTTCTCCAAAATAGATATAAACTTATTATTTGAAAATCACTTAAACAATTAATCATTAATCAGAAAATAAATTTAGGATTTTGAAAATACTGAAAAAGTAGAGTGACAAATCTCTCCCCCTTAAAATAATTTTGTCCTCGAAATTGAAGAACAAAATAAAATCTCAAAAGTGAGAACACAACTAATGAATGTTTTAAACACAAGTCATGTATTTAACATTCTCAAAATAAGATAATACAATCAAGCAAACAAATTGGGATATCGCTCCCGCATCTCGTCCTCGTGCTCCCCCGTGGACTCTCCCGGAGAGTGATGTCTCCACATGACTCGGACAAGTAGAATAGTATGATTCCACAGTTGCTTCTCCCTCTGATCAAGGATCTCCACCGGCTGTTCCTCGTAGGTCAAACTCGGACCCACCTCTAGCTCTGAGTAGTCCACCACATGGCTCAAATATGGAATGTAGCGTCGAAGCTGGGATACGCGAAAGACGTCATGCACTCCCTCTAAGCTAGCTGGAAGCGCTAGTCGATATGCCACCTCGCCAACCCATGCCGTCACATCGAAGGGTCCGATATATCTGGGGCTAAGCTTTCCGCCTCTGCCAAAATGAATGATGCCTCTGGTCGGCGAGATCTTCAGGAATACTTTATCTCCAACTGCGAACTCTAGAGGTCATTTGTTGCTGTCCGCCCAGTGCTTCTGTCGTTCATGTGCAACTCTGAGACGCTCCATGATCAATCTGATCTTCTCAGCTGAGTCTACCACCATCTCTGGCCCAAGCAAAGTCCTCTCGCCAACGTTGTCCCAAGATAAAGGTGTACGGCATCTCTGTCCATATAGTGGCTCGAACGGTGTCATCTCGACGCTAGCCTGATAACTATTGTTATAGGCAAACTCTACAAGATGCAAATGATCCTCCCACGAACCGTCGAAGTCCAGTGTGCAAACCCGAAGCATATTCTCTAGTTTCTGAATGGTCCTTTCGGACTGCCCATCTGTATGTAGATGATAGGCGGTACTGAACTTCAACTGTGAACCCAAGCTCAGCTGTAGACTCCTCCAGAAGTGTGATGTGAAGCGATTGTCCCTGTCTGAAATGATGCTCATCGGCACCCCATGGATCCGCACAATCTGCCGTATGTAGAGGTCTACAAGCTTCTCGGTCGACAGCCCTACCTTCAACGAAATGAAGTAAGCGGATTTCGTCAGTCTATCTACGATAACCCAAATAACATCCTTGCCACCGGGCGTACGCGGTAAACCAGAGATGAAGTCCATGGTTATGTGTTCCCACTTCCACTCTGAAATAGGTAAAGGCTGGAGTAATCCTACTGGTCTCTGGCGCTCCGCCTTGACTTGCTGGCACACAAGGCATCTAGAAACGAATCTGACAACCTCTCGTTTCATCCCATACCACTAAACATACTTTTGCAGATCCTTATACATCTTGGTAGATCCAGGATGAATAGAATACTGTGACTGGTGGGCCTCCTGTATAACCTCCTCCCGTAAATCCTTGGGAACACACAACTGGTTTTCGTGCCTCAAGGATTCTTCATCTGCAATAGTGAAGTCGTCGAGCAATCCTGCCTCTACCTGGCCTCTGAGACATCGGAGTCCCTCATCTAGAAACTGGGCCTCCTTGATCTTCTCTATCAGTCCTGACTGTATCTGTATGTACATCAGCTGCCCTCCAACTCCCGAAAGAACAATCATGATCCCCAGACTCTCAAGATCCTCTAAAATATGCCGATCTATAGTGAGAAACATAGCAACAGGATATCGACTAAGAGCATCTGCTACCATATTCGCCTTTCCAGGATGGTATTACAGATTGATGTCAAAATCCTTTATGAGTTCCAGCCATCTTTGTTGCCTCATATTCAGTTCCTTCTGAGTTAAAACATACTTCAGGCTTTTGTAGTCCGTGAAGATGTCCACTATCTCTCCATAAAAGTAGTACTTCTACAGTTTCAAGGCAAAAATGACTGCTGCAAGCTCCAAGTCATGTATGGGATAATTCTTCTCATGAGGCCTCAACTGTTTAGAAGCATAAGCAATAACTCTCTTGTTCTGCTCAAGTACACATCCCAAGCCCTTCTCTGATGCATCATTGTAGATGACGAATCCTCCAGATCCGGATGGCAAAGCTAAAACTGGCGCTGTAGTGAGTCTTCTCTTCAATTCTTTAAATGCTGACTGGCAGGCGTCGCTCCAAATGAACTCCTCGTCCTTCCGCGTAAGCTTGGTCATCGGCTCCGCTATCTTGGCAAAATCTTTCATGAACTTCCAGTAGTATCCTGCTAGCCCTAGGAAACTACGAATCTCTGCTACTGACTTGGGAGGTGCCCATGCTTCTACAGCTTCAATCTTCTTGGGATCTACAGAAATCCCCTCTCCAGTCACCACATGACCCAAGAACTCCAATCTGTCTAAGAAGAACTCGTACTTCGAGAGCTTCCCATACAATTTCTCCTTTCGCATAATCTCCAACACAATCCGCAGATGCTCCATATGATCCTCCTCGGTCTTCGAATATATCAAGATGTCATTAATGAAGACAATGACAAACTTGTCCAAATACTTGTGAAAAACTTTATTCATCAAGTTAATAAACACAACTGGGGCATTAGTGAGTCCGAACGGCATCACCAAAAATTTATACTGGCCGTAACGGGTATTGAAAGCTGTCTTCGGAATATTCTGCTCCCGAACCTTCATCTGATGATATCCCAACCGAAGGTCAATCTTTGAGAAGACCTTCACCCCACTGAGCTGATCAAACAACTCATCTATCCGCGGCAACGGGTATTTATTCTTGATGGTGATGTTATTGAGTGCACGGTAGTCTATACACATCCTAACAGTCCCATCCTTCTTCAGCACAAAGAGTACCGGTGCTCCCCAGGGTGAAGCACTAGACCGAATAAAACCCTTGCCTTCCAACTCATCAATCTGGGCCTTCAACTCTGCAGCTTCCTTCGGGTTGATCTTGTAGCAATGCTGGAACTTCGGCGCTGATCCGGGTACTAAGTCGATGCTAAACTCCACATCTCGATCTGGCGGCAATCCGGACAACTCTTCGGGGAAGACATCGAGAAACTCTGTAATCAACGGGTGCGACAACTCCTGGTCTTCTGTAACTGCTCCGAAGTAGACTCCCTCTGGCCTCTTTGCGATTCGTCTTCTGACTTCGAACGATAGGACTCCAGGTGGGCTGAAATTAACCTTCCCTTCATGGTTTTCCATTACAGCAAACTGCTTACTCATCCAGTCGATGCCGAGGACTACATCAAATCCAGGTAATGGAATTACTAGAAGTCGAGCCCTAAGCTCCCTTCCAGCTATAGTGATAGGGCAATCCACCATCTCACTAACTGGCATTACCCCTCCTTCTATCATAATCTGACAGTTTCTCATAGTGGGCTTAGGTGTGAAGCCGTGTCTATGCAGAAACTCATATGATACAAAGCTATGTGTAGCTCCAGAATCAAACAATATAATGGTAGAAAATAAATATAAAATAATAGAACCTATAATAACATCTGGGGCTACCTCATCCTCCTCAACTGCGGCTATGACATAAGCACGTCTCTGTTGGAGTCCTCCTCTCTGCTGCTGGTGCTGTGCAAATCTCTGGTGCTGAGGTGGTAGAGCTGGTCCTCTTCTCTGGGGTGCAGCGGGTAGTGCTCTGGGTGGTACAGGTGGTGGTCCTCCAGCTCCTCGAGGTTCTCCTACTAGTCTGGCTGTGGCTTGCTGGCAGTCTCTCATATAATGAGCGTCTGTTCCGCAGAATAGGCAAAGTTCGAGCCTCTTACGACAGACCTCAACATGGTGTCCTGGTCGATGATAGTATACGTAAGTGACCCCCTGCCATCTCTGATGCTGCTGAACTGTTGGAGCTCTGACAGGACGATACTGAACTGCCGCCGGCTGTGGTGGCCTCGTCTGAATCTGAGTCTGAGTCCTCTTCGCCGGTGCCTGATAGCTGCTACTGCCGATGTCCCCATCCCTCTTGGGCCTCGGGTCCATCTCCTTCTCTACAGCCTGAGCAATCTTGAGGATGCTCGAATAAGTCGTCGCTTGGCTGATCGCCACTACATGCCGCAACTCTCTGGTGAGGCCCTTCTTGAACCTCCAAGCCCTCTCCTCTGGTGTGTCGACTAGGTTCTCTCCGAACCTGCTGAGTTGAATGAACTCTGACGTATACTCTGCCACCGTCATGGTCCCCTGCTGCAGTGCCTCGAACTGCATCTGAAGCTCGTCTCGTTCAATGTCGGAGAAGAACTTCTCCTTGAACAGAGTTTTAAAGTCTGTCCGCTAACTGTGGCTCCTCTCGGTACCAGGCTCTGGCAAGATCAAAAAGTCGCATACTCGCAACTTCTACCTTCAAGTCATCAGGAATCCTTGCCATCTTCAGCGTCCACTCCATATTTTCCAGCCACTCATCCGCATATACGATCCCCTCACGGCCCCAAAAATCTATCGGATAGAGGTTCTGGTAGTCCCTGGCAGTCCTCGGTCTCGGTACTGCTGGTACTGGAGGTGCTACCGGTATTGGTGCTGTCGGCTCTCGAGTCCTGAGTGCATCCATGACTGTCGCTCTGAACTGTGAAGCCTGGTGGTTCTGGGCCTCCATGAACTACTGGAACATGGCCATCACCTTGGCGCCATCGAACATCATCGTCGAGGGCAACGGAGGAAAGATAGGAGGCGATGGCGGAAGCTGCTCTACCGAAACGTCTAGTGCAGACTATCCCGTACTGCCTCAACTCCGAGCTGATCTGCGGTCTTCCTCGTATTGACCATCCTGCAATAGAAAGAAAACTTCGTTGATTGACAAACCCTAAAACCTAAAAATAAACAATGTTTTTATAATATCAATGTACCTGATATACCCTTATTTCTTGATTTTTTTATGCTGTGATCAAGTTTTCCTAGTTTAATCAAGTACCCCAATAGTACATTAATACCTAGGTACGATTAGGATAGACCTGCATGGGCCACCACTAAAAATATGTCATGACCCGCTCCCGAATAATCGAATACGAGTCGGACACGCCAAGCCTTCGTCGTTAGACATGATGAAGTAAGTTGTACCAATCTCTAGGGAAAATACAAGTCCAGATAAGAATGAAAATAAACCACAGTATCTATAATATCGAATCCCAAAATCAAAGTACATGTCTAAGAGTTATTACATTTTCCAGCAAATGAAATGTAACTAAAGTCTCTAATACAAAGTCCAAATGAAACCTAAAAGGGAAAATACTAGGCTTCCTCAGCCTCTAAGTCCAGAGCAACACCAGCTAGCTCATAGGTACCCTCGGGCTCCTGCCCGTAATAAGTGTCACATATAGCCTCTATCTCACCTGCAACATATCCTAGTCAGGAGCGGAGCTATGTATATCCAAGGAAATGAATATGAACATCATGATATGGAAATGGATACAAAAAAATATAAAGTACATGAAATGAAACTTGAACATGAACACTGAGAAGTAAATACAGGGAATACAGGGAACATAAAATAAAGCTTGAACATGAAATATACAATGAACCTGATGTGTGCAATATATCGAAATACATCCAGAGTGTGTGATCGGCTTTGGTAGATTCAGGGAACATGAAATGGTACGGCTTTGGTCCCGCGTGCACGATACGGGGCCTAAGCTATTCACATGAATTGTAACTCAGATTTGATCACACATCTGTAGTATTTTCCCTCCCAAACACAAGTAAACTTAAGGGACAAGATACAAGACAATCACATAAAATATCGTGTCAACAAGAAGGTACAAGCATGAATACAAGACATAAAGTAATGGACAATTCCAAGGAGTATACTTTTCTTGCTCAGGGTGATCAAGTGTTGGATGTAGATCTGAGTATCCTCCTGGTATTAGGCATAATCTTGATTAATTAAGAATATATTTAGTGATTTTCTATTAACCATGCTTAAGTTATAGAGTATACTAGCTATATTCTAACTAGTTAATATTTACCAGATATCTATGGTTTGATATATATAGGCATACTCAATATAGTTAATTTAGATATATATATAGAGACAAAGTTTTACATTCCCACCAGTAACAGTTTGATTAAAAAAACACTGATATGCACTGAACCTATTCAATTTACACTAACTACCATAACAGTCCTCATTAAGCAAGGAGAACCTAACCAAATACTCAACAGCAAACTAAATCTCAGCTTTCAACACTCCTTGATACCTGAACAGCTTAAGAATACCAGTATTTTCAACTGAAAGCGTAAAAATTGCATTAGGGAAAATCTAAGTTTAAATATGCCTCATGGACTTATTGTACAATCAATCAGAACCACACTCAACACATTGCCAGATTGCATAAAACCTAAGTAGCTATTTAGCCAACACAAACTCAAGGTAGTAAATACATAAGCTATATATTGAATTTTAAAAATCTCCAACAGCTACTAGGCCTATTACTCCAGGACTGCTCTCACAGCAAGGAATGAGATAGCCCTGGACTTCAAAATAACTTAACCCTGTTTTGAATGTAACGGCTAACTCAAATATCAGGGCTCAAAATGAAAAGAGACTGAACACATCAAGAATCCCATAAAACTATAAAAAATTATACAAAAGAATATACACTTAAAAGCTCCAAAAATTATACAAATAAAATCAAATATACACAACAACTGATCAATCATACTGTATTCTCCTGCCTGGATACGCTACCAGTCAATTCAGATACAGCTATAGGTCAGTTGCCTGGACACGAGCAAGCCTTGTACATGCACTCTGTATACTGCTACATTCCGACACACGCCACACCACCTAAAGCTTCAAACAAGAACAGAATACTGCTGGACACGGACAAGAGAATCGGACACAAACAAACCCCTGCACCCGATCCCACACATAATCCTATCAATTCTATATATAGAATAAAACATAATAAGGAAGGCGAGGTAATACCTGAAGGAGCTAAAAATTAAAGGGGGGTTAACTAGATGTGTCGGACACGTTCTCGCGAGTCCAACTGGGAATTGACCTCCGATTTCAA
This sequence comes from Iris pallida, assembly GCA_029216955.1. Classification (NCBI taxonomy): domain Eukaryota; kingdom Viridiplantae; phylum Streptophyta; class Magnoliopsida; order Asparagales; family Iridaceae; genus Iris; species Iris pallida. The sequence continues at coordinate 14,610,749 of JANAVB010013999.1, read as the reverse complement.
AGTCGATTCGAATTGCTACGACTCAGATCAACAATTCCCAGAGATCTGTCACTCGATCACTTGTAATTCATCAATCATAGACATATTCACAACTCTTCAATGCACAAAAGAACACTAGAACAAAACAAACAAAAAGTTTTACTCACCAGTTTCCTTGTCCGATCGAATGAACACACCATCGACCAATCGATTTCTACTCGCAGCACTCCTAACTGTCAGTGAGAACAACATCCAACTCTCGAAAATGACAAATTGATTACAGGAAATAATAACTCAGGGAACAAGAGACTTCGGTCAGGAATTTTACCAAATAATCGAAGGGGTCGATTCTTCGACAAGAATTTGAATCAACCCAGCGATCTTCGATCTGCACTTCAAAACCAAATGAGAAGAGGGAAAGGAGATCAGAAACGAACAAGTCTCTCTCGCAGGAAATCGAGATGCTTACCTAGTCGAGAATGCGAACAAGAATGACGATCCACAAAGAAGAATCGCTAGAAGAGTTGAGATCTGCTGTCGTGGAGGTCGTTGTGGCGACGGACATCGCTGGAACTAGAGCTCGTACTGGACGGACGAAACAGCGCTGGGGAAGGTCGGTCACTGTGCACATAGCCGAATGTCGTCGGAGGAAGGGATCGTCGCCGTCTCCGCCATGGCTCCGGTCGTCGTTCCCGATCGGCTAGGGTTTCACAAAAATTAGAGAAAAAGAAATTGTGAAGAATGAGAGCTCAGCTATCTGAAGTTAAACCGAGAATGAGGAAATGACTCTCTCTCTCTCTCTCTCTTCACTAAAGAGAAATAAATAGAGAAAAAATGGATTTAAGCAATAAACCCCCTCCACTATTCGGTCTATTAACACTTAAGCCCCTGCCCTTTTCATATATTGCATAAATCCTTAAAAATCAGTTAAAAAAAGTGTGGGGACCACTAATTGTTGGTTATAACAAATTTTAAAATTTGAAATCCTGGTCTTATTTCAATTTCCTCCAAAATAGATATAAACTTATTATTTGAAAATCACTTAAACAATTAATCATTAATCAGAAAATAAATTTAGGATTTTGAAAATACTGAAAAGGTAGAGTGACAAATCTCTCCCCCTTAAAATAATTTTGTCCTCGAAATTGAAGAACAAAATGAAATCTCAAAAGTGAGAACACAACTAATGAATGTTTTAAACACAAGTCATGTATTTAACATTCTCAAAACAAGACAATACAATCAAGCAAACAAATTGGGATATCGTTCCCGTATCTCGTCCTCGCGCTCCCCCGTGGACTCTCCCGGAGAGTGATGTCTCCACATGACTCGAACAAGTGGAATAGTCTGATTCCGCAGTTGCTTCTCCCTCCGATCAAGGATCTCCACCGGCAGCTACTCGTAGGTCAAACTCAGACCCACCTCTAGCTCTGAGTAGTCCACCACATGGCTCAAATCTGGAATGTAGCATCGAAACTGGGACACACGAAAGACGTCATACACTCCCTCCAAGCTAGCTGGAAGCGCTAGTCAATATGCCATCTCGCCAACCCGTGCCGTCACATCGAAGGGTCCGATATATCTGGGGCTAAGCTTCCCGCTTCTGCCAAAATGAATGATGCCTCTGGTCGGCGAGATCATCAGGAACACTTTATCTCCAACTGCGAACTCTAGAGGTCGTCTGTTGCTGTCCGTCCAGTGCTTTTGTCGATCCTGTGCAACTCTGAGACGCTCCCTGATCAATCTGATCTTCTCAGCTGAGTCTACCACCATCTCTGGTCCAAGCAAAGTCCTCTCGCCAACGTTGTCCTAAGATAAAGGTGTACGGCATCTCTGTCCATATTGTCACGCCCCGATTCATAGAGTCAATTAATCTCTTGGAATCGATCGTCCTCGCTTGGGCGTGATGCCGTACAAGTCTGGTCTTGCACTTGTACAAGTGCAAGACCAGACTTGTACGGCATCACGCCCAAGCGAGGACGATCGATTCCAAGAGATTAATTGACTCTATGAATCGGGGCGTGACAAATTGGTATCAGAGCACGGCTTTACGTCCTTGGTCTCTTCTTTGATTCGTTCAAATCAAAGTTGCATCGACGATTAACCAAAGATGCTTCCGCGATCACTCAACGTTGCTTCCGCGATTAAATCAAAGATTGCTTCTGCGATTATGTTGTTGTTGTTATGTAATCATTCTATGTTGTTCGTGTCTGAAAGATTATTGACCCTCTTGGCTGCTCACTGGATGTTCCATACAATAAGTCTATATACATTGTGATGCCCCTGAAAGAATGATTGTTGTTGGTTTGGACACAAATAACCCAACAATGACTCGATGCCATAGTATGCTATATTGTGAATGTTGTTAGAAATGTGGGAATATAGAAAAGTGGCTGGGAATGCTGTAACAAGTTGAGAATTGCATGTGATGCAGAAAGAATTGGGAATGAAATAATTGATGGATGAGTTCAACAGAATTGGTGAATTGACTCATGCGTGCTGGCTACTGCTTTCTAGACCCTAAGAATGTTGGCTTGTGATATTGAGACCCCAAGATGTTGGTTAAGTATTATGATCGTTATAAGATCATGAATGTCCGGAATAGATTGAGTTGGTATTGTTTAAGGATGGCTTCGTTTCTGAGTGGTATATTGCCTCTACCACCTCAGAACGAGATGTATGTTGACCTTTCCATAGAATAGCAATGAGACTATCTGTGGGTACTGGGTAGTGCCGAGACTTAGCTGGGAGTCATGTATTGTGCTAGATGACTCGAGTGTCCCCTGACAGTGATGCTATGTTGGGTAGCGAGATTGTAGAAATGATAACGGTTGGCTGGGTTAGAAATTGTTTAGTCGAGTGATGACTCGAGCTAGAAAGACAGTTAGTATGCTATGGGTAAATAGACTTGGATAGAGAATATTGTGGCTTAGAACATCTGAATGTTGACTTCGATTGGTTGAATGTAAATCAAATGTTGCTAATACAAAGTTGGTTGCCAAGCTGAAAGTTTGAAAATATTGTCGGTGAATCAAAGGGATATTAGAAATATGTGCCTTGATCCTAAGGTGTAATAGATGTCAATCCATCTTGATCACCAAAGAATAGTCATTGCATAGATGAATGATGCTGAAGAATTGAATTGCACTAGAAAAATAACAAGTAGTGACTCAGAATACTGTTGTTGCCTAAGGGATGGTTAAGTGATACATAAATTGTCGGATTGAATGTGATGAACTACTTGACCATTACTGCATGAGATTAAGAATGCCGTAAGATAGTTTGATGATTGAGAAACAAATAGAAACGAGAAATTGTAAACATGTTGGATAATATCGGTATAGGTGATTGTTGGTTGGGATATAGATTGTTGGCTTATGACTTAGTGGTTTGACTCTGTCATACAGACCGAATAGTATGATTCCATAGTTATGTTAAACTATCGGAATCGATGACCCTTGAATAGTTAGCATTGGCTTATGGGTTTGTGTGAGTATAAAGGAATTGGAATAGAAATTGAATCATTGGAAATTTACTTGATGGATTATTAGAACGATGAAGATCGTATGTCGGATTTGGAATTTACCGTAATGTTGATAGATCGATCTTAGAAAATTGTTGGGTAAGTCTAGAATGAGCCTCTGTGGGAATTATTTCCTTGAGGAAGACCCTGAATAGATAGACTTGACCCTAGCGACCAGTTGATGATTTACCAATTGCTGGCTTAGCCCAATTGGCGATTCATTATTCAGACTGAATTGATACCCATAGGTTTGGGTAGAGTTCCTTAGAACTGCCGGTTGCTTGTTGGCCCTAAGAAACAGAAACTAGTATAACCCTAGTAGCCGTCCACTCTAGGGAAGTCACCTGAGTGATTAAGTTTAGCTGTCAGTGTAGCTAACCTTAGAGATTGATTGAATAATAGGTGACCATTGAAGACCCATAGAATAACCTTGTGGCATTGAATGAGAGATGGTGCTAATGAGTATTGACCTAAGGGAATGTATGCTTCAACTTGAGCCGTAAGAGATGTTTGACCCTTGAGGATTATAGGTCGGCTATAAGTGGGAATTACAACCGTAAGGTAAGGCTTGAGTGTACCTATAGTCGGGTAGCTAAGTTAACCTTGACTGTTGCATAGAATTATACCTGACTCGGGTAATCGATAGGGGGTGACATCGGATTGTGTCTTATAGAAAAGATGAATTGCCTCGGTGAGAAATATTGTTGGATTTGGGAAGGAATATGATTGCATGTTGTGGATTCTTGATATGATTGGCTCTAAATTAGACCCTTGATCGAATGTTAGAATTGTTATGCTTGGGTAGAGAACTTAACCAAGTTGTCCCTGATATTAAATATTGTGGCCGGGAAGATACTGATTGTGGCGAAATGAATAAAGCAATAAGTCAAAGGAAAGGATGCTAAGTCGGATTGAAAAAGAGAGTTATATTGTGGCTGATCGAATCGCACTAACATGGAAGTTGGCTGAAGTACATATGTTTTGGGGACGCCTAAAATATGTGTATGGATCCAGCCGAAGTGATTGGTTGCGACTGAGATAACATTATGGGAAGAATTTATCGCACTAGCGCAGACTTGGCTGAAATGCATATGTTTTGGGGACGCCTAAAATATGTGTATGGATCCAAACGAAGTGATATGTTGCGACCGAGATAGAAATGCAAGGAAAATGTTGGCGAATCAATGAGAAGTTACAAATAATTGAAAAAGAGATAGACAGATCGAATCGTTGATGGATTTAAATGGTACAGTTGGATAGATATTTTGAAATGACCGAGTGGGCTGAAATGAATATTGATTTGAAGCTGAATGAGTAAACTCATGGTGATTAAGTGAATCTTGTAGAAGGCTTGTTTCCTTAAGTTTCGAGGACGAAACTTTTTCTGAGTGGTATATTATGTAATGCCCCGCTCCGCACGAGGCATTTGGTTGGCTTATTGGATGGGATCAGAATATTGAACCGTGACTTATGTTGGGAATTGGGAGAATTGAGACTGATGCAGTCTCTCTTAGCTGGCTAGACGGAATAGATATTGGAACGTGGCTCGCTGGAGGAGCTACGCTTAGTGGAATTTTGGGTGAGTGGAACTGTCCTTCCTCCTCCTTACTCCTTCATGCTTAATAGATGAAGTATTGAAATGCTATGAACTGCCCCTAAATGTCCCTTATGTTAGTTGCTGAATAATAGAGATGCTTTTGTTGAGAATTATTGAAATGTACAACACATTGAACTGTTAATGTGATTCGCTGCCTGAGAATGAATTGATAACATTGCCCCTTATGCTTAACACTGCTGGAACAAGTAGACACTTGAATAATGAGATGCCTTATGAATGATAGAATAAGAAATGAACTGGCTATGCTATCGAACCAATGAACTGAATGAAACACTAGAATCATGTACTCTCTGTATAACTGTTGCGAGAATATGAAATGTTGCCTGTCCCTTATAAGAAATGAATGAATGAATAAATATCCCTATAAAATGAATGAATGTTAAGTTCCTCTTAAGAAAGGAATGATATGAGATACGTTGCAATGAAGCAATAAATGAGAAATGATAAAGCTGGGATCGTTGAGATCACCAAATAAAATGATGGTAATGATGAAATGAATAAGTCATTGAATATGACTAATGATGCACTGTTGCCTTTACTTTCCTTAATATATTTTACCATGCGATTATGTTCACAATCGAGTCAGACACGCATTCGCATGGTCATGGACAACTTGTATACAAGGTTTGAGTAATAATTTCCTCGAACGGTTCCTAGGGCCCTGGGGACCGATTCGGCCTAGGAGGAAATAATGATGAGTGCTATGGGAGCACGGATAAGGCGGGGTGGCATAGAGGCTCGCCACCTACTATGCTGACCGCATTATCTTAAAATGAAATGAAATGAGAAGAGTCCATATGGTTTAACAACACCAGTGACCATGTAGTCAGGATGCATGCTAATGAATGTTTTGTGCAGGCAGAGTAAGTATATCAGATAACCTGTAATTGATACAGGTACGAGGAGTCGGCTATCGGTAAGAAATCACATAATTGTGATATTGTATAAGTTGGTTTAACTTGCCTGCTTAACATGTTCTATTTAGTATGCTACCAAAGATGCCTTGCTATAATCATTGCTCAAACACAACATACATGCTAAGTGATGCTTGAAGTGAGAACTGTTATGCTTAAATTGTTAATGTTAACGATGCCTCAATGATGCCTTTTCATGATAACACCTAGTATGCCTCAATGATGCCTTTGCATGATAACACCAAGAATGATAAATGATATGTCCACATGAATGCTACTAAGAATATGTTTACATGCTTCACTCTGATTATTGCCCATGAACTATAAACTGATGCTATGCCCCAAATAGAAAGACCACTCTAATAAATGCTTGCTTAAATGATCACTTAAATGTTGGTTTATGCGAGTGGGTTGGATTCTGCTCGCCAGTACATAGATGATGTGCTGACCCACGTTTTGTGGGCAGGTGCTTGTGCTTGGAATGTTCTACACACGAAGTTTAGCTGGATTGGTCCCGCGGCATCGAAGATTTGTTGGGCATACAGAAGCTCTCCTTGCACAAGATGATGTCTTCTGTTTATAAAGGGCATAATGTATGGAACATTGTAATCAGTTGTACCAGTGAGATTGTAAGCCAAGTCGGTATATCGAGTTGTAATCCATTGTATCCAAATATCAAATGTAAGCTGTATAGCATTGTTCAGTTGGTTTCCAATGTAAAGTGAGATGTGCTGTAATCATTGTACTTCAATACAAGTCTTGTACTCTTCTTCAATTATCAATAAAGAGAATAAAGTTCTACATATCTCTGTGTGGCTTCAAGTTACTCTTTTCTCCGCTGCTATAAAGAAGTGATGTACTTCTACTCAATAAGAAAGATTGTCCTCATTAAATTCAATTTATCTGCTTCTGTCGCTGCGATGTGTTCCTATTTGAAGAATAATCGATTATGTGCCATCTTTGCCTTGTACAAGTGCAAGACCAGACTTGTACGGCATCACGCCCAAGCGAGGACGATCGATTCCAAGAGATTAATTGACTCTATGAATCGGGGCGTGACACATATAGTGGCTCGAACGGTGTCATCTCGACGCTAGCCTGATAACTATTGTTATAGGCAAACTCCACAATATGCAAATGATCCTCCCACGAACCGTCGAAGTCTAGTGTGCAAACCCGAAGCATATTCTCTAGTTTCTGAATGGTCCTTTCGGACTGCCCATCTGTCTGTAGATGATAGGCGGTACTGAACTTCAACTGTGAACCCAAGCTCAGCTGTAGACTCCTCTAGAAGTGTGATGTGAAGCGATTGTCCCTGTCTAAAATGATGCTCACCGGCACCCCGTGGATCCGCACAATCTGCCGTATATAGAGGTCTACAAGCTTCTCGGTCGACAGTCCTACCTTCAACGAAATGAAGTAAGCGGATTTCGTCAGTCTATCTACGATAACCCAAATAACATCCTTGCCACCGGGCGTACACGGTAAACCAGAGACGAAGTCCATGGTTATGTGTTCCCACTTCCACTCTGAAATAGGTAAAGGCTGGAGTAATCCTACTGGTCTCTGGCGCTCCGCCTTGACTTGCTGGCACACAAGGCATCTAGAAACGAATTTGGCAACCTCTCGTTTCATCCCATACCACTAAACATACTTTCGCAGATCCTTATACATCTTGGTAGATCCAGGATGAATAGAATACTGTGACTGGTGGGCCTCCTGTATAACCTCCTCCCGTAAATCCTTGGGAACACACAACTGGTTTTCGTGCCTCGAGGATTTTTCATCTGCAATAGTGAAGTCGTCGAGCAATCCTGCCTCTGCCTGGCCTCTGAGACATCGGAGTCCCTCATCTAGAAACTGGGCCTCCTTGATCTTCTCTATCATTCCTGACTGTATCTGTATGTACATCAACTGCCCTCCAACTCCCGGAAGAACAATCTCAATCTCCAGACTCTCATGATCCTTTAAAAGATGCCAATCTATAGTGAGAAACATAGCAACAGGATATCGACAAAGAGCATCTGCTACCACATTCGCCTTCCCAGGATGGTAATACAGATTGATGTCAAAATCCTTCATGAGTTCCAGCCATCTTCGTTGCCTCATATTTAGTTCCTTCTGAGTTAAAACATACTTCAGGCTTTTATAGTCCGTGAAGATGTCCACTATCTCTCTATACAAGTAGTGCTTCCGCAGTTTCAAGGCAAAAATGACTGCTGCAAGCTCCAAGTCATGTGTGGGATAATTCTTCTCATGAGGCCTCAACTGTCTAAAAGCATAAGCAATAACTCTCTTGTTCTGCTCAAGCACACATCCCAAGCCCTTCCTTGATGCATCATTGTAGATGACGAATCCTCCAGATTCGGATGACAAAGCTAAAACTGGCGCTGTAGTGAGTCTTCTCTTCAATTCTTTAAATGCTGACTGGCAGGCGTCGCTCCAAATGAACTCCTCGTCCTTCCGCGTAAGCTTGGTCATCGGCTCCGCTATCTTGGCAAAATCTTTTATGAACTTTCAGTAGTATCCTGCTAGCCCTAGGAAACTACGAATCTCTGCTACTGACTTGGGAGGTGCCCATGCTTCTACAGCTTCAATCTTCTTGGGATCTACAGAAATCCCCTCTCCAGTCACCACATGCTCCAAGAACTTCACTCTGTCTAAGAAGAACTCGCACTTCGAGAGCTTTCCATACAAGTTCTCCTTTCGCATAATCTCTAACACAATCCGTAGATGCTCTATATGATCCTCCTCGGTCTTCGAATATATCAAGATGTCGTTCATGAAGACTATGACAAACTTGTCCAAATACTTGTGAAAAACTTTATTCATCAAGTTAATAAACACAGCTGGGGCATTAGTGTGTCCGAACGGTATCACCAAAAATTTATACTGGCCGTGACGGGTATTGAAAGTTGTCTTCGAAATATCCTGCTCCCGAACCTTCAACTGATGATATCCCAACCGAAGGTCAATCTTTGAGAAGACCTTCTCCCCACTCAGCTGATCAAACAGCTCATCTATCCGCGACAACGGGTATTTATTCTTGATGGTGATGTTATTGAGTGCATGATAGTCAATACACATCCTAACAGTCCCATCCTTCTCTAGCACTAAGAGTACCGATGCTCCCCGGGGTGAAGCACTAGACCGAATAAAACCCTTGCCTTCCAACTCATCAATCTGGGCCTTCAACTCTACAGCTTCCTTCGGGTTGATCTTGTAGCAATGCTGGGACTTCGGCGCTGATCCGGGTACTAAGTCGATGCTGAACTCCACATCTCGATCTGGCGGCAATCCTGACAACTCTTCGGGGAAGACATCGAGAAACTCTGTAATCAACGGGTGCGACAACTCCTGGTCTTCTGCAACTGCTCCAAAGTAGACTCCCTCTGGCCTCTCTGCGATCCGTCTTCTGACCTCGAACGACGGGACTCCAGGTGGGCTGAAATTAACCTTCCCTTCATGGCTTTCTATTACAACAAACTTCTCACTCATCCAGTCGATGCCGAGGACTATATCAAATCCAGGCAATGGCATCACTAGAAGTCGAGCCCTAAGCTCCCTTTCAGCTATAGTGATAGGACAATCCACCATCTCACTAACTGGCATTACCCCTCCTTCTATCATAATCTGACAGTTTCTCCTAGTGGGCTTAGGTGTGAAGTCGTGTCTATGCAGAAACTCATATGATACAAAGCTATGTGTAGCTCCAGAATCAAACAATGTAATGGCAGGAAATGAATATAAAATGATAGAACCTATAATAATATCTGGGGCTACCTCATCCTCCTTAACTGCGGCCATGACATAAGCACGTCTCTGTTGTAGTCCTCCTCTCTGCTGCTGGTGCTGTGCAAATCTCTGCTGCTAAGGTGGTAGAGCTGGTCCTCCTCTCTGGGGTGCAGCAGGTAGTACTCTGGGTGGTACAGGTGGTGGTCCTCCAGCTCCTCGAGGTTCTTCTGCTAGTCTGGCTGTGGCTTGCTGGCAGTCTCTCATATAATAAGCGTCTGTTCCGCAGAATAGGCAAAGTCCGAGCCTCTTACGACAGACCTCAACATGGTGTCCTGGTCGATGACAGTATGCGCAAGTGACCCCCTGTCGTCTCTGATGCTGCTGAACTGTTGGAGCTCTGACAGGACGATGCTGAACTGCCGCCGGCTGTGGTGGCCTCGTCTGAATCTGAGTCTGAGTCCTCTTCGTCGGTGCCTGATAGCTGCTACTGCCGATGCCCCATCCCTCTTGGGCCTCGGGTCTATCTCCTTCTCTACAGCCTGAGCAATCTTGAGGATGCTCGAATAAGTCGTCGCTTGGCTGATCGCCACTACATGCTGCAACTCTCTGGTGAGGCCCTTCTTGAACCTCTAAGCCCTCTCCTCTGGTGTGCCGACTAGGTTCTCTGCGAACCTGCTGAGTCGGATGAACTCTGACGTATACTCTGCCACCGTCATGGTCCCCTACTGCAGTGCCTCGAACTGTATCTGAAGCTCGTCTCGCTCAATATCGGAGAAGAACTTCTCTTTGAACAGAGTTTTAAAGTCTGTCAGCTAACTGTGGCTCCTCTCGGTACCAGGCTCTGGCAAGATCAAAAAGTTGCATAATCGCAACTTCTACCTTCAAGTCATCAGGAATCCTCACTATCTTCAGCGTCCACTCCGTATTTTTCAGCCACTCATCAACATATACGATCCCCTCATGGCCCCAGAAATCCATCGGATAGAGGTTCTGGTAGTCCCTGGCAGTCCCCGGTCTCGGTACTGCTGGTGCTGGAGGTGCTATCGGTGTTGGTGCTGCCGGCTCTCGAGTCCTGAGTGCATCCACGACTGTCACTCTGAACTGCGAAGCTTGGTGGTTCTGGGCCTCCATGAACTACTGGAATATGGCCATCACCTGGGCACCGTCGAACATCATCATCGGGGGCAACGGAGGAAAGATAGGAGGCGGTGGCGGAAGCTGCTCTACCGAAACGTCTGGTGCAGACTATTCCGTACTGCCTGCAACTTCGAGCTGATCTGCGGTCTTCCTCGTATTGACCATCCTGCAATAGAAAGAAAACTTCGTTGATTGACAAATCCTAAAACCTAAAAATAAACAATGTTTTTATAATATCAATGTACCTGATATACCCTTATTTCCCGATTTTCCTATGCTGTGATCAAGTTTTCCTAGTTTAATCAAGTACCCCAATAGTACACTAATACCTAGGTACGATTAGGATAGACCTGCATGGGCCACCACTAAAAATATGTCATGACCCGCTCCCGAATAATCGAACACGAGTCGGACACGCCCAGCCTTCGTCGTTAGACATGATGAAGTAAGTTGTACCAATCTCTAGGGAAAATACAAGTCCAGATAAGAATGAAAATAAACCACAGTATCTATAATATCGAATCCCATAATCAAAGTACATGTCTAAGAGTTATTACATTTTCTAGCAAATGAAATGTAACTGAAGTCTCTAATACAAAGTCCAAATGAAACCTAAAAGGGAAAATACTAGACTTCCTCAGCCTCTAAGTCCAGAGCAACACCAGCTAGCTCATAGGTACCCCGGGCTCCTGCCCGTAATAAGTGTCACAGATAGCCACCATCTCACCTGCAAAATTTCCTAGTCAGGAGCGGAGCTAAGTATATCCAAGGAAATGAACATGAACATCATGATATGGAAATGGATACAGGAAAATATAAAGTACATGAAATGAAACCTGAACATGAACACTGAGAAGTAAATACAGAGAATACAGGGAACATGAAATAAAGCCTGAACATGAAATATACAATGAACCTGATGTGTGCAATATATCGAAATACATCCAGAGTGTGTGATCGGCTTTGGTAGATTCAGGGAACATGAAATGGTACGGCTTTGGTCCCGTATGCACGATACGGGGCATAAGCTATTCACATGAATTGTAACTCGGGTTTGATCACACATCTATAGTATTTTCCCTCCCAGACATAAGTAAACTCAGGGGACAAGATACAAGACAATCTCATAAAATATCATGTCAATAAGAAGGTACAAGCATGAATATAAGACATGAAGTAATGGACAATTCCGAAGAGTATACTTGCCTTGCTCAGGGTGATCAAGTGTGGGATGTAGATCTGAGTATCCTCCTGGTATTAGGCCTAATTTTCATTAATTAAGAATATATTTAGTGATTTTCTATTAACCATGCTTAAGTTATAGAGTATACTAGCAATATTCTAACTAGTTAATATTTACCAGATATCTATGGTTTGATATATATAGACATACTCAATATAGTTAATTTAGATATATATATATATATATATAGAGAGAGAGAGACAAAGTTTTACATTCCCACCAGTAACAGTTTGATTAAAAAAATACTGATATGCACTGAACCTATTCAATTTACACTAACTACCATAACCATCCTCATTAAGCAAGAATAACCTAACCAAATACTCAACAGCAAACTAAATCTCAGCTTTCAACACTCTTTGATACCTGAACAGCTTAAGAATACCAGTGTTTTCAACTGAAAGCGTAAAAATTGCATTAGGGAAAATCTGAGTTTAAACATGCCTCATGGAATTATTGTACAGTCAATCAGAACCACACTCAACACATTGCCAGATTGCATAAAACCTAAGTAGCTATTTAGCCAACACAAACTCAAGGTAGTAAATACATAAGCTATATTGTGAATTTTAAAAATCTCCAACAGCTACTAGGCCTATTACTCCAGGACTGCTCTCACAGCAAGGAATGAGATAGCCCTGGACTTCAAAATAACTTAACCCTGTTTTGAATGTAACGGCTAACTCAAATATCAGGGCTCAAAATGAAAAGAGACTGAACACGTCAAGAATCCCATAAAACCATCAAAAATTATACAAAAGAATATACACTTAAAAGCTCCAAAAATTATACAAATAAAATCAAATATACACAACAACTGATCAATCATACTGTATTCCCCTGCCTGGATACGCTACCAGTCAATTCAGATACAGCTATAGGTCAGTTGCCTGGACACGAGCAAGCCTTGTACATGCACTCCGTATACTGCTACATTTCGACACACGCTACACCACCTAAAGCTTCAAACATGAACAGAACACTGTTGGACACGGACAAGAGAATCGGACACAAACAAACCCCTGCACCCGATCCTACACACAATCCTATCAATTCTAGATATAGAATAAAACATAATAAGGAAGGCGAGGTAATACCTGAAGGAGCTAAAAATTAAAGGGGGGTTAACTAGATGTGTCAGACATGTTCTCGTGAGTCCAACTGGGAATTGACCTCCGATTTCAAAGTCGAACCAAATTGCTACGACTCCGATCAACAATTCCCAGAGATCTGTCACTCGATCACTTGTAATTCATCAATCATAGACATATTCACAACTCTTCAATGTACAAAAGAACACTAGAACAAAACAAACAAAAAGTTGCACTCACCAATTTTCTTGTCCGATCGAATGAACACACCATCGACCAATCGATTTCTGCTCGCAGCACTCCTAACTGTCAGTGAGAACAACATCCAACTCTCGAAAATGACAAATTGATTACAGGAAATAGCAACTCAGGGAACAAGAGACTTCGGTCAGAAATTTTACCAAATAATCGAAGGGATCGATTCTTCGACAAGAATTTGAATCAACCCAGCGATCTTCGATCTGCACTTCAAAACCAAACGAGAAGAGGGAAAGGAGATCAGAAACGAACAAGTCTCTCTCGCATGAAATCGAGATGCTTACCTAGTCGAGAACGCGAACAAGAATGATGATCCACAAAGAAGAATCCCTAAAAGAGTTGAGATTTGCTGTCGTGGAGGTCGTCGTGGCGACGGACATCGTCGGAACTAGAGCTTGTACTAGACGGACGAAACAGCGCCGGGGAAGGTCGGTCACTGTGCACATAGCCTGATGTCGTCGGAGGAAGGAATCGTCTCCGTCTCCACCATGGCTGCGGTCGTCGTTCCCGATCGGCTAGGGTTTCACGAAAATTAGAGAAAAAGAAATTATGAAGAATGAGAGCTCAGCTCTCTAAAGTTAAACCGAGAATGAGAAAATGACTCTCTCTCTCTCTCTTTCTCTCTCTCTCTCTCTCTTTACTGAAGAGAAATAAATAGAAAAAAATGGATTTAAGCAATAAACCCCCTCCACTATTCGGTCTATTAACACTTAAGCCCATGCCCTTTTCACATATTGCATAAATCCTTAAAAATCAACTAGAAAATGGTGGGGACCACTAATTATTGGTTATAACAAATTTTAAAATTTGAAATCCTGCTCTTATTTCAATTCCCTCTAAAATAGATATAAACTTATTATTTGAAAATCACTTAAACAATTAATCATTAATCAGAAAATAAATTTAGGATTTTGAAAATACTGAAAAAGTAGAGTGACAATTATCTCATTTGGCTTCATTTTGAATGCCTCGTATTCTTGTGTCAGACGGCTGATCTTTAATTCTTTAACCTGTGTGGTTCCTTCATGAGTCACCTCCAGAAACCTCCATACTTCATGTGAGGTAGAGCATGTAGAGACCATGTTGAATTCAGTCCTGTCTATTGCACAGAAGAGAGCATTAATAGCCCTAGCATCTAGACTTGCCTGTTTCTTTTCCTGGTCGGAATATTTGTCGTGGGATTTTTCAACAAGGGTCCCCTTGACAACTATTCTGGCAAGCTTCTTGTAACCATCAGTGATGATGGTCCACAGATCAAAGTCTAGAGACTTGAGATAAAAACTCATCCTAGTTTTCTAATAGGTGTAGTTATTTTCGTCAAATAGGGGTGGCCTATTTGTGGACTGTCTCTCACCTTAGTTGGAAAAGATAGGTTATGTGGTTGCCATGGATCAACTCTAGGATGTTAATCCAATATAAGAGAATAGAGCTTTGATACCAATTGAAGTACGTGAAGGCAACTCTAGAGGGGGGTGAATAGAGTTTGTGTCAAAAATACTCAATTAAAAATTAATTCTATTCAAGTCCAACCAACAGAAAGTATAATCAGAGTATAAATACGGAATATAAATAGAGATAAGAAAAGCATACGCAGACACAACAGTTTTTAACCTGGTTTCCCTCGTGGAGGACTAGTCCAGGCCTAAGAACTCTAGCTCAGGATTGAAATCCACTATTTGTGAAATAGCGTACAATCACGTGCCTTTACTCAGAAGAGCACACCAACTTCTTACAGATTTGCAGATGGCAAAACTTAAAATTGTCCAAGTGACTTCTTTTGAAAATTTGTGCACACAAACTTCTAGCTGACTCACACTGAGCACTTTTGGGGCTTGGGAAATTTTGTGACTAGTTAGATGGGAAGAGTAGGCTTAGAATATATGAGGCTATAGAAGAAGAGAAGATGAGAAGATTGGACGATTGAAAATGAGTGGAAACAAACCCTATATATACTAGACCAGGGAGGCAGAGTTCGGCCAGAACTCTGTCCCAAAAAATTCAAATATTTCGACCGTTGAACAGCTGGCATCCAGAAAGCCCTAAAATTAAGGTCCTGGATTCTAGGGGCAGAGTTCGGCCCGAACTCTGTGTGGGGCAGAGTTCGGCCCGAATTCTGTCTCCTAGGGGACAAAATATTCAAATGGGCTATATGGGTTTAATTTGTCTTGGAGTTTGTTTGGTGGAGCTTTGGGTATTAAGTCTAAGCTTTTGTCACTCTCACTTTTCATAAATAGGGGTAAATGGTCATTTTGTATTTTTGGGTATTTTGGAATTATTTATTTATTTATAATGTTATTTGGGGATTATTTAAGTTGGGTTCGAATTTCATCTCATTTCGACTTTGTATCGGAGATCCGGGTAGCTTAGACTCTAGATGGGACCCAAACTTAAGTTAGACATGGCCCATAAATCCCACTAATTAGTCTAGTGCTTTTAGACTAATCCCACATGACTTAATTCGTCAATTTGTATATTTTAACTTGGTCCTTTTAACCCCAAATTTTTATATAAGTCAATTTTGACCTAAAGGAGGCTTGGAGGGCATTTTGGACATTTGCCAAATGCCTCCAAACCCCCTTACATGGCCGGCCACCCCTTTCCTTTCTTTTCATTCCAAATTTTTCATACTTAGCCTCTTTCTTCCTATTTTGGGTGTTCTTCCCCAAATTGGAGAGTTCCATTGATTTTATCTCAAAATTATCTCATTTCTCCAAAATTGCTTCCATTGATCCTCTCTACATCATCAAGGGAGGGTGCTACCAAAGTTTGGGAGAAAAGTGCAAGGTGGAAGTGTCATTTCTACAAGGATCTTCGTGTCGGAGAGAGTTTCATTAGGGTTCACTCCTAATAGGTAAATTTCTACCCTCTAAATCAATCTCCCATGCATTTTTGGTTGTTTTGAACCCATAGGATCTACCCCCATGGTTGTGTCTCCATTTGTGTCAAGTTTGAGGCCATTGGTAGGGGTGCAACTCGGGCGGGTTGGGTCGGGTTTGAGGTCAACCTGAGCCCAACCCGATAGATCATAAGCCTAGCCCAAGCCCAAGCCCGACCCGACTTCGGGTTCAACATATGAAGCCCAAGACCAAGCCCGGAGGATCGGGTTGGGCTCGGGTCCATCGGGTTTATCGGACTCTAATATGATATTTGAAATAATTTTAAACAAGAGTAATATTAAATGCATAATCAAATAGCAATCAAGCCTCAATCATTACAAAATAAAACTGAAATGAGATTTAGGACAAGGAGTTGAAGAGTTCGGGTGAAAAAAAATTATAGTTTAAACTTTTTATTTAAGTAGTATGAAACAATATATATATATATATATATATATATATATATATATATATATATATATATATATATATATATATATATATATATATATATATATAAATTATATGTATGCCGGGTTCTTCGGGTTACCTAACACATGAACCCAAGCCCAACCCAATTTTTGATCGGGTTCAAATATTTTAACCCGAGCCCAAGCCCGAACCCGAATGTCTTCAACCCTAACCCAACCCATTAATGGGTTTATCCGATCGGGTTCGGGTTTAGCCCGCCCGAGTTGCTCCCCTAGCCATTGACTCCTAGGAGAAACTAGGATGTGTGTGTCCATATATATATTCATATGAGTGTGTGTGTTCATATATATATATATATATATATATATATATATATATATATATATATATATATATATATATATATATATATATATATATATATATATATATATATATATATGAGTGTGTGTGTCCATATATATAAAATATATATATATATATATAATATATATATAGGTTTAATTGCTAATTGCTACCCTCAACTATCACACTTTTTCAAGTTGATACCCTAAACTTTTTTTTGTAACAACTTGATACCCGAATATTATTTTGGACAAAAATGACCCTACCCCTAACCCTCCTTCCCCCCTGCTCGCTTGCCCCCCCTGCTAGCTCCGGCCGCCCACCCGCCTGCTGGCTCCCCTCCCCGCTGGCTTCAGGCCATCCCCACCCTCCCCCCTCTCGCTCCGGCCGCCCGTCCGCTCTCGTCTCTCCCCTAGGGCGTGGCAGCGCGGGAGGAGGGGGCTGGGGAGGGGGGTGCGTGGGCGGGAGGCGGGGCAGGGGTGGCCCGGAAGCGAGGAGGGGGGGAGGTTGGCCGGAAGCGAGGAGTGGGGGGGGGTCGCCGGAGCTAGCAGGGGGGATGGCCGGAGTGGGGGAGGGGGGTGGAGGGAGGGAAGGGAAGGGCATTTTGGGGTTTTTTAAAATGTTAGGTATTAAGTTGAAAAAAAATATAGTTGAGGTATCAATCTGTTACGAAAAAAGTTAGGGTATCAACTTGAAAAGTGTGATAGTTGAGGGTAGCAATTAGCAATAGCCATATATATATATATATATTTTTTTTTTTTTTAAGCTTATATATAGTATATATATAATATATATAGATATATATATATATATTATATATATTATATATCTATAGATA
>JANAVB010013999.1:14479203-14591253 GCA_029216955.1 Iris pallida | reverse complement strand
CCCCCCCCCCCCCCCCCCCACACCCACACACACAAAACAGCACAACAACAGCATAATTAGCAAGCAGCAGCTATATGCAGCAACAGCCAGCTCAATAGCAGCTGCAAAACACCCCCCCCATTGACCCCCTATGTAGCCCTATATATCCAATATATATACCTATATATACCCTATATATACCCCATATATACCCCTATATATACCCATATATATCCCCAAATAACCCCCCTTTCCTTCCTAATATGTTGACTTGTGGTGAGTATGTGTGAGTGAGTTTAGTTTTAGAAGTTTGTATAGGAGTTAGAATCTTTAGTTAGTTTTAGAAGTTAGTATAGTTAGAGTCTTGATACAAGTTAGATTTAGATAATGGTTAGAGTTTAGATTGTGTGGTATTCTTGAGATACCAAGTTGGTATCTCATGGTTCTCAATTACCTTAAGGTAATGTAAATTACCTTTTTGGACTTTCTAGTATCAAGATACCATGATACGGTATCGAGATTCTAGAAGAAGGTTAGAATACCATATTAGAGAGTAGGAGAATACTTAGAATGAGGGTGGGAAAGTCTAGAGTGGGAGTTAGAAGCTAAGGTAATGGGATTACCTTAGAGAGGTAATAAGGTATGTTAAGGTAATACCAATTTCATAACATGTGAGTTAACTAATTTAAGATATAGCTATAATTAGAATTTATGGTTGGTAATGGTTAGGAATAGTAGACTTAGACTAGTTTTTGACCTTGGTTGACCACGGTTGACTATTTTTTACCAAAAGTCAATCGAAGGTCAATCGTAGCCTAAAATTAACTAGAACTTGACCGAAGTTGACCAGTTGACCCAAAAGTCAACTATTAGTCAATGTTAGTCAAGTTTGACCTAGAGTTGACCAAGGGTTGATCAGAGTTGACCAGTTGACCAAAAGTCAACTGTAAGTCAACCTTTAACTTAGATTGATCTAGTTTGACTTGCTTTGACTTGCCTTGACCTAGTTTGACTTTGTTAGGCCTAGTATGACTTAGATTGACTCTGTATAATCTAGTTTGACTTTGTTTGACCTAATTTGACTTAGTTTGACGTATCTTGACCTAGTTTGACTCAGTATGACTTGATTTCACTTTCAAACCATTATATTGATACAGCAGCAGCAGCAGCAGCAAATTAGCAGCAGCAGCAGCAGCCAAATACAGCAGCAACAGCAGCAGCTTCAATAGCAGCAGTAGCAGCTCCAATAGCAGCTGCAACCCCCCTATGTAGCCCCATATATACCCCTATATATATATATATATATATATATATATATATATATATATATATATATATATATATATATATATATATATATATATATACCCTATATAGCCCACTATATAACCCCCCTATATGGCCCTATAAATGTTATGTTGAGTGAAATAATAGTGCATAGTTAGAGTAAAAGAAATTGAGATAAGTTAGAAGATAGTTGGATAATGAGTTAGAGGGTAGAGATTGATGGTGTTAGATAAGTTAGTGAGTTCTAGTTAGTGTTTAGTTAGAAGTTAGATAAATAGAATACATGTTGATTAGTGAGTTAAGCTAGAGAGTCTAGATGTGTGGTATTCAGTGATACCAAGTTGGTTTCTCAATATCCATTACCTTAAGGTAATGAGAATTACCCTTTTTGACTTTGAGTGTCAAGATATCATGATACAGTATCGAGATACTAGAAGGAGGTTGGAATACCATATTGGAGAGTGGGGGAATACTTAGAATGAAGGTATGAAAGTCTAGAGTGGGAGTTAGAAGCTAAGGTAATGGGATTACCTTGGAAGGGTAATAAAGGGTATTTTAAGATAATGTCCATTTCATAACATGTGAGTTTTATACTTTAAGATATAGTTGTATTTAGGTTTTTATGGTTGGTAATGGTTAAGAATAGTGGACTTAGACTAGTTTTGACCTTGGTTGACCACGGTTGACTATTTTAACCAAAAGTCAACCGAAAGTCAACCGTAGTATAAAATTGACTAAAACTTGACCGAAGTTGACCAGTCGACCCAAAGTCAACTATTAGTCAACGTTAGTCAAGTTTGACCTAGAGTTGACCAGTTGACCAAAAGTCTACTGTAAGTCAACCTTTGACTTAAATCGACCTTGTTTGACTTTGTTTGACTTGCATTGACCTAGTTTGACTTTGTTAGACCTAATATGACTTAGATTGACTCTGTATAATCTAGTTTGACTTAGTTTGACGTGCCTTGATCTAGTCTGACTTAGTATGACTTAATTTTACTTCTAAACCTTTATATTGATATAATATTCCATCTATAGGTCCTCGAGGCACTGTCATTGGACTCAGTCGACTTATCCATCACATCACAGGCGAGTACATTCTCTGATAACTTTTTTAATTTACGATAATTTTTATAATTCATGTAATTAGTGTAGATATGCTTGTTCTTGACACATTGGTCACACGGATTGGTATTCATGGATCCCGACATGAGATGTTATTCCTTGTTATCTTGGTATATCTTGTGTAAGTCCCTTATAGTTCTTGTGCAGTATATGGACACCGATTCTCTAGGAGACTTGCTCCCTTCTCGTAGAATCCTGCGTCGTGACGTGTCTTGTTTGGATCTACTCTACCAGTCAGAGACGGGGAGTACTAGTATAGATGTGTGGTCATTATCTGCCTTGTTTATTTTTGTAGACCTTATGAATGCCAATGCTACACTCCACATATGATTGGCTAGATCATTAAACCTTATTCAGACCCAAGCCGACCACATATCGAAGCTAGTAAGATAGATGATTCTTGATTCTTGTACATGTTATGATCAGTTTTACTTGTCTTGTTCTAGCTCTAGATTTACAGCTTACCTTGTCATGATACTCACATGTACATTTTATGATTTCTTGTATATACTCTCTATTTATAGTCTTATAGCTTTTATCCTATCTTGTGAACAGTTGTTAGTTGATTGTGCTCGTTCCATCCTGACTAGATATGTTGACAAAATATTACAGATGCTGAGGAGGAGGATTGATGTACCTACTATGGTCCAGAGGACGTAGTAGGCATAGACTTGGAGACCTTGGTTCAGCAGGACTTAGCTCCACCTGACGAGACTTTACCTATTGCTTAGTTAGAGTTGTTTTGGACTGGACTTTGTCTCCAGCTTGCCACTTATGATATTATATTTTGGGATTGTATAACCATATTACTTTGTGACTCTCTTTCTCGTTGTTGAGCTGGATATTGCACTTGTGGTTTATATCTATCTAGTTTTCGTGCCATGATTCTTCCTTCTAGATTGTGATGGAGTTTATCAGTATTTCATATTATATCCTCCGTGCGGAGATGACAGGTTATTATATATTGTTTGTAGCTAGCAGACCTACAGCGTTCTACGTCGTTTTTACGGAGTAGGCTGTGCGTTGTTACGTACTTGTGCCCCTACCCAGGGTGCGGGTCGTGACAACTTTGAGATACTCAGTGCGACTCAACTTACAACAGCCTAGACTCAATAAAAGATAAAAGTACAGACTCAGAGTATAAGTAACAGCTGCACTGCCGAAGCAATCGTCAATGATGTCTGTCTTTAACTGATATGTAATGATGTTCTGTTTTGGAGCTTGATGGATCTTGATATGTCAAGTTGAATCATAACAGATATTGTCTTGTTAATTATCAAGATCAGGTTGACTGTGATCCAGTTTGGGTCAACAGAATAATCTCTTAGGACAATGTTTCGTGCATGACTTTCTCATAGACCGGTAACTCTAACTTTTTGTTATTTTGTTTACAGGAATCAAGGTAAAATTTTTCCAATACTAACCACTAGAAGCTATACTCCAATAGGCACAACCTTGGCACGAAACACAATTCTAGTGCCGTTCCCATCACTACTGTTGACATGTTGTACAGCCGCATACGATGTGACTTAGTGTCCATCATTAATGCTATAATGGCTGAATGATTAGGCTTAATATCTGTAGCTCCCCTTCCCAAAATTTTGAAATATTTTTATGTTTATTAATTATTTTACTATCAATTTTATTAAAGGTTATTACTAGATAATATTATTCTATTATATGGGATTATAGTATTGTGTCGAATAAATGTTATAATATAGGTGTTCATATTCATAAAAAAATATATAGATAATTTTGGGATTTTTAATTAGATTTTTATAGATATTATTTCTAGTATTCATATGTATATATATATATATATATATATATATATATATATATATATATATATAATATATATATATATATATATATATATATATATATATATATATAGATATAAACTTGTTTTTCTACCTATAGATATAAGTGAATTGTGTATATGTAAATTCTAAATATATATAAATGTATGTGTGTATATATAAATATAGATATAGTATATGTATACATATAGGAAATATATAGGTATATATTTTGGGTAAAAATATATAGATAATATGAAGAGGATATAATATTTCCTTTATTGATATATATATATATATTTTTTTTATTGATATATATATATATATATATATATATATATATATATATATATATATATATATATATATATATATATATATATATATCAAAATATATAGAGTCATAAATGTGTGTAAAAATATATGTATATATGTACATACGTATTTGTGTATATATACATATATATATATATATATATATATATATATATATATATATATATATATATATATATATATATATATATATATATAGATATATGTATGTATTAATATAGAATAGAATAATAGAAATGAATAGAAAAGAAAGAGAAAAAGGAAAAAGGGGGCAGCAACTTACCCATACAGGCCAAACCGCCTACAGGCCGAGCCACATGCAGCTGAGCTCGGGCTCTTTTTCCCCACAACAATTATTAAGTAAACCCCAGAGCCCAGCGGCCAATGTTAAAATCCCCACAGGCCTACGAAGCCAGCTCCCCTTATTTTCCCACAGTCCACCAATCCCAGGCTAAGTCCCCACGGCCCGACACTAAACATTCCTCTCCCTAAGCCTATGCAAACCGAGCCTAATTCGGTTGCAACATATACACTTACGTGTATATATAGATATCAAACTAGCAAAACCCTAACCCCGACCAGACTGACGCCGCCACCACCCTTGCGCGCCCATGGGGGCCTCGACCATGCGCGCCACCGCCGCAGGCCACCGCCGGCCGGCGCGCGCGCGTGCTCAGGCGAACGTTGACAGCAACAGCAGTAGCGTGTGAAGGGCTGAGTTCGCAAAGCGATCTCTCGACGATCGCCCAACCGTTTTGCGAACCATCAACTCTGGTACGATCTCGACATAACCAACTCCTATTCCCTTCAAACACTTCAATTTATTTTGCGTCATGTACGTCAGAAAACGAGCCCGAAGTCGAGCAAAAACCTGTCCAAAAACAGGATAGTTTCTTAGTCCAGGAACCTACATTGACGGACCGATTTCGATCAATCCAGTAACTTTTTAGAAATTCCACCTGAACATGAATATTGACAACATATACGAGATGGAAACCCTGTTTATAGATTTATTTTTCATTAATTATATTGCTGTTAATTTAACTTCAAAGTTCGGGAAAAATCTGTTTTCAAAATCATAAAATCGCTCCACACGACGTGCGTCACGCCAATCGGGACGACGTGGTCACGAACCGAAAGCATCGAAAGCTGCGTAACGGCTTCGTAGTCGTGTGGGCTTTGATGAAATTCAAATTGGTCGCGTGTGCGCGACGAATTTGATGCGTATCCGTCAAAAATCCCCGTATCGTGTACTTTGCAAATTTCTTAATTACTTTGTGCACGCTCGTCAGATCGAGACAAAACTTGCGCCAGCAGGACCGTATCATTTTTCTGGTCCTGTATGCCAAGTTTGGTCCGATTCTGAGTCAGTAGATAAAATCGTCGTTTTGCGGGCCCCACGGTCCTACTCAACGGGTGATTTTGTGCACGGCCCACCGAAATCCAACTCTGGACATACGGTCGGGTTTGTATCGAAAAACTGGATCCGTAGACATATAGTTTGATGACTTTAGAGACTGTTGACTCTGACACGCTTTTCGGTGCAAAGCGGGTCCAACGGCGGATATCGTTTTTGCCCGAAATTACCGTTTGCCTCTGTGTCCAGAATTGGACTTAAGGACAGGCAATTCTAGCTAATTTGACTATTCTGAGATCATTGGTATTATCTATTTCAGCTTTCGGGGACTGTTGTGCGGGTTTTGATTATTGTGGCATATTGAGTGGTTTGGATCATCGGTTTCACCAGCACAGGACCACAGACGAGTACAGTTTATTGTCTGTATTTCGATATTGATTTCACTATATTTCATTGGTTGGCCATTGGTTGTATGATTATTTTCTATTATAAATTGTTGAGTCGGGAATGAGAAGTACCAAGGATGTGTGATCTGACCTTAGACCGTGTAGACCGTGTTGCATTTATTTTTTGTAGACCGTGTAGACCGTGTTGCTTTTATTTCAAGTAGACCGTGTAGACAGTGATTTATTTATTACAAAGTAGACAGTGTAGACCGTAATTATTATTGCATTTAAACTGTGTAGTTCGTGATTATTATTCTGTAGACAGTATTTATTTATTGTAATATTTTCTGTAGACCGTGTAACTGTAGACCGTGTAACTTTAGACCGTGTAGACCGTGTCGCATAATTGTCCCGAGATCGATCACATATCAAAGGTACTTCTAACAGGGGGGGAAAGTATAGGTGTCTATTTATCTACTATTGATTTTCTGTCTATTCTTACGGCTTTACTGTTTATTTTCAAAACTCATGATTGATGTCTAACCTTTGTTTTATAGTCATTTTTTTATTGAAATTGCATTCAGTGGATTGTGCTCGTTCCATTCCTAACTGAAAACCATATTTTTCAGGTTAGCCGTTGATTCATTTAGTATGGGAAGTTCGGGTGTACTTACAGACGAGCCTAGAAGATTAGT
Organism: Iris pallida; assembly: GCA_029216955.1. NCBI lineage: Eukaryota > Viridiplantae > Streptophyta > Magnoliopsida > Asparagales > Iridaceae > Iris > Iris pallida. The sequence goes on along the minus strand of JANAVB010013999.1, from coordinate 14,584,286 downwards.
TAGATAGTCAAGTTATAGTCATTCAATATTTGTACAAGTTTATATTTTCCTGAAATGTAAAACTTGTGATCATTGTAAATTAAATTAATTATGTGAATAAGCATCTTTGTGATTATGATCTTCATGGCCGTGACAGCGTACTACCGCCGACACTGCGGCGTAGGCTGGCTTGGACACGTCTCGTATCCGTTTAAAAAAAAACGGGTGCGGGTCGTGACAAGTTTTTGTGGTGGCCCATGCAGGTTAGTCTTCGTAAATCATGCGAACTCGTAATAGTACTTAAGTTGGTTGTACTATTGCGAGCCTGCGACGGGAACATGCTCATTCATGAACAAGGATTAATTTAATTTAAGAGAATGACTAGGACTAGGAGTCCCTTACACAAATTGACCGATGGGTAGTCTAGGCCATGCAATGTAGATGAGGGTTATGGATTTTGATAGTTTGTCATATCTCCATAAGTACACTATTTCCTCTAGATAGGATGATATGATCCAATGTGGATAGACTATTGCTTGGTGAGACAGGGCTTCATAGAGATGAAGATCTAACCTTGATAAATGGTGCAATTCTTTCTTTTTGCCCTTTGGATATCATCCTCACATCTTAGTTTAGTTCCTATTTTGCCCTAAGAATTTTTATTTTTAAGTTATCCATGGATGAACCTCAAGTTAGTTTCGATTCAAGTTTTTCTCAAAGGCTTGAATACATATAGAATAGGTACTAGAATGGTTGTATCTCTTTGTCTTCAGTTATTTCTTCCTGTTCAATCCTTATTTTAAGAGTTGTGACTGATAGGACAAATGTTTACGCTTTATTTCGTAGTCAACTTGTTTGAATTTATAGAAGCCCATGAAGTTTACGGATATAGTTAAAGGAATATTAGTTGACTCATAATGGCAGGACAGCAGCGCACTATCGCCATTTATTTGAATTATGGAGACTATGGACTCACTGCAGCCAGCAGCGCACTGGCGAGACACGACCCTAGAGTTGAAATTTTTAAGGAAATTATAGGTTATAAAATATTCCTAAGACTAGGGCTGGTGGTCCTCTTTGATCATAGTTACCCGGGTGTCGAGATAAGGTAGAGTATCTGATAGCATATCACATCTGAATCACAGAACCAAGAATTTACCATCACCCGAGTATACGGACGAGGCATAACTCTCGGTGAAATAACTTCAGACGTGATTACAGGTTTAGGATACTATAGAGGATAGGACGGTGCCCTGTATGTTCTATAAGATCCGAAGCCAATAGTAGTGGAAGTTCTGTAAGTTTGGTAGCATGTCTCCCGACCTAGCACTCTGTATGATCCTCGTGATCTACTGATGAGGAAATTGACTAACACTAATAGGTTACCTAGAATATAGAATGCAGAAGTCCCTAAACCATTAGTCGACCAAGGCCTTAAGGGTAAGATGACAGTGGGATGTCTATAGAAGTAAGAATACCGGGTAAGGTTTGATTCTCACAAAACTCGAACTACTTGTGTCTTCTTTTAAAAATCTCGCATAATTGTATTCGGCTATCTTAACAAACGCTGCTGTTACAGCTTAGTTTTGCAAGCTCACTCTGTTCTCGAGCTTGATTCAATGCATATGTTTAGTGGGGACGCCTGCTAACTTATTGTCTAATCAGAATCAGTGTATTATGGTCTGATCAACCATGATATATTTGGTTCGCTTTTCGTTTAATTACACTACGTGGATGGAGATATATAGGTATCTAGGATCTCATCCGCGACTGCTTGACAATTCCTCTTGAATTATACGTTCGTCTTTGAATCACGTGATTGTATTCAGTGACATCTTTCTTGAACTCTTTATTGTTTTTGTCCTTCACTGATTTGGAAAGACAGAAGCTCGTAATTGGTAGAAAGATACCGAGTATTCCCATGGCTATGGTAGTTGTATACACAAGTGTAGTTATCATCGGCCAGCCATGTGGTTGAGTTACTCGTACTCTTCTCGACTCCAAACTACTATTGGGACCTTCTAGCCATCTGAATTTGAGAATGAGTAGAGTTTTACCCTTAGTCGTAATGCCAACCCAGGAGACTGTCTATTCTCAAGAAATAATTCATTGTGTCTCTAAATATTTTTTTTGAATATTGCCTTTACTTTTCAACCCTTATGCTCTGACTCAACCTTCCCACGACCAAAGCCCACAGTTTAGACATGAGATGAATAGACAAGGCGGAGGACAATAATTTACCGTGACTATGGTAGACACTCATCCCGAGATTGGTTTCCAACAAGTATTATCCTAGTCACGTAAATTTTATTGTTAAAGCCTAACTAGTATGGGAACCCCACAGTCACTAGCTTAGCCAATACCATAACTTAAATACCCTGATATATTATGATCTTCCAGTTGTCAACAGCAATACACGATCACAATAACTCTTGTGACGATAGTCTGGCAGGTTGACACAAATAGAAATTCACGACTCAGTTATTAGAGATCCCTTCATAGGATGTGCCTTAGAGTTGGTCACCCCGTCGATAACTCTTGTATACCGTGGACGAATAGACCATTCTATTTCATCAACCATGGGTTATTGTACCCCTCGTCTTTCATTTATTGAGAAACGATCATTGACTTGACTTATATCTACCGTTCCCCGTTACGCGGTGCCTCATTCTTCATTAACAAGAATCGAGGTACAGTATCCGGACTTTGGAATTCGTCTAACCTCAGTATTCCTAAAACCATAGTTTAGCTTCTAAGGTGGGTAGACTGTAAACTTTCAAAAAAATTTAGGACGTACGAGGATTACCGATTGATTAGAACAAATTCCTATTAGGATGATAATTAGTGCCCCATGGCCTCCCACTTTCCCTTTAGATCATTTTGTGTTCCCGGCCGTGCCATTAATATTCGGAGCACGAGACCAACTGTTATCTTCCAACAAATTTCATATGCAAGACCTAGACGAGCCCACCTTCATCCAGGTATATCAGGTCCCACTCAAATCCATCCCCTTGTACTCTATTTTTGTGCTACGACTTTCAGGTTAAAAGAGACTAGCGATAACCCTTACCATAGTACCGGTACACTTTTCGACTTCCACTAGAGCCTCAACCCTGACTCAATTCTTTCGACCCAATATATGGTTATGATCTACTCGAAGCCCACTACGCACATGCCATTAGTGTGCCACTTGATAGAGACCTCTTGTGCTACTTAAACACAAAGACACCGAAGGCACATTTTGAGTTTTAGGGACTTAGCTAACCAACCTGACAGGCAACTAGCCCAACCAGTGGGGTGGAAACCTATTCTAGGATACCCTAATCTAGTAGGAATAGTTTTATCATTGGGATCTTGTCTAGTCCATATAGATTGAAATCCAATGTTCATCCAATCAACGACTGATGTCCAAATAGAAACCCCATTAAGACCATAATCTTGATTCCTCAAATTTTGTTCGTCATGGAACCTTGTTTGAATTAGAATTTTGAGAACGAGACTTCTGTATTGCATGGATTGCAAGCCCTCTAGAAAACGAAGAGTCCTTCGATTTAGCAAGTAATTAGACTAGAGTAGCCAAAACTAGCAAATAAGTCAGTGGTTTATAAACCTTCCTTCTGTCTACATCATTGGATACCCTCTACCGCTTTGGGAGCTTCATATTCGCTCTCGATTATTTTCCTTAATCTTCCTGTCCTCCCCATTTCAGAGCGATGAATGGTCATGCTTATCAGAGTTTACTCATATTTCTTAGCTACTTGTGTAAATTTGTGGATTGTTAGATTTTGGATTGTTGGATAGATAGGAGAGGACGGTAGATGACTTATGCCTAGATATCTGTCGGTAGAATTGTTAGAAACTAGTTAGAAAATTATAAGATTTTAGTGACCATGTTTTGGAGAGTAGTGTGACCAAATGTGGGTAGAAGTCCTCGATATTTTTGTAGTTGCCAAAATGGCCAAAGAGAAGGATATAAACTATTTTTGGAGAAATTAATTTGAAAAGATTAAGGAAATACTAGACTTTGAATTTTAAGAATAATTATGGATTTGAATTTCGAGGACGAAATTATTTTTAAGGTGGGTAGATTTGTAGCTCCCCTTCCCGAAATTTTGAAATATTTTTATTTTTATTAATTATTTTACTATCAATTTATTAAAGGTTATTACTAGATAATATTATTCTATTATATGGGACTATAGTATTGTGTCGAATAAACGTTATAATATAGGTGTTCATATTCATAAAAAAATATATAGATAATTTTGGGATTTTTAATTAGATTTTTATAGATATTATTTCTATATATATATATATATATATATATATATATATATATATATATATATATATATATATATATATATATATATATATATATATATGTAGATATAAACTTGTTTTTCTACCTATAGATATAAGTGAATTGTGTATATGTAAATTCTAAATATATATAAAATGTATGTGTGTATATATAAATATAGATATAGTATATGTATACATATAGGAAAATATATAGGTATATATTTTGGGTAAAAATATATAGATAATATGAAGGGGATATAATATTTCCTTTATTGATATATATATATATATATATATATATATATATATATATATATATATATATATATATATATATATCAAAATATATAGAGTCATAAATGTGTGTAAAAATATATGTATATATGTACATACGTATTTGCGTATATATACATATATATATATATATATATATATATATATATATATATATATATATATATATATATATATATATATATGTATGTATTAATATAGAATAGAATAATAGAAATGAATAGAAAAGAAAGAGAAAAAGGAAAAAGGGGGCAGCAACTTACCCATACAGGCCAAACCGCCTACAGGCCGAGCCACACACAGCTGAGCTCGGGCTCTTTTTCCCCACAACAATTATTAAGTAAACCCCAGAGCCCAGCGGCCAATGTTAAAATTCCCACAGGCCTACGAAGCCAGCTTCCCTTATTTCCCCACAGTCCACCAATCCCAGGCCAAGTCCCCATGGCCCGACACTAAACATTCCTCTCCCTGAGCCTATGCAAACTGAGCCTAATTCGGTTGCAACATATACACTTACGTGTATATATAGATATCAAACTAGCAAAACCCTAACCCTGACCAGACTGACGCCGCCACCACCCTTACGCGCCCATGGGGGCCTCGACCGCGCGCACCACCGCCGCAGGCCACCGCCGGTCGGCGCGTGCGCGCGCTCAGGCGAACGTTGACAGCAACAGCAGTAGCGTGTGAAGGGCTGAGTTCGCAAAGCGATCTCTCGACGATCGCCCAACCGTTTTACGAACCATCAACTCTGGTACGATCTCGACATAACCAACTCCTATTCCCTTCAAATACTTCAATTTATTTTGCGTCATGTACGTCGGAAAACGAGCCCGAAGTCGAGCAAAAACTTGTCCAAAAACAGGATAGTTTCGCAGTCCAGGAACCTACATTGACGGACCGATTTCGATCAATCCAGTAACTTTTTAGAAATTCCACCTGAACACGAATATTGACAACATATACGAGATGGAAATCCTGTTTATAGATTTATTTTTTATCAATTATATTGCTGTTAATTTAACTTCAAAGTTCGGGAAAAATCTGTTTTCAAAATCACAAAATCGCTCCACACGACGTGCGTCATGCCAATCGGGACGACATGGTCGCGAACCGAAAGCATCGAAAGCTGCGTAACGGCTTCGTGGTCGTGTGGGCTTTGACGGAATTCAAATTGGTCGCGTGTGCGCGACGAATTTGATGCGTATCCGTCGAAAATCCCTGTATCGTGCACTTTGCAAATTTCTTAATTACTTTGTGCACACTCGTCAGATCGAGACAAAACTTGCACCAGCAGGACCGTATCATTTTTCTGGTCCTGTATGCCAAGTTTGGTCCGATTCTGAGTCAGTAGATAAAATTGTCGTTTTGCGGGCCCTACGGTCCCACTCAACGGGTGATTTTGTGCACGGCACGTCGGAATCCAACTCTGGACATACGGTCGGGTTCGTATCGAAAAACTGGATCCGTAGACATGTAGTTTGATGACTTTAGAGACTGTTGACTCTGGCACACTTTTCGGTGTAAAGCGGGTCCAACGGCGGACATCGTTTTTGCCCGAAATTACCGTTTGCCTCTGTGTCCAGAATTGGACTTAAGGACAGGCAATTCTAGCTAATTTGACTATTCTGAGATCATTCGTATTGTCTATTTCAGCTTTCGGGGACTGTTGTGCGGGTTTTGATTATTGTGGCATATTGAGTGGTTTGGATCATCGGTTTCACCAGCACAGGACCACAGGCGAGTACAGTTTATTGTCTGCATTTCGATATTGATTTTTACTATATTTTATTGGTTGGCCATTGGTTGTGTGATTATTTTCTATTATAAATTGTTGAGTCGGGAATGAGAAGTACCAAGGATGTGTGATCTGACCTTAGACCGTGTTGCATTTATTTCTTGTAGACCGTATAGACCGTGTTGCTTTTATTTCAAGTAGACCGTGTAGACAGTGATTTATTTATTGCAAAGTAGACAGTGTAGACCGTGATTATTATTGCATTTAAACTGTGTAGTTCGTGATTATTATTCTGTAGACAGTATTTCTTTATTGCAATATTTTCTGTAGACCGTGTAACTGTAGACCGTGTAACTGTAGACCGTGTAACTTTAGACCGTGTAGACCATGTCGCATAATTGTCCCGAGACCGATCACATATCAAAGGTACTTCTAACAGGGGGAAAGTATAGGTGTCTATTTATCTACTATTGATTTTCTGTCTATTCTTACGGCTTTACTGTTTATTTTCAAAACTCATGATTGATGTCTAACCTTTGTTTTATAGTCATTTTTTTATTGAAATTGCATTCAGTGGATTGTGCTCGTTCCATTCCTGACTGAAAATCATATTTTTCAGGTTAGCCGTTGATTCATTTAGCATGGGGAGTTCGGGTGTACTTGCAGACGAGCCTAGAAGATTAGTTAGATAGTCAAGTTATAGTCATTCAATATTTGTACAAGTTTATATTTTCCTGAAATGTAAAACTTGTGATCATTGTAAATTAAATTAATTATGTGAATGAGCATCTTTGTGATTATGATCTTCATGGCCGTGACAGCATACTACCGCCGACACTGCGGCGTAGGCTGGCTTGGACACGTCTCGTATCCGTTTTAAAAAAAACGGGTGCGGGTCGTGACAATATCTATCTTTAATGCTATGGCAGCTGCATAATATAACTTAATGTGTATCATTAATGCACCCTGTCAGCAAGCGATACTGAAAGCTCTAGTGTAACGACCCGCTCCGCCCTAGCGAAACGCCGATCCAAACGGCAAGTGCAACGACTCAAACGAGCCGTCGACCCGAAGAGTTGGCATCGACCGGATAAAGAATCGATGCAATGCTTGCATTGGCCCGTCAAGATGAATCCAGACTTAGACTTTCAAAGGCGCGCTCGGAGTATCGCTCCGCCGATGCGAACATCGCTAAGGTGGGTGGCTCCGATGAACCCGTCTTTGCTTAGCCTAGACACATAACAATGCGGACACTATCACGAGAATCGCTGGGCGATAACCCGCGCATGCTAATAAATGACTCAACGCACCTAGCTAAGGGAATAATCCCATCTTGCATGCTTGTTTAGAACATGGAAAAGAACTCGGCAAATATAGAAACTCTCGCACCGCGCTCTACGCTCGTGCTACGGCACAAGCTTACGTTCAAGTCCCGTACGCGTTCAACAATGAAACAATGAATGGATTACAACAATGAAATGGGAAGACTATCAACATAGTCGTTCCGAGTAGAGTATAGCAACATTAAAAGGCTATGGGACCGATGGGTCGCCAAGGCGACTCCCGCACTGGGAGTTGCGTAATGCGTGAATGAATGAATCAACGAATGAATGAACGAATGAATAAATACGTGAAAATGAATGAACGAACGAACAAGTGAAAGAAAGAAATGAAAGAAAGAATACATGAAAGATAAGACATGAAAGACGTTAGCGACAGGTGTGACGGGCACGTGCAACGGGGCTCGCTACCCGCGCTGCACGGACGCCAACCTGGTCGATAACGCATTATGGCTAAGGGTTAGCCTACAGCTCGGAGACAGCCGTTATGTTAAATGATAAAGTAAAATACGAAATGGTCGTGGACAAACGGCACGGACGATGGGGGGAATACCGTGGCCGTCATGAGGAAGGATTCCGCGACACGATCGATGGAGGGTAATCGTGGCCGGCCTAGGCGGAATCAATACGGGGCTTACGATCTGCCTGGGTGCAGGCTTGGGCACCAGGGGACGTAAGTGCAGGGTATATTCAAGAGACTTAACGGGGTGTACCAGCCATCACCCTATGCTAAGTTGAGAATTACCAAAGGGAATGTCCAAAATGGCTTGTACAGCCAGCGACCCATGCATGTAGATTAAGTAGACTATGCTGGTGGCAATCCACGTACAAGTCCTTGCATTGAAATCAAAGTAGTCTAAGTTAAATGAACAAGTGCCTCCTGAACGTGCTTGAAATATAACATCATGTCCATGAACATGCCCGAAATATAACACTCTTGAACACGCTTGCAACGTAACATCCTGAACATGCTTGCAAAGTAACATCCTGAACATGAACATACTCGAAATGTAACATGCCTGAACATGCTTGAAATATACCACCCCGAACATGCTTGAAATGTGCCTCCTAAACATGCTCGAAACGTAACACTAGAACATGCCCACGACGTGCTAGAACCCGAGACATAGACACGCCCGTAACATTGAATGTTTACATGAATCACGTCATGTTACTTCATGTTAATTGTTGACTAACTTGGTTTACTTGGACAGGGAAGGCCGGACGGTAAGTATGGGTAAGTCGTGCATGTATTTTAATGCAGACACTTGAATTAGGCAACACGATATGGGTTACGATATATGCCATGAAACTGATCCTAAGACAAGATTAGAAAGATAATGAACGATAGACGGTGCACAAAAGTAAATGCAACGTGTTTGGTAATGATAGCATTGTGGGCGAGCTAGCCTCCCCACCAGTGCATAACAATGTACTGATAATCCCACAGTCTACTTGCAGGAAGCAGGAGACGCCGGCTGGTGCAGAGCTTCCATCGAACGTGTTAAGGCGCGGAGCCAACTCTACTTTCCGCTGCAATGGGGACACTCTGTGCGACTCTGTGGCCTAGCTCAAATCGGCCGTTTCTGGACTTGGCCTTGCACGGGCGCAACCTAGGCCCGTGCGGCATCACGCCTTAGCGAGGACGATCGCTCCTACGGGAGCGGGGTGTGACATATTGGTATCAGAGCACGACTTTACGTCCTTGGGCTTCACATCGAATTTTCAGTTTTGAAAGCTCGTTAGAAATAAAGAAGTATACGCTCTCTCTCATGTGCCTTGGGATGTTCCATACAATAAGTCTAATATTTTCAAAAGCTCATACAAGTACTCGGTTGAACGGGATCGATAGGCAAAGGCCTTTGTGCCAAACCACGACAGACTTGAGTCGAAGGAAAACTAAAATGCTAGAAGTTAGCAAACACAAGGCTTGCTTGAATAACTTTACGCTAACAATGTCGAACGATGTTAAACTTGACTCGATAGAGAACATATGCTAAGTTAACATGTCGCGTACGTGCCTGACTAGTCTTGCGTCGACCTAGCAAGTGAGCGTGCAAACTCAAATATAGTCCGCAAGAGATGGTAATGCGGCACAACTTAGTTCGTGTGTCGCGCACCTCGACTTCTAGTGCAATCGAGTTGCGAGCGATATCAAGTACCGCTCGGTCGGGAACGGAGATACACTTAGAGTGTATATCGATAGGAATGCTATCAACTAACGCTTAGGCGTGCACGAAAGATTGGCTTAGATTTTGAGGATTAGCCTGAATGACTTAGTACGTCGAGGCGACGTGAGCGATTACGCTAGAGATTCGTCGAACGAATCTGAAGGATGTCTTAGCGCATGACGCGAACATGATTGAGGACTAGATCATATGGCTTGAATTCGAGTGGTGTATGTGATAGGTTTGGAAGAAGAATAAGAATGAGTGACGACGACTAGTCGAATGGCTCGAACCCTGAGTGGTGTATGGACGTTATAGAAATTGTTCGAGCGAGACTACAAGATATACGGATAGAACGGGTATGTCGGCGAGGCGATGCGATCGCGCATAGCCTTAGAACGTGTCACGCTTAGTTGATCGTGACTTCGAATGTCCCGAACGAGATGTCGTTCAGACAACTTGTTAATAGGCAACGCATGTTAGAAAACGATTCGGAACGATGAATGAAAGTGAATGGTCTTGATCGAGGAAACTTAGAGGATCGCACGTACGATTTCGGATTGATTCAAATGAATTGTGACTTGAGTTTGAACAACGATCTTGAAACTAGCTTGAGGAATAGCAGTTGAACTTGATCTTGAATATTAAATGAAATTGTGGAATATCCAACTCGGACAAACAGCATCAATGCACGACTCAAAATTGGTTGCAAAGGAAGATCGTCAGGTTACGCATATCGTCGATGGTATTGAGGCGTATCAAAGATCGATATGCGATAACTCGGGGGTACTCTGACTCGGCAAATGACGATCGTGCAAATGTCATTGTTCCGTTGGAAGCTATACTTGGGATGTTGAAACGTATCGAGGACAATATAGACGTGGCTCGTGGATTTTCTAGTTGAACGAAATGACGAATGGACTATCGATCTTGGCTCGAATGAAAATGAAAATACTTGGATTTACTTCGACGATAACCCCAACGTCGACATGCTTGTCTTATGCGAGCGCAACTCCAGCCTCGCACATGCGTCACGTCGAATAGGGCGATCACTCTGCGTGAGCGCTGGTATGGTGATTCATACAGCAGGGGTAATTGACCTAGCTTGGCGTGACAATTTGTGTGCTTCGATTTGTGGTTTGACGCGAAGGTAACTCGAGAATGGATTTGTGTGCTTGAAGAATCGAATTTGAGGATTGAGTAGGTCCAATCCGCGTATCGAAAATGAGTTAGTCTAAACTCAAACAAGAGTTACGCTCCGATGAGAATGATTATTCTGCGGGTGCGTTACATGGTGATTCATGAACCACCGTGGATAATCGGACTCGCGTGAGATTGGGGCGCAACGTATTATCGAGCTAGATGACCTCGTGATCGAATACATGAATTGGTTAGAATTGGTGATTTGAATGGATTCGAATACGCGCAACGAATGCGTTGATGCGAATAGGTAATCGTGCTCGATGTTTAGAAATCTGAGTGACGCGAGCTTGGGTAGAAAATCCCGTACTATCGACTTTGGTTTGACCCTAGGATTGGGGTCAGTGTTGGCATTATTGTTGGGGAACTATGATTCCAATCCTGACATTGACTTAGCCTCGAAAAGATGGCCTAGCAGGTAGGCGAGACGCCCTGTTTCATGAGTTATCAATCGAAGGATTGATCTTGAGGATTGGCATGGATGGGTAGTGTGAATCACGAATATAGGAATACCCCTCACGAGATTTAGCTGACATGCATATATTCAGGGACGCTTGAGTATGTGCACGATGCGACTCGAGTGAAAATGACAAATTTCTAGATCATGCGGCTTGGCTGAATGCATGTATTTTGGGGACGCTTGGAATGCGTGCATGATCCAGCCAAGTGATACATTGAGTTCAAGCAAGACTTGAGGAATGGGAGAGTGTCGAGGATCTTGAAATTGCGTTAAGTAAAAGAATCGATACTAGTACGAGCGTGGCTCGGAATCAAGAAACGTGTGAGCGGAGTGTGCGTGTACGACAACGAGATTGGCCCTAAACAAGTGAAGGATATGGAATCGATATCGTGCAAGTAAAAGTTGATATAACGAACTGAACCATTGATAGGAAGATATACTCGATGACAATACAATACGTGGTCTTGAATCGAACGAAAATTTCTTAGACTTGGTCGACCCCACTAGGAGGAAATCATACTGATTTCGTGGACACAAACGCTTGAGAAGTGAATCGGGTCATCTCGATGACCGAGATAAATGAAAGTGAGTTTGCCTCAGCCTACGACCCTCGCATTTGACGAATTACAATGTGCCTCGTGCGAATATTTCCGTCCCATGACACAGAGAAATAGCAACCAAGACGAAGAAACACTTGAATTGAATAAGTACAATCAACTATAAAATGAATGAAAGGCTATTCAATAAAATCGACCAAACGCGTGCGACACGAAACTTAGAAAGATATCAAGTATGGTTCGATTCTATCGAACGATAGAGCCGTTCGAAAGAAATTGTCTAAGAAATACGACGACACGAGTTAAGGAATGATAGGATGACCTGCACTCAAGAAGTCTCGAGGACGAGACTTATTTTGAGTGGTGTATTATGTAACGATCCACTCCGCCCTAGCGGAACGCCGATCCAAACGGCAAGTGCAACGACTCAAACGAGCCGTCCCGAAGAGTTGGCATCGACCGGATGAAGAATTGATGCAATGCTTGCATTGGCCCGTCAAGATGAATCCAGACTTAGACTTTCAAAGGCGTGCTCGGAGTATCGCTCGGCCGATGCGAACATCGCTAAGGTGGGTGGCTCCGATGAACCCGTCTTTGCTTAGCCTAGACACATAACAATGCGGACACTATCACGAGAATCGCTAGGCGATAACCCGCGCATGCTAAAAATGACTCAACGCACCTAGCTAAGGGAATAATCCCATATTGCATGCTTGTTTAGAACATGGAAAAGAACTCGACAAATATAGAAACTCTCGCATCGCGCTCTATGCTCGTGCTACGGCACAAGCTTACGTTCAAGTCCCGTACGCGTTCAACAATAAAACAATGAATGGATTACAACAATAAAATGGAAAGACTATCAACATAGTCGTTCCGAGTAGAGTATAGCAACATTGAAAGGCTATGGGACCGATGGGTCACCAAGGCGACTCCCGCACTGGGAGTTGCGTAATGCGTGAATGAATGAATCAACGAATGAATGAACGAATGAATAAATACGTGAAAATGAATGAACGAACGAACAAGTGAAAGAAAGAAATGAAAGAAAGAATACATGAAAGATAAGACATAAAAGACGTTAGCGACAGGTGTGACGGGCACGTGCAACGGGGCTCGCTACCCGCGCTGCACGGACGCCAACCTGGTCGATAACGCATTATGGCTAAGGGTTAGCCTACGGCTCGGAGACAGCCATTATGTTAAATGATAAAGTAAAATACGAAATGGTCGTGGACAAACGGCACGGGCGATGGGGGGGGAATACCGTGCCGTCATGAGGAAGGATTCCGCGGCACGATCGATGGAGGGTAATCGTGGCCGGCCTAGGCGGAATCAATACGGGGCTTACGGTCTGCCTGGGTGCGGGCTTGGGCACCAGGGGACGTAAGTGCAGGGTATATTCAAGAGACTTAACGGGGTGTACCAGCCATCACCCTATGCTAAGTTGAGAATTACCAAGGGGAATGTCCAAAATGGCTTGTACAGCCAGCGACCCATGCATGTAGATTAAGTGGACTATGCTGGTGGCAATCCACGTGCAAGTCCTTGCATTGAAATCAAAGTAGTCTAAGTTAAATGAACAAGTGCCTCTTGAACGTGCTTGAAATATAACATCCTGTCCATGAACATGCCCAAAATTATAACACTCTTGAACACGCTTGCAACGTAACATCCTGAACATGCTTGCAAAGTAACATCCTGAACATGAACATGCTCGAAATGTAACATCCCTGAACATGCTTGAAATATACCACCCCGAACATGCTTGAAATGTGCCTCCTGAACATGCTCGAAACGTAACACTAGAACATGCCCACGACGTGCTAGAACCCGAGACGTAGACACACCCGTAACATTGAATGTTTACATGAATCACGTCAAGTTACTTCATGTTAATTGTTGACTAACTTGGTTTACTTGGACAGGGAAGGCCGGACGGTAAGTATGGGTAAGTCGTGCATGTATTTTAATACAGACACTTGAATTAGGCAACACGATATGGGTTACGATATATGTCATAAAACTGATCCTAAGGCAAGATTAGAAAGACAATGAACGATAGACGATGCACAAAAGTAAATGCAACGTGTTTGGTAATGATAGCATTGTGGGCGAGCTAGCCTCCCCACCAGTGCATAACAATGTACTGATAATCCCACAGTCTGCTTGCAGGAAGCAGGAGACGCCGGCTGGTGCGGAGCTTCCATCGAACGTGTTAAGGCGCGGAGCCAACTCCGGGGCCTTGGGACGTTGCAGAAGATGAAGCACCCTATACAGGACATAATGTATCGGAACATCGCCATGTATCATTCCATCTGGTAAGCCACTTGGCACGCCTTTTATGTTTCAGAGAGAGAGCTCGAGCGATTTGTAATATCGGCCTAGCGCCGCTTGTAACCTTCTTGAATATTAATAAAGAGTTCGAATGCGCTTCTACTTGTGTTTATTACTTTCCGCTGCAATGGGGATACTCTGTGCGACTCTGTGGCCTAGCTCAAATCGGCCGTTTCTGGACTTGGCCTTGCACGGGCGCAACCTAGGCCCGTGCGGCATCACGTCTTAGCGAGGACGATCGCTCCTACGGGAGCAGGGCGTGACATCTAGCCACTAGGATACAATTCCTTTAAGCTTTTGGCTATAAATAGCCCACATTGCCACACTACACATGCATGCAAGAGGAGAGAGAAGCTGAGCATGCAAGCATCAGAAAGCACTCTATCTGACAGCGTCCAACGCATCGAGTGCGACCCGAAGCCCTCCTCTTCTACGTCCGAGTGTCAACGGAGCAAACGGATCAAGCGTCGATCCGACCTCTACCGTTACACCTCACAAAAAATTATTTTTTGTAATCAAATCATTTTGTAATTACACACTTAGCACTAGTTGTAATAATGAATTCATTACGCACAAAATAAAATTTTCTTTTAAAGAGAAAGTCTCTCTCTTTCTCTCTTTTTCACACGAAAATATTATTTTGAAAACAACAATTCTATCTTTGTGTTTTAAAATCCAAATTTGATAATTTAACAACTAGCCTAACCTTGGACCAAACTTTAAATACAATAAATGTATATATACTTTATGTCCGATCTAAAAAAGTCCAACCGAACAAACAGATTTATGAATTGATGGTTCGGTTCAATTTCAGTTATGATTAATTTCGAGTCGATTTTTTTAGAAGTTCAACTTATTCGATTTTGACTACTTTCAGTTAAAATTGAATAAATTGGACTTATGCCCCCCCCCCCCCCCCCCCCCCCCCCCCCCCTCCTCTCTCTCTCTCTCTCTCTCTCTCTCTCTCTGCCATGCCTATATTTACGAGATCATTGCCGGTTACTATGATCGTCTCGGAGAACTTGATAGGATCTGTGAACGATTCTCTTCCTCTCCGCTCGTGCAATGCTTGGCCGTACCAGAATTGAATTCGTTAGTCCGTGGCGAAGCGAGAATCGGCAAGTAACTTGACGACATATTCTTGTGGTTGAACAAAAGTCCGTTTAGAAAGCGTCTAAGCCAGATTGAAAGTGCGCCGGACTCTCTTAATTGCTGCAGTAAACACGCACTCATGATCGAATCAGGAAAAACAAGTAAGCCACTATATGCTCTATGCTCATTTGTGCCAAACCCAAACTCGCAGGAGAGTAGACACTGGTAACCAGTAACCCACCTCGTCCTTCCTTTTTTTTGTCGCTGGGTCCGTCATCCTGCGATTCCCCGACTGAACCTTTCCTCTTCAAATCTTTTTCTTTCCACCGAATCGAAATCCCCAAATCCCATGCTCTTCTCCATCCCACCTCCCCCCCTCCCCAAAACCCTAACCCTAATTTCCCACCCCCGCGTAAACCCTAACCCCTCCTGAAGCCCCCAATCCCGACATGGCCCCCGCCCAGTCCCTGCCTGTCGCCGGCGACGGAGGAGAGGAGAAGCCCAAGGTCACCGTCAAATCCGAAGCCGAGGAAGTGAACGCTGACCCCAAGGGGGAGGCTTCGGGATTGATCTGCGAGAACAACCGCGAGGACAGCGGATTCGTCCCGGAGAAGGAGGCCGGCGGGGACCCCTTCGGCCAGGAGATCGATGTTCTTGGATGCGCCGATGGGGAGGCCGCCGTCTTCGAGCCGGGGGACGATGGGGACCCCGACGCTACGGAGACGGAGCACTCCAGCTCCTTCGGCAACACCTTCTCCGGCTCCGACGACGAGGTGAAGCTGAGCTCGAGTGACATGGAGGTGGACTCGCAGTTCTCTGCGGAGAACGCAGAGCCGCCTGCTGCCGATGGATGTGGTAGACTTTTCAAGTATGTTTTTTGTTTATATTTCTTCTATGTTCGTTTTCCTAACTTTGTCATTGATGAACTACTTAGCTATGAGGAACATGGGATTAGACTATGGAACACCTATGTAGTGCGGTCGTTAATCTTAATTTATGAAATGCTTGGTATAAGGCACGCCTCACAAAGCCACATCCTAATCACGGCTCTCGAAAAAGGTATACCTCCTTGAGATTATGATAGATGGGAGCCCGTCGATGGCAGAGACAAGACTATTATTAAGCTCGAACAAGAAGAGACAATCTACATGAGTATGGTAAAAAATGTGAACATCATTCATTAAGTCCTTACCTTTTCGCTATAGTTATGAATGGATTTACTAGGCGTATCCAGGAGGTTGTTCCTTGGTGTATGATGTTTGCTAATAATATTGTGTTGGTCAATGAGAATTGAGAAGCATTAGATGCTAAAATAGAAGTCGAGAGAGAAACTTTGGAATCAAAGGATTTTAAAACTAGTAAGACAAAAAAAAATATGAAACATGCGGGTTGAAATGGAAGAGTACTTCTGGAGTACGTTATGATCAGATGATACATTTGAAGTTAAAAAAAATCTATAAGACGGCTATAAGACCAACCACAACCATGCTTCATTGATTAGAGTATTAGAAAATTAAGAAATATGTCTAGAAAATTAGTGTAGCATCAATGATAATGCTAAAATGGATGAGTGGTAATACATTAAAAGATATGACAAGAAATGAGTGTATTCGTGGGAAGTTAGAGGTATCACCAATTGAGGATAAGATGAGAGAAAATCATCTTAAGTGGTTTGGACATTGTGCAATGTGGATCAATAGATGCTCCAGTAAGGAGTGACAAGATAATCGTTAAAGGAGTTGCTAGGCCTAGAGGTAGCCGAAACGAATATTGAGATTTTAAAGAAGGACATGGTTTTTGTTTGCTTTACAAAGGACATGGCCCTTAACATAATTAAATGGAAAATGATTGAAAGAGTTGACTCTAAAAATTTGGGATTAAGGCTTGGTTGTTGTTGTGAATGGACTATTAATTAAACTTTTTTTTGCTGCAGAACAGGGTTCTGGCGGCCAGGGCTGGACTCAAAATAAATTTTTAGAGGGGAGAAAATACCTCAGCATTTAAGGAGGCATTGCATATAATTTATAAATAAAAAGTTAAAATGTAACTACAAAATTGATACATTGTACACCTCTTGGTTATATTCTCATGAGCTTACCAATAGAACTGTCATTTAGTTGTTGATTTTTTTTGTAAAATAAAGTAAATAATATGATTTAAAAAACTATATAGTAGGAAACCTGAAAATCTTTTTTTTTTTTTTTTTTTTGGGGGGGGGGGGGGGGGGGGGGGGGGGGGTTCAGGGTTGGCGCTCGGCCTAGGGGGTCAGTCCTTGCTAGTGGCCAAGTTGTTTCTATGACAGGTGTAGGTCCATATCGATGTCATATATTGAAGACCTAGAATGTACAGTCGGTGAGTAGAAGAGGACTGCTGGGAGGTTTGGCAACGATTTGATTGGCATAAGTTTGTTATGCTTGAAGGAAGAAGTTTGAAAGCATGATGAAGGTGATCTCTATCTAGGATGGATTCAAGGCTTTAACTTTGAAGTCCCAATGGAAAAAATGTTATTTCATGAAGCAGGAGTTTGATTTTCTCTAATTTGTTTAGTTTCTAAAAGAATAGGTCTGAATTCAGAAAAACAGAATACTCAAACCATTGTAATTGATGATGGAAGTTTTCTGTTTCTTTGATTCGACCTTTTGTCTTGCGAAGGAAAATCTTGGAGTGATAGTTGTGTATTTAAGTAGTAGAGTGTATGCTGTGATTTTTACTAATACATGACTTTTCCCATTTTTATTGCACTACATGTCATATGAAGGTTATTGATTCCCCTACTCGGTTCTGTTCAATTGGGTTCTCCTAATACCTAGAAGTGTGCTAGCATTTCTGTGATCAAATCCATCCTTCAATGACAAAAAATATGGATACAACATGAACACATGTGAGATGATTAGAGTCCATTATAACTCTTCCATTACCTTAAACATCCAAAAGTTCAACTAGCAGTAAAAGTAGTTGAGATTTGCTATAGGCTTCATCTCATGAGAGCTTGGAAATGCCAATTAAGTGCATCTTGCCGGATATAAATAGAGTTATATACATAGCTTACATGGGTCTTCATTTTAGCTTTATATTTTCTATCGTACTTTGGAAAAGTCCAGATATCTGCCAAGTGTAAATAGTTGTTGTACCTTGCTAAATTACTGGGAAACTCCTTTTGTTCCCAATAGTTGAGTGACGAGCTTCTTTTACTCGAGTGCCTAATATTGCACATGAAAACAGATTAACCATAGGTAAACTCGTTTCCTGTTTGGGTATATGATGGATAAGTTACTTTGATGAAGCTTGATGCATTTGCTTCATGATAACTCAAATCATTTAAAACTTTTATTACAGACTCAAATTTTAGATCATCATTCAGATCGCTGTTAGATGTCTACATGTTTTCATGCGGTAGTTTACTCAAGGACATCAAATACAACTTACGAGAGGAAATGGTTTGTTATAGAATGTGTTTCATGCTAACTATAACTCCGGTATCAATGATGAAGCATGTGTATTTGTTTTTATTATAACTCACTTGTAGAAAACTTTTCTTTATTTGGACTATATATTAAGCATCACATCATTCTTTCTTTCTTTGAGCTTTACTAGTGTGATATGTCAGTTCATTATAAGGACACAAAAGATGACCTTATGACATGAAGTTGGTTTATTGTAGAATATGTTTCAGGCTACCTACGTCTCCCATATCAACATTTGGATACTCATTGTTCACTCCTTTTTTGTCCTTCCATTGTCATGGAAGGTTGAGATTGGCAGAGAACCATGGTTAAACCTTTTTACCATACTCACGTAGGTTGCCCCATCTTTTTCGAGCTCCATTATGACTAAGATCGACACTGGCGGAGATAGAAAATGTAGTGGGGGGGGGGGGTGGCAAACTTAATTTTTTTGACTCGAGTTAGAATTCATTCCGTTAACCAGTAGAAAAATAATAATAACAAATAAAAACTGTATTACAAAAAAGACAAATGATTAGACAATATTAGTTTTAATATAATCTTTTTTATTACCTAGCTAATCAAAATATTCAAATGTATACATACCAAGATCTAGAATAAAGTATGGAAGAGGGAGGAGAGTTTTGTTAAAAATGATTTGACTTTTAATCTATACCTTATAGGCAAGTAGGACAAATTGGGGGTACTGGGATCAAAAGAGAATTTTAGCGAGGAAAATACTGGAAAATATCTATGACTATTTTTTTTTTCAAAAAAATGAGTGGGGCCAATTGCCCCTACTCTGCCATTGTCATCTCCGCCTCTGATGATTGGCCCACTTAATGATAGTCTTGGCTTTGCTATTGGTGAGCCTCCATCTATCTTAAATCTCAAGGAGTTATACCTTTTTTGCGAGGCCATAATTAGATTGTGAGGCCTACCGCTTACCAACCTTTCCATAAATCTAACAAATTAAGCTTTATAATGCCACTACATTGGTATTCAAGTATGGGTTTGGCAGCTTGCACACTTTCTAGGTAGTAGGAGGACCCAATCTGTTATGCAACCTTTCACGCTAGTACATGTTTCTCAAATATGTTAAAAGTTAGTGTCAATTGAAGTTCTCCAGCTCTTCAGTGTCAATTGAAGTTCTCCAGCTCTTCTAGAACTTTGTTGATAGTAAGGTTTTTGGACAAAGCTTCATGCTTCTTGACAACAAATGATTATGCACGTGCATATCTTATAGCGAGGTTCGCAGTATTGGTATCAGACCCTTTCTCTAAGTATTGGGATCGACAATATCGGCAATATCGGATCGGAATATTGAATTTTTTGGTACTTGAAAACAAATAATAATTAATAAATTATTAAAAATTTAGAAGCAATATTTTATACACTTAGGCGCATAATTTAAGTATTTTATGTATTGTTTCTTCATAGTTTTGAAATTGAATGAAAGAATAGTGACCCCTTACTAATTGGTTTACCTATAATAAATAATTTTTTTTCATTTACATGCTTTCACAACCTTACTATGCTTGTACATCCTTGCAGATTGGTTTTTTCCATTCAATTTTCTCTACCAAATTGACTGGGAAAGAGACCCCAACGTCGGTATTGATAACGGTAGGTATCGAATCAGGACATGCCAAACCGTACCGTTATTGGCAGTATCGGATATATATCCACCGATAGTGCGAACTATGCTTTATAGTTTACATATTCTGCTTCTCTTGCAAATTTTACGAAACTACTAGTTTACTGTATGCGAATCATCTTGTTAAGTTCTACCCACATTCACAATCATTCAGGTTATTCCAGTTCATATTATAATCATAGGACCTTATGATGACTACAAATTTCAACCAAGAAGTCAAACTCCAGCTCAGTTTGTTGCAAGTATTACTAAAATTGATGAGGTAATTATGAATTTAGCGATGTTTGTATCAGAGAATTATAAAAAGGAATACCAACTTAAATACCTCCGGCAGGGTTGCACTATTTTGCCTGTCCCACAGGGTTTAACTTTTTACCAAGTTCCCCATCTTTGTGTTGGTTACATACCTCCTTTCTGCAAGCCAGTCTTAGCATTGTCCTAACGAAATTTCACCTGATAGAAATACTTGATCATTATCCAGGATTCATCCCTAGTTCCGATTATTTATAATCAGGCACTGGGTACTACTTGATTGTTTTGCCTCTTAAACGAAGCATACTTATGCTACCAAGTTAGTGCTCAACATCAATTATCATGTTTTAGCCAGTAGGGTTGGGACACCTAAATATTTCTACAAAAATACTTATCATCACATAACAAACCAGCTGTGTGTTTGTCAATTTTGTGTAAAAGAAGCCGGGCAATAGATAAAGAATTACCATTTCAATATACACACACACATACGTGTGTGTGTGTGAGAGAGAGAGAGAGAGAGAGATGACAACAAGGCTTGATTCAAGTCATCAAGTCTTGGAGATATAAGAATCCGGGAACCGTGTCTAAAGTTTGATTCCCCTTGGTCCCTATATGCGCTTAAATATTAAAGGGGAGTAGTCGAGAAATGCATGTAGCGGCTGATTGAGAGCCATACTTGGAGGAATGGTCTATTCGGACAAGGAATCATGGTACCGACGATCGGTCTGAGTAGAGCACGCAATGAAAATTAGTCCGAGCAGCGAATTGTGTAAGGATCCATCAAACACTTCAACTTGCAGAAATTTAGATTTGCTAGGTCGAGATGGAATATGTGTCGGACTTAATCTGCTCGTGTGTGTGTGTGTGTATATATATATATATATAAAGCAGAGACAGTTGGAAAAAGAAAAGAGGGACAACGGGATTGCCTATTGACGGTCTTGCTTTCTCATTGCATTGAGGTGGACATGCAATTCTTTATCAATCTTTCATTGATTGATCAATGAAAGGGTAATTACGGGGTTGACACTCTTCCCGATCAGAGAGGTGACCCCACTCTGCTTTGGGTAGGGTGCTCACAAGAGGATACCAAGATGGATGCGAGGTCAATCTATGGAAGAATGAGATGCAATGACGGTCTCTTTCATTATAGCGTAAGAAAGCTGATTTATTCAACTGGGTCGAACTCTTCTCTTGTGTCAAGATAATAGCTATGAATATTCATTGACTCCCGAGAAAGGGTAGGAGGATGTGACATATTATGGGACATACAATGCATTACAGACGTATGATCATTACGCTTCAACCAGGTTATTTTATTTCACCTCCTATAGAGAAAAGAACTTAAAGCAAAATACTTAGTAACACGATGATACATTTATACAAAACTTCTACCCCGAGTACACACAATGGAGTCGTAGACAGTCAAGTGAAATCCAATCCACCAAAAAAAAATTCATCTATGGACAACATCGTTGTGGTAAAGGTCGTAATGCCAGAGGAATTATTACCGCATGACATACAGGGAGAGGTCATAAGCGTCTATATCGTAAAATCGATTTTTGACGGAATGAAAATGACATGGTAGAATTGTAACCATAGAATACGAACCTAATCGAAGTCCATACATTTGTCTCATACACTATAAGGATAGTGAGGAGAGATATTTTACATCCCAGAGGGGCTATAATTGAAGATACCATTCTTTTTGGTACAAAAGTTCCTATATCAATGGAAAATGTCCTACCTTTGAGTGCGATTTGAACTATTGATTTACGTAATTGGAACCAACTATATTTTTTTACTGTACTTTAGCTGCCCAGGAGGGAAAGTCTTCTCCTGGACCCCCCTTTATCCGTGAAGCCGCTCGTAGCAGCCACTACCACTACTTCTGGCCTTAACAGCTCTCCCTTAGTTGTTGGGGTAGGGTTCACTACAAGAGAGATTATTTACTATAACTCATGAAGATAATAGCAGCAGATTCTCTATATAGTCTTATAGGGGATCAGTCGCTTTTTGCTAGCCCGAAGGCGACCCTTACCCTGCTTTTTTTGATACGGGTAAGGATACCTTATGGACGTTGCTCCCTCTTAGCAACAGTAGTAGCCCCCAGTCAAGAAATAACCTCTCATGTGCGAAATTCTAGAATGGAGTATGACTGTATGTGTGATAGCATCTACTATACCGGGAATATCAATGAACCCAATTCTTACAATTGTTCTAGATACCCTCTTTTAGCTTATAGGCCTATTTCTTAGTTCAAGATCCTTCTTACTAACTTGAATAAAAGAAGCAGTGGATCTGTTCCGTCCAAAATATGAATCGATTCCATGATTATAAATTCATTCCATACCGAACTAGACCAGAATAGGGTTATGTACATTTTATTATTAGAAGGGGTCATTCGAGCGCATGTAAATAGATACCATGTTTACATAATTACATATGGATCCCTACGTCGTTACATTCTATTTAGGTTTAGGAAAGTGCTTAATTGGACATGCTTTTGACATATATGTTGTTATTTGGGTACATCAATTCTTTGGGCTTATATTGATTGAATCGAAAAATAGGATTTATTGTACATTTTTTTGAGATCAAATTTATGTATAGAAAGTTGGTGTAGTTGAAATGCAATGCTAAGATAGATGAGTAGCAATATATTAAATGATATACTAAGAAATGCGTGTATCTATGGAAAGTTGCAGGTGTCGTCAATTGAGGACAAGATAAGAGAAAATCGACTTAGGTGGTTTCGACCAACGTTACCAGAATTTGCCATATGGGTAACGAACTGCATACGCGTGTATCAGGACACTATTCACTGACGATTCGATACGTGGTTTCCACATACCGAAAACAATTTTTGGAGTTACGATGGTTCTCATATGAGATTAGAGGAGCTCTGATGACAATCTTTGAAGAATTAGAGTTTTGAGGCTCTTGAACTCAAGAAGAAGGTTCACTATGTCGCATAAGATCGCAACAGTCTCAAAGTTCTACCCTTAACGGAGTGTGCTATTTAGAAAGGATAAAGGGAAAAAAGAAGATACAGTTCTTTTAGTTAATTTTCAGTTAAAACTAAGAGGAGATGAATTGCTACTTCATGTGGAAAAAAAAAATTATTGCTAAGAAGTCTACAAATAATTAACTTATTTGGTTTTAATTTTTACTATATAATATATACTGTTGCTTATGTGCACCTTAAGAATTGTTTTCCGTCCCGGTTCAACGAGTTGCATTTCAGATAAGCATTTCGAAGGAGCCTACCACCAACGAACTGTGTACCGGGATCCTTAGTATTAACACATTTCTGTTCTCGTTCTGTACTGCATACCGTGGCCCTTAGCGTAACACATACCCGTTCTCGTTTCACGTAATGGAGCACCCCGAGTGTTGAAGTGTTCGTTCTGCGTTCCATGTAACTTTGGTTTGAACATGTGCAACACACCAAATAGATCCTCGCGTAAAGAAGAGTAACAATATAGTAGTTAATGGAGTGCTAGGACTAGAGGTAGGCCTAGAGAACATGGTTTGAAATGTTAAAGAAGGATGTTGATTTTCTTAGTGTTATAGAGCATATGACCCTTATTAGAGCTGAATGGAAGAATATGATTCAAACAAATTACCCCAAGAATGTGGGATAAAGGCTTTGTTGTTGTTGTATGGAATCACTTGGTCATCCTCCTCGAAGCATATCCCGACCAACGCCGAAGATGTTGCTGCTGCCGACCATCATTGCCGATATATAACCTTGTCAGTTGAAGTAGATTTTTCTATTTTTCTTTCTCTGTTGCAAATATTCTTCTATTTTTCTACGATCTTCCATTGATTAGCAAGAGAGGTCTGGAGAGGAAAAGATGAAGTGTTGCCTCTTTTTTCTTTTACAAATGATAAGATTTGGAGAGGAAAGAGGAGTTATATATATATATATATATATATATATATATATATATATATTTGCATCCATGTCCATGTTTGTCTTTAACAATGTGATAGATCTCTTTGTAAATTGACTTAAATATGGTATTGGTTAAATGTTTTTTTATTTTAATAGTCATAAAGAATATATATATTTCTTTGCATTTATAGAGTTTTAGTATAGATAATCAATTATAATTGTCACATTGATGTTATACACATTGTTTGTCGTTTGAAGGTTGAGATATTGAATATATTTCGGTTTACACTGAACACAACAGTTATCTTCCCAAATAAATATGTACTCTGAAATAGTTTCGAACGATTAATAGGGTTTGTTTCTTATCTAAATATAACATCTCAGATAGTTTTTGCTAAAACCACAGGGTTCTTTCTGTACCTATAGCTTGGTAATTCTATGAGCAATATTCTGTACCTATAGCTTGGTAATTCTATGAGCAATATTCTTAATTTTATAAGTTAAGGATCTCTGTACTCCTTTCCTACCACTAATTAACCTACATATAACCTTGTCAGTTGAAGTAACTGCATGTAGGTATTATACTCTCCTGTACAAATTTCTTTTCAGTGCTGTTGTTTGTAGATTTTACCTTATAGAACGTCCCCATCCTTACTAAAATGCAGAAAGAGTATTTATTCAAAGTTCACCCATGTTTCTGTTGTAGGGAGGTACCGGCTTTTGTTATTTCTAAATTTGTTAAGGCTGATGTTTTTAACATAACTTGTGTATGAAATACATTTCTCTAGTAATGGTTATGGATAAGGTTCCTACCTCTTCGTCCCTCCGCTTGTATGCCTCACTCCCCCTATTCCCCATATAAGCACCACCATACACAATACACCCCCACATCCCAATCCCGATAATAAGTATTGTTATTGTCAAGAAGGCATTTGAAAATTTGCATCAAGATTGTCACTGTGAACAAATTAGTAGAGTTATACTACTAGTAGCAACGATCACACTATCGTTATCGGTTTCGGACCCTCCTTATGAGTATCAATGTCGGTAGTTTTGGTAGTTTCAGTAGTTTCGGATCAGAGTGGTCTTGGATCGGAGTTTCGTACTTCTAAGTTTTGGCGAGCCAAAAGATAATAAAACAATATTTTGGAAGATGAAAGAAATATTTGATACATTTGGATATAATCTTATGTACTGATCTAAAAACCGGCCTAGGCGCTGCCCGCCTAGTGCCCTCCCACGTACGACTATGTATGTCTTTGGGTTTTATGGACAATTGCCGCAATTTTCAGCATTTTTAAAAAGCTGTATAGAACTAGGCGGCCTTCTAGGCACTAGGTGCTCAATGTCCGCTTGCCTGCCTAACGCCTAGCACCGTTTACAACCTTGATCTTATGTATTATTTGTTGTTTCTCATTAGTTCTAAATTGAAATATTCAACATTGTTGAATTAAGATATATTGTTCCCCACAAAATATGTAAATTTTGAATGGAATAATGTTATGTAGGATTATTGTGAATTTATAGTGTACAACTTTTACAAATGGTAATAGTTACATTTATCGACCATTTAATTGTCTATTGCTGATCTTCGGCATGATCGAATAATTGTGTTTGTTTTTCAATACCTCTATTTTTTCTTGCTAAAAGGAGCGGGAAAATAGGCAAATTTTCAGTATCGGTGAAGGTGAGTATTTGATTGGACATGCCAAAATCAATACAATACGATCAATACGTATTTGCCTATATTGCGAACCTTCACTGATAGTAGTAGTAGTAGTGAAACAATATCTGCTTTCTGAAATAAGATAACATAATAACAAGTACCAGAAATTAAATGAATAATCAAGTTCTGCTTAAAGGAAGAATCAAACCTAGAAGACATTAAATGAATAATCATGTAATTGTGTTAACATGGTCTATACCATAGTTGCTAGGCTATAAACTATTAAACTGAAACATAAATTGAAAAGACCCTTTTACAACTAAAAATTGCATGATAGTGATGTAATTTTTGAGAGGCTATTCTATTCCAACATTTTTTTTTATTTTCACATGCTGCTTGAAATGAATATGAGTTGGCAAGAGTTTTATAACTTGTACGAGTATTTGGGACCCTCTCCAGACCATGGTACCATGCTTAAACGGGAGCCTGATAGCACTGGGTTCCCTTTATATGGGACTAATATATATATAGACTATAGATAGTCACTACTGTTATACGTAAGCCTTACGTTTTAAATCTTGAATACAGAATCTGTTTGCATACGTTTTAAATCTTGAATACAGAATCTGTTTGCATACTAGACTCCTAGTTATTTAGATTATAGTATGCATTTTATATATACCCATGATAGGTTACTAGAATGCACTCACTCTCTTGCTCGTCTCTGTTCTCAATTGCGTATTTCAAGTACCACAGTTTTTGGTTAGCATCTGCCTTAGCTAGCTAAATGTGCCTTTCGGGTTAGCAGGTCTACGGTTTGAGCCTTAGCTTTCTAAATGTCCCATTCGGATCTTCGACAAGGTAGTCAAAGGCGCGAGGCACACTCGAGATGAAAATGGTCCATATCGTCCGAGGCGCAAAATGTCCGAACGAAGCGAGGTGCAAAATAAAAATAATAAAATATACATAAATAAATAAATTAATTAGTAATGTAAGAAATAAAAATATACATATTAAACCAACAAAAACATGTTAAAAAATAACCAAGTGAACTAGCAGAGCAACACTAGCAGTCAACAACTAACAAGAATTATATTCTTCCTACCATGTTTTTAGTATATTTTAGTTTTTCCAGTTCAACTGTAGCCAACTTTGACAACCATGGAAAGGGCTACCTCTCTCCCACCTGTATGTCGTAAGGTTATATACCTGTCTCAAAGTTTTTGAAAAAAAACACACACAAGGCGTGCCTAGACGTGCCTTTTCTTGGTTGCACCTTGAGGTGCGCCCAGAGAAGTGCGCCTTGCATTGTGCGGTGCGAGGCGCAGCTGATGCGCCTTGCTGCCAGGCGCACCCTTGACTACAATGGTCTTCGATGTCCTTAACATGCTGCAATCTTGGGATAGGACTTTCGTGTCACATAAGTATGCTTTTCGGACTCGAGCCAATTCTTCTTTGTTATCAGATGTTGCATTGACCACTATACTCAAACCATGTGACTGTACATTGTCATGTGCCACATGCAGTTTTTGTATGCCCATGATAGGCCAACATCTATTCATTAGTTTTGTAAACATTGCGAGATTTTGGAATTGCAATTAGTAAAAGAGAAATGAAGAACATGATATTGACTAGAAGGATTAGATGGGATATGATCCTTATGATTACATTTTAAAGATGATTTAAAGGTAATTAACTTTTTCTAAGAGCTGTAGTATATTTAGGTAAGCACATATCACCATTATTCTAAAAATCGGCCTAGGCGGCCGTCTAAGCGCTAGGTGTCCGGTGTCCGTCGATGCCCGCTTAGGTGCCCACCTACTACTCGATCTCCGATTATGCATGTTTTTGGATTTATGGACTTTTTCTACAATTTTCAGTAGATTTTTTAATCAACCAAGTAGAAGTTCAGTTGGTGGAATCCATCTAATCTAGTAGCTTTTGACTATGAGCCCAGCCCACCCCCCCCCCCCCCCCCCCCCCCCCCCCCCCCCCCCCCCCCGCGCGTTTTTGATAGATAGCTTACAATATTGAAGAATTTCTTTTGTGCCCCCAAGGAGACTTTCAAATATTTGATGGACTGGTGCTATATGATGTGGGCTCGATAAGTTCAGTTGTTGCAATTGGACAAGAAAAGCTGTAAGCTTCACATAGTCTTGTGATTTTCTCTTTCTTTGGCTTGATCGCAGGTTCCTATTATTTCAGTGAGATAGATTAGGCTTGGCGAGAAAGAGGTATTCGCTAGTTCCGAATCTCCGTCTTCATTTTCCTTCTTCGGCACTCCCAGATCAGTTTGGGAACCGCAGGCATCTCGGTGGGCTAGGCACCTTGTGCCCGCCCGACTAGCGCCTAGCGCCTTTTACAACCTTGCATATCACGTTTCCTTGTTTTATTTTAATTTTTGACTTATTTTTTCTCAAGAATGCTTGGTCTGTAGGAGTTAAAAGATAATTGCTGCAACTCTTTCCAGATTTCTGTGATATAGAGACAAAGGAAATAATTCTGGATACCAGATGCATTCTGGAATGGCATACATTTACAACACTAAAATTATGTCGATCGAATGAACTTGAATGGTTTCTGCTAGAGATTGGGGATTATGGAAATATAGTATTGTAGATGTATACCAGTTCCCAAGTGCATTGCATCTGGTACCCAGAATTGTTTCTCTTGTCCGTATGAGCCATATGATTCCTACAGGAGATTAGCATGTGGATATTAAATTGGCCCTAAATTTTATTTGGTATATCAAGCTATGTTGTACTCGGCGCTAGGCGAGGCGACAGTAGGCCCGCCCCGCCTAGGCGCCGCCTAGGCGTCCATCCAGAATTTTGGACAATTTTTTTCTGCAGTTGCAGCACCAGGCAGAGGTGCAGGGCGACAGTAGGCCCGCCTCGCCTAGGCGCCGCCTAGGCGTCCATCCAGAATCTTGGACAATTTTTTTCTTCTGCAGTTGCAGCACCAGGCAGCAGTAGAAGTAGGCAGGAGCAGTTGCAGTTGTGAAGGAGATTACCTGGTCGAGTGGTCTGTGGCCTCTTTCTCTCTCTTTTTCTTTGGCTTTTTCTAAGGGCACCACACAAATTACTTGGGGCTATCCCAAAAATTTTGGAAAAAATTACAAGTTTGCCATCAAATTTTTTTACTTGGGGCTAGTCCAAGAAATCATATAAATAGCAACTTCATTTTATTTTCCTACTCTTCTTCTCTCTCTCTACTCTTTCCTTCTCTACTCTTTTCTTCTCCTAATAATTTCTAGGTCATAAAATTGTAAACCCTAACCCAAATTTTCTCCCAACCAAGGCATTGTGAAGATTTAGGATGCAAATTTTTGTTATAGTGTCATCGACTTCTTCCGTTAATGGGTATGTCATCTAATTAATATATTTGTAGACTTTCCAACAATAATTTCACATATATATAATGATTTATATGTGTTTAATTTAGAAAAAAAGAACATGGAAGAACCCGGGTCATCGAATGTAGTAGACTCTCGTCCCGATATGTCCGAAGAACACATTCTTGCTTCGGATGCACTCTTGGTAAGCAAATTTTAACATTCATGTCGGGTGAAATTCGGGGTTGTGACATACAGGACTGCCACTACTCTGGTAGTCCACCTCTACATACAGGACTACCCAAACAGCTGCAGTCCTTTAAAACTTGAGGACTGCCAGAGTGGTGGCAGTCCTGATTATTGCAAGGACTGCCAGAGTGGTGGCAGTCCTTATTATTGCAATGACTGCCAGAGTGGTGGCAGTCCTGATTATTGCAAGGACTGCCTTGCCCTCTGCAGTCCTACATTTTGGCAGCAGTTTGCACATTTTTGGTGTTGTGTTATTTACTTTTATTAACTTTAAGTTATATTGTAGGACTTATCATCTTCCGGTATCGAGATAGCTGCTCCAATTGGCGTCGATGTAGGCCATTTATTCTTGACCGATATGTGTTTTGAATCATACGAAGGTGCGCTAAATTGGTGCCGAGAAGTTGGACGGGCAAACAACATAGTTCTTGTGATATCTAGATCGGCCCGAAACCGTCCGGGACAACAAACTACGGTGGTTTCATGTGAACGAGGTGGTGTGTTCAGAAGCCATAAGAAAGATAAAGAAGTTATCCAAAGTAAAGTTTCAAAGAGAAATGTTGGAACGAGAAAATGTGGTTGTCCATTCAAAATCTATATTAGAAAGGATGAAGAAGCGAAGTGGACAGTCCAAGTCATGAATGGAATCCACAACCACGAGATTGTCGAAACACTATTGGGTCATCTGTATGTCGGACGGTTGAACAATACGGAGAAGAAGATAGTCGAAGACTTGTCCACTTCCGGAGTTGCACCGAGACAAATATATTCCGTCATACGACATGAAGATGAGAAGAACAAGTCTACAATGAAGTCAATATACAACGCCCTATCTTCTTCTAACGCCATTCGGTCTAAATCGAGAATGTCGATGCAAGAAGTGCTGAAGTTGCTTGGAGATAATCATTATATTGAGCACCATAGAAGACATCCCCAGAGCAATGAAGTCATTTCAATCTTTTGGGCTTATCCCGATTGCACACATTTGGCTCGGCCTTTCGCCGACGTGTTAGTTCTTGATTGCACGTACAAGACCAATAAGTTCAAGATGCCTCTCTTTCATGTTGTCGGCTTCACCTCTACATGGAAAATATTTTCTGTTGCTTTTTGCTTCATGAAGAGTGAGAAAGTTGAAGACTACACATGGGCGTTGGAGAAACTGAAAACACTTTACACCGGTCAGAGAGAGCCCTCTGTTTTTATTACCGACAGAGAGTATGCTCTAATTAATGCTATTCGGATTGTGTTTCCTCAAGCGGATACATTGCTATGCACTTTTCATGTAAATCGTAATATACAATCC
Organism: Iris pallida; assembly: GCA_029216955.1. NCBI lineage: Eukaryota > Viridiplantae > Streptophyta > Magnoliopsida > Asparagales > Iridaceae > Iris > Iris pallida. The sequence goes on along the minus strand of JANAVB010013999.1, from coordinate 14,553,008 downwards.
CAATGTAAGTTGACGTTCGGAAAAGTGGATGGTAAACTTGACATGCAAGTTTTTGACGAATTCAATCATGATTGGAATTGTGTATGGCGAGCCAGTACGATAGACCGTTACGATGCTGCATGGTACTTGTTCAAGGAGAAGTGGGAGGGGAGGGAGCCGGCATGCATTTCTTACATCAAAGATACATGGCTTGAACCGCACAAAGAACAATTCGTCTTAGCATGGACGAATGTGGTGAAGCATTACGGTACGACAACTACCAACCGTGTCGAAGGAGCACACAGTATTAAAGAGGCATTTAAAGTCATTCCCAGGCAACTTTGTTTCGGTTTGGCAAGCGATACATCTATCAATAGATCGGACGGTGAACGAAATTAAGGCATCATTTGAGATGAGCTTAAATATTGTCAAGCATGAGCATAGAAAGGAAGTCCTCTTGGATTCTTTAATGCGTGTCATTTCTCACAAGGCGTTGGATTTTATATTTGAAGAGATTGATAGGTCAAAGTTTGTCGGCTTTGATCCTCAGGTTTGCGGGTGTGTACATCGACATACACTGGGCCTCGTGTCCATGAGATTAATTCATATCGTCGTCAGTCCATTCCTATTCCAGTAGTTGCTGTCGATGAACGTTGGAGGCAGTTGTCTATAATGTCCGTAGTGAAGACAGACGGTGATTTCTTCTCTTTGCCACAAGTGAAACTTCTCCACGCACGGTGGTGTGCCTCAGTAGGAGCAGAGCGGGAGTGCATTGAGGTTAAAATCCAAGAACTTGCATGTCCGGTGACTACTAGAATGCATGAGCCGTCCGTTATTTCCAATCCTAAGGGCAGGCCTCAAACAAGAATGAGTAGTTCACATAAGAGAAGGCTTGAGTCAACTAAGAGAGATCCATCATCCTTTGAGCATATTGAACGAAGCTTAGAGCAAGCTTCGCCTGCACGGAAGAGCAAGCTTATCATTCGCCGGATAAAGAAGAAAACGGATATTGCAAACGAAGATACTGTGGATAGACAAACGTTGGGTTTGTATATCCACAGTTTTCATCCTGAGATTCGCAGTTACATCTGGTCTATTGTTGATGTCCCGGGGGATGGTTATTGCGGATTTCATATGCTTGCAATACATCTCGGTTATTATGACAAAGACGGATGGAGGCAAGTGAGGCAGGAGCTGTACGAGGAATTAGAGAGTCGTCTTCCATTATACTCTCGCATCCTAAGCGAAGAAATAGTTACAAGTTTGTTGACAAGTATTCCTTGCACTAACAGTGTTACCGGGCCAGACCACTACATGTCCGTCCCGTCTGCCTTGTATTTATTTGCTAATCGGTACTGGATCCCTGTTGTACTTTATTCGGCGGGGATTCACAATACTTTTTTTCCGATGTGCGCTCCTCCGGCGGAGCACAGACAAACTAATCTATGTACTATAGGTCAAATCAAAGATCATTTTGTCATGCTAAGGATGATCGGTCATTTTTCGATTCTTCCACCTACAACAGTTTGGTATAAACTAGCACCGGGAGAAGTGAAGTCCTGGACCAAACCTTTTGATCATCAAATCAATCATTGTAGGAAACTGTTGAAGATGGAGGAGCCAAGAGACTTACCGGTTGGCCACTACGACGTCGAAATCGACTGAATGAAATTTTCACATTTTGTATATGGATGACCTATTTTGTAAACATTAAAGTATATCATTTTGAAATGTGAAGTCAAATATATGTTTTTTGTTTTTTACTTTTTCCTGTCTGCTATACGTGTGAAGTCAAATTTCATGTGCTTGCATTATGTGTGCAATATGTACTTGTGTAAAATACTAGTGTCCATTTTTTACTTTTTCCTGTTTTGAACACATACACAGTGAGTTTTGATCAGGACTGCCAGACCACTGGCAGTCCTCATTCACTCTGGCAGTCCTGATTCACATTAGGACTGCCAGTGGTCTGGCAGTCCTGATCAAAACTCAAGGACTGCCAGACCACTGGCAGTCTTGATTCACATTAGGACTGCCAGTGGTCTGTTCAGTCCTGACCAAAACTCATTGTGTGTGAGTTTTGAACAGGACTGCCAGACTACTGGCAGTCCTGATTCACATTAGGACTGCCAGTGGTCTGGCAGTCCAGATCAAAACTCACTGTGTGTGAGTTTGATCAGGACTGCCAGACTACTGGCAGTCCTCAATTCACACTAGGACTGCTAGTGGTCTGGCAGTCCTCATCAAAACTCACTGTGTGAGTTTTGAACTCACACACAGTGAGTTTTGATCAGGACTGCCAGACTACTGGCAGTCCTGATTTACATTAGGACTGCCAGTGGTCTGGCAGTCCTGACCAAAACTCACTGTGAGTTTTGAACTCACACACAGTGAGTTTTGATCAGGACTGTCAGACCACTGGCAGTCCTGATTCACATTAGGACTGCAAGTGGTCTGGCAGTCCTGATCAAAACTCACTGTGTGTGAGTTTGATCACAACTTAAACATATAATTTACATCACAACTTAAACATAGTGTGAACGAGGACTGCCATGTTAAACATCACAATTTAAACATCACAATTTAAACATAGAATTTACACATACAAATTAAACATCACAATTTAAACATATTGCCAACAAGTTAAACATCCAATTGACACACTCTAGGAAGGTGCTCCTGATAACGTGGGTTCAGCTCACCCCGCTTGAGCATCAGAAAGTGCTCGTATATCCATGCCTATACAATTTGTAAATGAATAGTCAGTAAATTAACAACAAAATCTAGCTAGTATATTAGTTTAAAATGTTAGAAATTTTCTTACATGGAGTAGAGTCTGGCATCCCGCCATGGTCTTGGTTCCGACACGGGATGCTATACCAAGCTCGCGGTAAAGATTAGCAAGTATACTGCTGCCCCAGGATATGGCTCCTACGTCGTCTATAACAGATAGGTTCGCAAGATACCTAGCATGTATAGAGGTTCCTGACTTGTCTGGAATGACGACCGATCCAAGTATGAAGAGCATGTATGCCCGGGCCACCCTCTCAACGGTTTCATCATCTGCCTCATGTGGGCCTTTGAAATTCTCTACCAACCATGACAGAGAAATTTCGTAGGACTTCTTGAAGCCCGGCAGGGTTGTAAAGGTAGTGGCCTCCACCCCAAAGTTCTCTTCTACAAAATCAACTATACGATCGTACCACTCGAGATCCTTCTCAGTACATAAATATTCATTTGTCATGGCGCGTCCCTCCACCGGCAACTCCAGTATCTGATATACGTCGTCCAGGGTAATGGTCAACTCCCCGGCTGGGAGATGAAATGTGTTGGTCTCCGGATGCCATCTCTCCACAAAGGCCGATATGAGAGCACTGTCCTGCGTCTTGTAGGCATATCTAGCCAAATTTTGTAGACCGGTAGGAAATATTTTGCTCTGGACGTCCTCGGGTAAATGGTTAAGAGACCAGGCAACACCCTTCTTCCCGTGGCTCACGGCCCTAAGAATATGACAGCTCTCCTGTATATCGTACAAGATAATAAAAATACGATTATGAAATACATATATATATATATATATATATATATATATATATATATATATATAAACGGAAACTTACAAACATAATATACATACCGGATTCTTCCATATTTCATAAGCAATGTGGTTGTCGAACGACAACAACATTGAGCAACCCGGCGGACGGACATGCTCCTCCTCCTCAGAAGGATCGACATCGGCCGAACGAACAGGATCCTCAGAAGGACCGGCACCGGGCGTACGGACAGGATCCTCAGAAGGATCGGCACCAGAACCACCTCGTCCTAGAATTTGGCTGATAGGTACGTCGTCGTCGTCATCGGAAGAAGACGGAGGACTAGGAGGACCTCGTTGCTTCGAACGAGAATGGGGGTATGGTTGTTCCCCTTGTCGCTGCGGTTCTAAAATTCTGATTGGTCTCTCACGAGGACGAGGCCGCTTACTACGTTTCCTGCGCAAGGATGCGGTAGGGGGTCGCTTTCTTTTGGGAGCGGTCACAGGACTACAGGACAACATAGGGTTAGTATTATAGGGTTAGAGTCATTAAATAATGGATGTAAATGAAATTGTGAAATTAGCCTTCAGGACTGCCATGCTCCTGGCAGTCCATCATTCTTTCAGGACTGCCAGAGAGATGGCAGTCCTGTTTTATAACAGGACTGCAAGGCTTCCTGCAGTCCTGTTTTATAACAGGACTGCCTAATGCATGGTAGTCCACTTTGGCAGTAGGGCTGCCCGTTCTTCGGTAGTCCTTAGGGATGACGACCAGCCGAACAGCAGTTTCGTGTTCTAGGTTACGTTTAAACGGAAAAAAGGAGATTTTCGATTTCGAAATGTACTTTGAATTGTTCTAACCTAATTTATAATAACATTTAAGAGATTTTTCAAAGATTCGAAATGTACTTTGAAATGTAGAATAAATTATACAATAATTAGGAAACATACCTAGCTTGTGATGAGGGTTTCTTCTTCGGTGCCATTGATGATTTTCGAAGAGTAGGATTTTGGAGAGAGGGTTTTGGAGAGTAGGATTATGGAGAGAGGGTTTTGAAGAGTAGGGTTTTGGATAGTAGAGGGTTTTGGGGAGAGGGTTTTGAAGAGAGAATTTTTTTTATGAAAATGAAATGAAAGAGAGGGTTTTGGGGGGGGGGGGTGGTGGGATAGCCCCAAGTAATTTTCGGGACGTCCCTAGTAAAAGTTCCTCAAACCTGGGCCGTCCCCTAGTAAGTGATAGCCTATAGCAATTTGTGTGGTGCACTTAGAAAAAGCCTTTTCTTTTTGGTCGAGTTGGAGCAGTCGCCTCTGTGTTTTTTTCTTTTCTTTTTCTGCAGCATATTATCGGGTCCTGCAAAAAAAACCCTAAAGCCTGATAAACTCACGACTGCCTAGGCGCCCTGTGGACTACCTCTGGTCGCCTCCAAGCGCCCGCCTAGGCGCGCCTAAGCGCCCGTTGCCCGCAAAGGACTTTTTCTCCGTGGGTCGAAGCAACCTTTCCCATACCTGCACGCCTAGGCGTCGCCCATACAACTTAGATATCAAGGGAGTTCATATTAAGGAGTTTACATTTTAATTGGCTTCACATGACAATAATATCTTTCAAAAACTCGGGCATTTGAGCTACTTTCGCTTTAAGAGTTGTTAAAGATTTCTTTTGGAATGGAGGGTATAGAAGAAAATAGTTCTCTATCTTCTTTTTGTGTGTATATGTTTTCTTTTTTTTCTCTTGGGCCGATGGGTGGGGGGTGGGTATTTGTTCTTGCACATTTTGCAATGTGTTTTGTGGTGGAGTCACTTGACTTTGGATTTAGTTTAACCGAGGAAACTTTTCTCAGATGATGAATTGACAATCTTTATTCAAGTATGCTACTCAGTTGATCTGACGATATTATAGTATTATAGCAATTTCAGATGGTCTTCATTGTCTAAATATTTCTCTTTATCCTCCAATAACTCCCTTTTATTGAATGCAAATAAATTTAGCTTGCGTTTTACGCATCTTCTGCAATTTAATCATTGTTACACCCAATTTTCAGGAAGAAAAAGGTGACTTCCTGCTGGAGAAGGTTTATCAGTCCTTTAATGTGGAGGTGTCAATGGTTAGAATTGCGTATGCATGAACTACACTCCCAAGCTTCAATATATGATAAGGAACTTGCAGGATATAAGCGTGAAAAGCAGTTGCAGTCAAAAATGATAGAATTAGATGATTCTGTCTCTAGATCAGTGCCTCTGACTTGTCAAAGTCACAAAAAGCGAGCCATGAGGAGGAAGAAAAGAAAAAGAAATGAAGACACTGTGGATATATCATCATATATGGCTAGCCACAACATATTCTCTTATTATGGTACACACTTTTTGTTTATATGCTGTTTTGCTTCCTAATATAAGCCGTGTACTTTTAACAATAGCCCCCTCCAATTTTCTGCAGAAAATAGAAAATCTGAAACAGATGGTCATTCAATTGATGATGATTGTGGTAATCAAGGTATGCAAGCTTTCTTATATAAACTAAGTCAAACTAGAACTTATGTTATGGTTATAATTGGTGTAGTTTGGTGCTGTTTTCTATCCTCCAGTTAAGATTTCTAAACTTAAGGTTGGTTTAAAGAAAATTAAAACTGGAAGTGTAGGACATGACATTCTTACTGAGGCTCAAAATCGTTTAGGACCGAAACAATTGATGTAACTAATTTATCAACCAAATTCTAAGGGCTAGGAATTCCCGCTGAATGAAGATGCAGTAATGTATACTTGTATACGAAAACAAGGAAGATATACAGAGCTACTATCGAGGAATCAACACGTGCATACAGGCACAAACACACAGAGGGACAACGTCTCATCTGTAGTAAATGGCATTTTAGAAGATGTATGACATTCTCTTCCTGGACAGTAAACCAGTTAGTATGTGTAACAATATGTAATTTACACATAACCAATCAATCAGTCTGATTGACGTTAGCACCAACGGAACACTTTTTCTCCAGAATGATAATCATATTTGTTTCTTGCATCATTATCAACTGTCTGCAGTGGATGAGAACATGAAAGGCACTGATGATCATGAATGGTTAGTACGCGGCTGCAAAGGTGGCGATAATTCTTTAGAGCAAATATTTTTCAACATTGAAGCACTTCAGTCTCGAGTTCTCAAGCTAAAGAGTCAACTCAGCAAGGTGATAAGCAGAAATTCTAGGGACATCACTTCAACGGCAGGCAACTTTTTTCATGGAGACCCACCAAATAGCTATGCTCAAAGCCATAGTTGCTCTCCTGGGAACAATGGAGACATTTTGCCTCGCCAACATACATCTGAGTATGAATTGGAAGATATTACTGTGCCTGGAAGTGCAGTTTCGAGCTATGGCGATGCTGCAGACATTGATATAATTGAAAGTACCACAGGGATCCTATCGGCTGCCAATATCCCCCTAAATCAGCATCAACTGGGAGTTTCATGCATGGATGTAAGTCTTACTGCTTATCTGATTAATATGTTGTTTATCCCAATGTTAATGGAATCCACCATATAGGTGGCGAACTACGTTCCAGTTTGCAGTTTGCACATACCGAAACACGGTGCACTGGCGAATTGGTATGTGGAAACCACGATTCGTTTACCTAAACCGGTGACCTAATATATGGATTTGCCTTGTTTAAGGCTCTTGACACTCAAGAAGAAGAAGAAGAATGTTCACTATCTCGCATAAGATTGTAACATTCTCAACGTTCCACCCTTACTGAAGGAAGAGTGCAATTTAGCAAGGATAAAGGGAAAAGATATAGTTCTTTTAGTTAACTTTCAATGAAAGTTTTAGAGATGATGACTTGGTCCTTTTTTCCTTGAAAAAACATTATTGCTAAGTAGTTTGCAGATAATGCACTTATTTTGGTTTAATTTTTTATTATATAATATATCATATCGCACGTGTGTCCCTAAATTCCATGTTCCGTTTCAATGTACCGTGTTACAGATAAGCATTTTCCAAGCAACCAACCCCAACATACCATGTACCGGGACCACAGCCTGCACCCATTTTCATTCCGTGTATCAGAGCGTTCTAGGTAACCTTGGTTTATCCATGGGGGACTTTATGAATTAGAGTTTGCAGCTTAAACTCTTTATTCATTTCTTGAAATTTTAATTTTGAGGTCTGGATGACAACTTTGCTTCTTCTCTTTAGCGTATGGAATTTATACACTCGGAACCTAGGTTGCATAGCACGGACACGAATCGGGATAAGGACAAGATACTGGTTCAAAATATGACATCCTCTAGAAATTTAGGGTACCGTTACAACATTGATGCGATGCACATAATAGAATATCTTTGTACTTATGTTATATCTAAAATAATATCTAGATTTATGCATGTCATGAATAGTACATAGGTTCAAAAAGTTCTAGAAGGCTCTCCTGCAAGGAAATGCTACTTTCCATATCTTGGCCATGTTTCGCAGGATCACGAATATGCCAAACCAATATCAAGCATGTCTTGGGGCTGGAGCCTAGACATGACTAGCCCTTATCTGATAAGCGTGTTGAGGAAGTATTGTGTTGGATACATGTCAGATGCAGGTATGGACACGGATATGGTCCTCTGGAGGGAGTATCAGTGCGATAGAGCGATATAGCTGGGAAATCGAGACATGCTTGTCCATTTTCACATTTTGTGCCTCCATGAGTTCAAGATGTCTAAGAAAGGTCCAACGTAATGAATGGGTATTTAAACATTTTAATGCAAGTCTCCCTTGGTCCAAATATGGATATGACGATATCTATATAGTAGGAAATTGGACATATGCATATTTCTTTTGACACCTCATTAAAATGACAAGTTATGTTTTTGGGATTAATCATGGTTGCCAGTGGCAGGGAATGGGAACTTGTCTAGTCTCAATGGTATTTTGATTCCGCCTATCTTCTCAACTTTTTAAATCAATACCATATCTGTCACGAGCAGTAAGGAAATAGAATAGCAAGGGCTGATATTGGCAGTTTAATGTGGTAAAGCTAACATGAAATAATGCTGTTGACTCATCCTGTTGTCTGCAGATTGCTGATGGTATCCTGATAAACAATCAGGCAGCTGATGAAGAACTTCAGAATTTCGAGGTCAGCCATGTAACAGAGAAACCCCAAGTAGTAAAGGAAGAAGCTCAGTCCTGCTCTGAAGATGATAGCACAGATCCAAAGGTCTTGGTGGAAGAACCAGATCCTGAAAGAGAGATTGACATTGTGCGACAACCACCAGTCCCAAAAACCTACACTGGAAAAAAGAGGGGACGGAAACCCAAGAAGAAGCGAGGTGGATCTGTGGCCGGTTATAGGAGCGAGAGGCTTCAAAAACGAAGGCTTAACTAATGGACACCTTTCTACTCGAGTCTTTTCAAGTGTTTGTTCATAAAATTTAGTCGTGTCCAGAGTTTATTTTTGTTACTACAACTTGCTAGTGGTTGGTCATTCCTTTCTCCCAAGTATGCTAATCATATACTGTTAGCTGCTTATAATAGGAATAGATGAAATTATTGTATAGTACATTTAAACCATTTTTCCCGTCTTTTTTTTTTGTCTGAGAAAGTGCAACATGAGATCGTGTGTGATGCCAATGAAATATATATATATATATATATATATATATATATATATATATATATATATATATATATATATATATATAGTCAATGTCAATGCCAATGCCAATGATCCTCTAGTCTAGTGGTAATGGTGAGACATGCGGCCCCGAGTGGTCAGGAGATCGATTTCTAGTGGGGGACGTTTGCCACAACCATTAGTTCAAATATATATATATATATATATATATATATATATATATATATATATATATATATATATAAGAGTGATGTAGAACCACCCGAGTGGTTTATGTTTGGGTGTATATATATATAGTGTACAATCTGGAGCTGCTAGCTCCACTTTCTTACTGGGAAGCATTGAAGGCAAGCATTGAAGTAGAAACACATTAAGGTACTCTTGCGCTGAAGCATTCGTGTTCGGGTAGACGTCTGTACAGTGAACAAAATGCAAATTGACGTCAAATATCTGTCTTGGGACTAGTTTATCACCCCTGGTGGAAGTCGAGTATATAACCAATGTTCTTTTAATGATGAGCGATCTGCATTTTATGATAGAAACATGCCCATGTGTTGTAAAATATAGACTGCTGCATAATAGGGCAGCTCCGGTTTCTTTACACGGTGGAATGAGGTATCATCTACATTTTTTTCCTGGGTACATTTGCTACATGTTAATACATCATGAAGAGGTAGGTCTTGACCCTGTAAAAAGAACTTAAATCCTAATTGATAAGCTATATTGTGGGTGCGATCTTATCAGGTATCTCTATTCTAGAATGTTTTTTACAAAAAAATTTCGTGTAGAGTATAGAAGTTTCTGAAATTATCCTCAGAAAACAAAGTTCGTAAAATTTACAAAGAAACAACAAAAACGACTATAGTAAGGACGTATTCATTGAAAATAGTAATTAATTTCTTTTGAATCAATGAATAGGGCATATCCGTGCACAAAAACACTCTTCCGTGTTTCCTTTATATATATATATATATATATATATATATATATATATATATATATATATATATATATAAAAAAATATATATATATATATATATATATATATATATATATATATATATATATATATATATATATATATATATAAGCAGGGCGACCTGGCGATTGCTCGAACCCTAGGGGGTCCCTCACGTGGGACCCCGACGCTGCCGGCGGCAAGACCAGCGGCGGTTTGGCCGGGGCGGGCCGGCCATGGGTGGTGCGGTGGCAGGCGGAGCGGAGGCAGGCGGTGGCAACGTGGGAGGTGGACGCGTGATGACTGAGAAGGGGTCTGCCATTGGCGGAGGCGGCGCAGGCGGAGGCGGCGTTGGCGGGGGGCGGCGGTCCGACCAGAGCAAGCGGGCCGGCCATGGCTGTCGTGGGAGGCTCGTCGACGGCGGGAAGCTCCACGGCCCAAGGGGTGGGCTGGCCCCAGTCGGATCCACTGGATCTCGAATATTCCAACCTGGATCTGGATCTCGACCTCAAGACGGACAGCTGGATGGAGGGGGATGGACGACGGTTACTCGGCGCCGAAACGGAAAGGCAGGAGGAAAGGAGGGTAACGTTCAGACCCCCTTGCGGCCACGTACCTCCTTTGATAGGAGGGCAGGGGAGGGGATGAGACCGCGGAAACCGGCGAATGTGTCCGGGATCCCCTCCCGGGGGGCGTCTGGTGGTGGCGGGAGTATAGCTGGGTGGCGACCTAAACTGGCTGTGGCGGATAAAGGGAAGGGCAAGACGGTGGACTTGGGAGGTCAGGGGGCTACGCCTTCTCCAACATCGGTCCCCCTACGGGCTCAGGAGACGATCCCTCGCCCTGTGGGCAATTCGTGGGTGGACATATGTAAGCCAGGGGGACGAAAAGTCCCACAACCATGTTGTTTGTTCCCCCTAAGAAAGTGGGAAGTGGTTTCAGGGCCACGTTCCTTGCGGAGGAGATTGCTCAGGTGACGACGTTCTGGGAGAATACATTGGTCCTATATGTGCTGGGGAACAAACCCTTCTATGGGCAGATACGGACGTATGCGACGCGGGTATGGCAGCCGAAGGGGAGCATGGAGTTCTTTGCAAGGGAGAACGGATTCTTCTACGTGAAGTTCGGGCTCGCAGACGATGTTACCAGAATCCTCCAGGGTGGGCCATGGACGTTCGACGGGAGGCTTATTATCCTGAAAGAGTGGACTTCGGACCTGAAATGTGAGAAGAAAGTCCTCAATGCTATCCCGGTCTGGATCCACTTTTCGGAGTTTTTGGTGCGATATTGGAGCATTCCATTGCTCATGAGACTTGCTAGTCTGGTGGGCAGGCCGATTAAGGCAGATGATGCCACAGCCTTCCGTTCGAGGCTGATGTATGCGAGGATGTTCGTAGAGATCCAGGCTGGAGGGGAGCTGCCGAGCATAGTAGAGTACGAGGTTCCTTTGGGTGAGGTCTTATCTCATAGATTGGAGTATGAATGGGTGCCTCCTACCTGTTCACTTTGTGCATATTTTGGGCACTTTGATAGCTCCTGCCCGTCTGGAAGATTGCAGAGGGGGTCTGCCACGGCTACTACTGATACTCCTGGACCCTCTCAGGTGATGGCGTCTACACCCGGGGATGACATAGAGGGATAGCTTATGCGGGAGGGAGATCAACCGATGGAGGAGGCTAGGGGTCAGAGCCTACCCATCTTGTCTGCGGCGGCTCCTCCTGGTGGCGCTATGGTCGTCTTCTCGACGCAGAGGAGCATGGTCACCAGAGGCATGGTGACTTCGGAAATAGAGGGGCATGGAGTTGGCGGATCGGCTAGTGAGCAAGTTTACAGCAGGAAGAGGCGTGCGGGCCCTCTGCGGGATGATCCTCTAAACGGAGGGAGGGGTCACTTCCCTGTTGGGAGAGGAGCTCTGTGTTGACAATCCAGCATGGGCCCTGATGCTTACTCAGTTTTCCATCCAACATGTCCCTACAGTTGAGGTGGAGGAGGATAAAACAGAGATGGAAGTGGTACCTCCCCCGGGTACCAGTTCAGGTGACGTTCAGGGGGACCCCTCACTTAATAATTAATGACGATTATAGTCTAGAATGTGAGGGGTGCGTGCTCACTAGGGAGATGGAGGAAGATTTGTGGAGTTTTGCATAGGGAGAAATGTGATATCTCTGTGCTGCTGGAAACCAAGATTAAAGGGAATAAGACCCTTGTCCGTTGGACACCCAATCATTGGGACTAGATTCACAACTTGGCTCTCTGCGACATGGCAAGGATCTGGGTCAGATGGAGCTCGAAGTGCTGGGTTGGGGACTTGATCTTGATGTCGGAGCAACTGATTGCCATCGTTTTCACGAACAAAGGTGGCTTTTGGTTCTTATTGGGAGCGGTATACAACCACAACGACAGGAGACGTCGGGAGATCTTATGGCGTGACATTGCTAGAGTGGCGTCCGTTGCTGTTTCCTCTCACCTCCCCCTCCTTCTGATGGGTGACTTCAACGCTCTTCTACACAGAGGAGAGAATATGGGTGGCAGACCGGTTCCAGATCCGATATTACATGATTTACAGAGTTGCCTTCTCCAGTCGGGCCTTCAGAGTCTATCTCGCTCGGGTTATATCTGGACCTGGCATAACAAAGTAGTCAGGAACAGGGTGGCTTGTCAGTTGGATAGGGTCCTGGGCAACGGGGAGTGGTTCCGCCGCTTCCCTCACTCTCTGGCGGAGGGGTTGGCCGCTGGAACGAGTGATCATTCTCCTATCAGGTTTGGATTCACTTCCAGCCCTTCTGTGCGGTCACGTCCCTTCCGGTACAACAACAACTAGTTTCTCTCAGAGGGTTACTCAGAGGCGATTACGGAGGGTGTTGCTCATCAGGTTGTGGGGACTGCTCAGTATCAGATGGTACACCGGCTTAAGTACACAAAGAAGGCACTCCGGACTTGGGTAAAGAGTTTGCCTAAGTCCTCTCTTGAAGATAAGGAGGTGGAGCTTCGGGCCATCCAGCATTCCATGCAATCTGACATGTTAAATGGGGACCTTGCGGCTAGAGAGAAGGAGCTGATTGGGAAAGTCAATACTCTGCGGCTTCAAAAGAAGATTAGTGCGGCTCAGCGCGCTAAATGCTCTTGGCTTAAGAATGGCGACCGATGTACCAAGTTCTTCTATGATGTCATTCGCACCAGACAACATCGGAACACCATTTCTCAACTACTTGATACCGAGGGTAATCTGATCGGGGAGCCGTCCAAGATCTCAGGAGAGGCGGTCAGGTACTACTCTGAGTTATACTTTCAGACTGACTATCTTTCTGTGTTCCCAGAAGTAGTTATGAAGAGATTGGTGACTCCATATGGGAATAGCCTCCTACTTGCCCCTGTCACTATGAAGGAGGTGGAGGCCATTATCAAGAAAGCAGACCCCAATAAAGCTCCTGGCCCGGATGTATTTAGCAGTGGGTTTTACAAGCGCCACTGGAATATTCTGAAGGTCCCGATTCTCGAGACGGTCCAGGAGTTCTTCTCTGAGAGGAAGATGCTGAAGGAGCTGAATCACACTTTTCCGACCCTAGTACCAAAGAAGGAGGGGGCGACATCGTTGGCGGACTTTAGGCCTATTGCGTGTTGTAATTATCTTCATAAAATAATTACACACCTCATGTGCCAGCGCATGGAGGGGATCATGCAGGACCTTGTCTCCGCGAACCAGACGACGTTCATCAAGGGGCGATCTATAGCCGAGCATAGCCTTCTAGCTCATGAGATGGTGAGGGGCTTCAATAAACCTGGTGGGGAGAAGGCATGTGTAAAGCTGGATCTGAGGAAGGCCTACGACATGGTCAACAGGAAGTTCGTATGCCACCTTCTGTCTGCTATAGGGTTTGATGATCGTTGGGTTACGTTGGTTAGGGAATGCAGATCGACTCCCACCTTCTCGGTCCTTATCCAGGGTATTCCGCATGGGTTCTTCAAAAGCAACCGTGGACTCCGGTAAGGTGACTCCCTGTCACCTTACCTGTTCACGCTTGTCATGGAGTACTTTACTTGCTTGATGGATAGGGCAGTCCATTTTGGAAGGATTGTTCCGTTGTACAGGAGAGTCGAGCCTCCGGTTACCCACCTCATCTATGCAGACGACCTGCTGGTGTTCATACAGCCTTTTGTTGGAGGGTATGAACACATTATCTGAGATTATGGGTGAGCTTGAATCACATTCGGGGCTTCAGATGAACAAAGAGAAGAGCAGGGTCTACTTCAGTTCTCTTTGTCTTCAGAAGGAGGAGCGAGCTGATGTACTGGGCGTGGAGAGAAGTGAGCTCCTGGTGAAATACCTGGGAGTCCCTTTGACAGTCAATTATGACCGAGATCAGGATTGCTATAGCATGGTGGAGTATGCCTAACGGAGAGTTGAAGGTTGGCAAGCTGCCGGGCTTTCTTTCAGGGGGCGTATCGAGTTAGTCCGATCGGTTATCTCTGTCATGGCCCAGTTCTGGCTGTAGTCTATTTTGTTACCCGTGGCCACCATCAGGAAAGTTGAACGGATATGTGCTGATTTCATCTGGAGGGGGGCCTACATGCGATCTCTTGGGAACAGCTCTGTCGGCCAACGAAGGAGGGAGGTGTGGGTCTTCGTCCTCTGTTGTCTATCAGGGAAGCCTCGGCCCTGAAACTGGCATGGCGGTTCATCAAAGGAAGATCCCTCTGAGCGGAGTGGATACAGTCTCGCTATGTGATGAATGGTAACTTCTGGAGGTGTGGTATTGATAACAACCACTCTGTGACCTTCAAACAAATTCTGAGACACAGAGTTGTTCTTCAATCGTCTGTCAGGAGGATCATGTGTGATGGGGCTGGAACTGACCTATGGCTGGATCCTTGGATAGAGCACCAGTCTCTGGTGGACATTTTGGGCGATCGAGATCACAGGGAGGCAGGCAGAGGTCTGTCGTGTCAGCACATCATCAGGAATGGAGCTTGGAGTCCGGAGTCCTACCGCCATACTGAGGAGCTTGGAGAGATTATTCGCGGGATAGAGATTGACCCGTCCCAGCCTGAGGATATATGGGTCTGGGATCCGTCTGGCGTGACTGGAGGTACTACATCGGGGGAGTTCACCTTCCAGAGTGGCTACAACCTTATGCGTAGTGCACATCCCCCAATTGGTGATTTTGACTTCATTTGGTACAAGGATCTGGCTAGGAAAATGTAGCTATTTATGTATCGCCTGCTCCTTGGTCGTCTTCTGACCAGGGACAGACTCATCTCTTTTGGGATCCAGGTCCCCAATTCAAAGTGTGCACTCTGTGATTTAGAGGAGGAATCGATGACCCATTTATTTTTTGACTGTGGAGTCTCATGGTCCATATGGTCAGAGCAAAATTGTATGCTGGGCGGAGGTATTTCTGGCAGGTCAATTGGAGCAATCATCACGGATATTCGAGATTGCAGAGGACGAGACATGGTCTGGTTCAAGACTGCTAGGATTTGGCTAGCAGCCGCTATCTGGCATGTTTGGCGGGAGAGGAATCGACGCATATTTGAGGGTCTTATCACCCCTCCAGTTGATATCCTCCATAATTTGGAGTTTGGTGTAAAAGAAATGGTCGACTGACGGGTGGGCGACCATCCTATCTATATGTTGTATGAGTATTGTCTGATTTTGGAATAAAATTTACCCTTTTTCCAATTTTTTTTTTCCCTTTTTCCAATATATATATATATATATATATATATATATATATATATATATATATATATATATATATATATATATGACACCGTTATTAGCACTCCTAAAATATCATTCTGTACTCCTCTTTAATTTTTTAACATTCAAATTTCAAATTTGTCCTTGTATTAACACTATTGGCACTCCTAAAATGTCATCATGCACTCCTTTCTCCATGCATACACAAATTAATAGCATATTTAATGCATGGATATATTTGGAACTAGAATGTAGAAAATTAAAGAGGAGGGCATAATGATATTTTAGGAGTGTCAATAACAGCACCCTATATAATCTGCGTGAAAAAAAATCCTTGTTGATTATATATATATATATATATATATATATATATATATATATATAGAGAGAGAGAGAGAGAGAGAGAGAGAGAGAGAGAGAGAGAGAGAGAGAATAAGGGAGGTAGGGTGCCACCTCACGGGAGGGTGTCTACTTGTCACCCCCCCATGCTATCATCAAGCACATGGGTGCATGATGATAGCATGTGGGGGGTGATAAATAGACACCCTCCATAGGGTGGCACCCTACCTCCCTTATTCTCTCTCTCTCTCTCTCTCTCTCTCTCTCTCTCTATATATATATATATATATATATATATATATATATATATATATATATATGCACGTACTTTGTACGTATACTGACACATAATAAAAATATTATCCAATTATATTCAAATATTCTTCTAACTCATGTGGTTAAGGTGTGTGATATTTTTCATGTTTGGTTGAGTTCGATTCTCCATGTTGACAAATTTAAACGTTTTTAAAAAAAATTACATAATTTATTTTTTTAGAAATAAAATAGACCGTGATATAATGACGGCTTAGACGGCTCACTTTTGAGTCGTTTTGAAGCCTCATTATATAGTGTAATATATATATATATATATATATATATATATATATATATATATATATATATATATATATATAAAATAATAAAATAATATATATACACACACAGAGACACAAAATTCATAGACCTTTTTTTTTTATATATTTTATCAATTTGCAGTAAAACACGTCCTTCGGAAGGACATTTTTATGCTCTTATCATAATTTCGAAAAACTTCGTTATCTAAGGGTTATTTCGTGAAACTTTGCTCTACACGAAATTTCTGTTCTTTTTCTAACATGGCCCACAACTTAGCACCTAACTTTGTGATATTTGTTTCCAACTTGTAATCTTGGTACGCAACTTACAATATTTGAGACTAACTCGGAATATATGTGCAGAATTTGTGATCTTGGTATTTGACTTGTATATCGGCAGCTTACTTATGATATTATTGCATTGGAGATCGCAGGTGGACTCATCGGTTTGAGTATAGTCCGCAGACTTTGTGTACGTCTCGATCAAAGCTCGGTGGTGCAAATGACATGAAACAGGGTTGCACACAAATGGAAAAAATGGAGAGCAAAATTTGAACGAAACAAAACTAAAAATAATTCATATACGAAGATAAAGTGGAAGAAATTTTAAAACACCCGTGTCAAACACGATCTGCGTAAAAACAGAATCAAACAGACAAATTTGAAGAAAAATAATTAATTAGGGGGCTCTAGGGCTCCATTTGTCAGCAGATACTGTTTTCGCTCAAAGAAAATGAGGAAGATGGGTGAGGAAGCTTGAAACTTTTAATAAGTGAATTAATTTCCACTTCTAAGGGAATAATTGGCTATATGAAGGATATTTGTATCTTTTACTAAGCGTTTGGTTTGATTGTACATATTTTATGTCAAAAAAAAATAGAGATTACGTAGCTGTATTTAAAAAAAAGAAAGAATTGTCAAAAAAATTAAAAGTTGAGGTCCACGATAGCAACACCAAGTGGGGGGACAATACCAAAATGAAGTTTGAATCATAAACAAATTTAAGTGTAAGCTAAATTAATGAGATCATAAACTTTGTCCGAAAACAAAAAATATAACTCAATGAACTGCTTAATATGAAATTGAAAGTTCTTATATGATTTTTTTTAATTATTATAAAATAATTTTCTTTTATATAGGACATATAATATGTAGGGCATACTAAGTAAAAGTGAGCCTGTATGCGAGCTCACGTGTCCAAATACAGACTTATTTATCGAATAAATTTATTGTCGGATAATGCTGAACTACATTCAAATTCAAATGGAATTGTAATCATTTACAATCACCACATAACGGTTGCTAATTGATTCCCTCTCTCCATGCGGAATAGAAGGAGAAGAAGAAGACCAATTGACAGCTGTCACGTGACGGTTGTAAAAGTTTACAACCATAATTGGTTGTAAACTTGGCATTATTGTTTATTGTTAGACTCAAGCTCATATTACCGAGTTCGGAAGCCAGACAACTTAACATTAATTATATCAAACTCAGCTGGCTCTCGTGGTCAACAATGAGAGGTATAACCTCCTTGGCTAGACGGACGGTCTCGGGATCGAACCGCGGGGGAGGTGTGGGTGTGTGTGTGTGTGAAAATTGAGGACAGTATGCCCAAATGATATACAACGTAGGTGCAAAAAGTCTCATGCGTTACGTCGGACATCACAAAAGAAGAAGTTAACATTAATTATTGTTATTTTCATTTAAAAAAGGCAAATGATAAGGGCACATCATTTCTTGCTTATGGTCAGCCCAAATTTTGTTTGGTTTATTTCAAGTTTGACACTTGAAAAATTACTTAGAACTAGCCCAAATGTTGGTATATAAGTTAACTTTTTTTCCTTTTGTCTTCTTCCTCACTTCTCTTTCCCCAAACTCTAAAAGTTCCTAATTTTTTCTTTTCCAAATCTCTCTCAATCTAAGTTGATGCCAAAATTTCATCTTCTAGTAACTAAAATGTGATTTAGTATTCATTCTAGACGGATTTTCGAAGTTTTGAATCCATTTTAGGTTACGAACTTCAAAAATTCGTCCACAATCGCGACAGGGATGATGATGGACTGTCAAAAATATTGACAGTCCTACCAATTGGAAGGACTGTCAAAAAATTTACAGTCTTACATAAAACATTGAACATCAATTTTCTTTAGGACTGTCGAATTTTTTGATAGTCCTTCCAATTGGTAGGATTGTCAAAAAATTTGATAGTTCTACATAAAAACATGGAACAACATATTTTTTAGGACCATCAAAAATTTTGACAATCCTGAAAGAGAGTTTTTAATAACCGTGGAAGCAGAAGAAGTCACGTAATTAGAAGCATTTTATATTTTTTTTATATAATCCTTGAGTTACATTTATAAGTATTTCTAAATCTATTTTATAGATAAATAAATTATCTACTCGGTTTTTAAAAAACTCAAAATTTTAAATCTCTCTTAGAGATAAGTCTCTCAATTTTGTTCATTTCAAAATAAATCTTCATATATACGGTCTATAAATCTATCTTAGAGATAAGTCTCTCAATTTTAAATCTATTTTAGAAACAAGTCTCACAACACCATTAGATTGACAATGAAACAAATAAAAATCTTATAAGATCATCACACAAATAAAAATATACAAGACTATATAAAATTTCTACAGTCCTGTAGGTTGTCAGGACTGTAAAAAATTTCTACAGTCCTAGAATGGACTGAAAATACACAGGACTGTAAAAATTTCTACACTCCTGGAATGGACTGAAAATACACAGGACTGTAGAAAATTTCTACAGCCCTAACATCATACATGACTGTGGAAATTTTCTACAGTTCTGGAATGGACTAAAAATACATAGGACTGTAGAAAATTTCTACAATCCTGACGACATACAAGACTGTGGAAATTTTCTACAGTCCTGAGTCTTCCCATCCGCGACTGTATCAGAATTCCTTAGAAATTTTAAATTTCGTCCAAAATTTCCAAATCTCTCCAAACCTCACTCCAATCATGCCCATGATATCAAATTTTTGACAACGACCATTTTGTTTTTTGTTTTATTGTTGGGAAAGAAGCGCGGAAACCTTTCCCCAAACCGGAGAGTACCTGCGAGAGGACCGAGCAAACAACGCACGAACCCAAAAACAAGCACACAAAAACAACCACGCAGACACAGAGAATTTTTGACGTGGAAACCCTTGCGGGAAAAACTACGGGACGATCGGAGTCCAACCCTGAGAAGCCTCCACTAATGGAATAGAAGAATTACACCCTCTACAAACTCCTCCCGATCCAAATCGGATCCCCACAACACTCAGAGACAAGAACAATGATCACAAGGCTACGAAGAACGAGAACGACGAGTAGAGATTACCCGAAACACGATCTCCTTCGAAAACGACCTTCGATCCTCCGTCTTCTTCTCCGAAGTTGCAATGGCACTCTTGCCTCCTTCTCTCTCAAACTTGTGTTGTCCAATGCGATAATACGATAATGAATTAGGGTTGAGAAAACTCAATATATCTCCCTAATCCCGCAACCAACCTGGACCGTTGGATTAGATCCAATGATGAAAACTCATCCAAAAAATCGCTTCAGCCCCCGACGACACAGAGTTCGGCCAGAACTCTGTGTGGGGCAACCAACACCTACTGGCCAAACCCTGGAACGGCCAGACCGAGTTCGGCTCGAACTCGCCATGGGACCGAGTTCGGCCCGAACTCGGATCCCCTGCTTCCAGCAGCTCCAGCAGCAACAGCAGCAACTCCGTCGCCTACTTCCCGAGCTTCTCCGATATCGGACGGCGCTCGTCGCACTCCGGGGTCTTCTCCACATAGGTTGGGAACCCCACCCACTCCAACAAATCTCCCCCTTCACAACTATGGGGAGGACGTCGTCATCCCGACGACCTGCCTGCAGTACTCAAACTTCCCTCTTGGTAGAATCTTCGTGAACATATCAGCTCCGTTGTCATCTGTATGCACCTTCTCAAGCTCCGCGTCCTTCTTCTCAACCACATCCCGTATCCAATGATACCGGGTCTCGATGTGCTTGGACCGGCTATGAAACGTCTGATTCTTCACAAGATGGATAGCACTCTGACTGTCGCAAAGCAAAGTATACTGCTCTTGCTTCAGTCCTATTTCCTGCAACAGCTTCTTCATCCACAACAGCTCCTTGCAAACCTCCGTCGCCGCAATGTACTCTGCCTCTGTCGTCGATAAGGCAACACACTTCTGCAACCGCGACTGCCACGATACTGCTCCTCCCGCAAACATCATCACGTAGCCCGAAGTCGATCGCCTCGTGTCTACATCTCCAGCCATATCAGCGTCGGTATACCCAACCAGCTTCGGCTTGTCACCACCAAAGGAAAGTCTCCAACCAGCAGTGCCCTGAAGATATCGTAGAATCCACTTGACCGTACTCCAGTGTACCCTTCCAGGATTCGAAAGATACCTGCTAACCGTACCAACTGCATGAGCAATATCTGGCCTCGTACACACCATGGCATACATAAGGCTTCCCACAGCTGAAGCATATGGAACCCGCTCCATATCTTCCTTTTCGTCCTCGGTAGATGGACACTGCTCCTCAGTGAACTTAAAGTGAGCCGCGAGGGGGGAACTCACTTTCTTCGACCCGTCCATCCCGAAACGCTGAAGTACCCGGTGAATGTACTTCTTTTGGGACAAGTGTAGCAGCTTGGACTCTCTCTCTCGGCTGATCTCCATCCCAAGAATAGTCTTCGCTGCGCCCAAATCCTTCATAGAGAAGGCCGCGCCCAGTTGGCGCTTCAACTCCGCTATCCTAGTGGCATTCCGACCCACTAATAGCATATCATCAACATAGAGCAATAAGATGATAAAATCATCATCGGCAAAATACCTCACAAATGCACAATGGTCCGACGTCGTCCGTGCATAACCATGCACCCCCATAAACGACTCGAACTTTCTGTACCACTGCCTCGGAGCCTGCTTCAGACCATACAAGCTCTTCTTCAACCGGCAGACCAAATGTGACTTGCCCTTCTCACAGAATCCCTCCGGCTACTCCATGTACAACTCCTCCTCAAGATCACCGTGGAGGAATGCCGTCTTCACGTCCATCTGCTCGACCTCCAAGTCGAAACTGGCTGCTAATGCTAGCACCACCCGAATAGACGAATGCTTGACGACAGGCGAAAAGATTTCATCATAATCCACGCCTTTCCGCTGACCGTAGCCCTTGACTACCAGCCTCGCTTTGTATCGAGGGCGAGTAGCATCATCCGTCTGCTTCACTCTGAACACCCATCGATTCTTCAAAGCCTTCTTGCCCTTTGGCAACCGCACCAGATCATAAGTGGAATTGGTGTGCAAGGAACTCATCTCCTCCTGCATAGCCACCATCCACTCCTGCCTGTGTTCGTCTTCCATAGCCTCTGCGAAACTTTCGGGCTCTCCCCCGTCAGTCAGTAGCACATACTCATCCGGCGAGTATCTCGTAGATGGTCGACGATCCCTGTTGCTCCTTCTCAGTGGAGCCACTGGTGCTGGCTGTATACCGACAGCCTCCTCCCCTTCAGGAACTACCTCTCCGGCATGCTCATCCTCCTGAGGGACACCCTGACCACCATCAGCAGGCTGATGATCAAGGTTGGGAGCAACTCCATGTACCGGCTCCCCCATAACTGGATCCTCTGCGATGTCCTCTGGAAACTGCTCGAAGCGAAATGACTCTAACTCAGACAATTCCTCAGCCTCAGAAGGCGTCTCGGAATCCTGAGTGTTGGTCATGGTCTGATCCTCGACGAACACCACGTCCCTGCTTCTGTAGAGCTTTCCTTCCACTGGGTCGTAGAGTCTATAGCCAAACTCATCCCGACCATAGCCGACAAAGACGCATCGCCTCGTCTTCGGCTCAAGTTTGGTCCTCTCGTCCTTCGGTACATGCACGAAGGCTTTACAACCAAACGCCCGCAGGTGATTGTATGACGGCTCTTTGCCGTACCATACTTTGTCAGGCACATCACCCTGCAAAGGAGCACTAGGAGACAAATTAATAATATAAGCAGCTGTGAGAAGAGCCTCACCCCAATAACTGCCCGGCAAATTTGCTTCTGACAGCAAACACCGCACCCTCTCCATCAGTGTCCTGTTCATGCGCTCCGCTACACCATTGAGCTGAGGTGTCTTTGGCGGAGTCTTCTGGTGTCGTATCCCTTGCTCTCTGCAATACGCATCAAAGGGACCGATGTATTCGCCGCCATTGTCGGACCGAACACACAACAACTTCTTGCCCGTCTCTCTTTCAACGGAGGCCTGAAACTCCTTGAAAGTAGGCAGCACCTGATCCTTGGTCTTTAAGGCATAGACCCAAACCTTCCTGGAACAGTCATCAATGAAAGTCACAAAGTAAGAAGCACCACCAAGAGATTTTACCTTCATAGGACCGCAGACATCCGAGTGAATCAACTCGAGCAACGCCGGCTTCCTCGAACTTGGGTGACTCTGGAAAGACACCCTACTTTGCTTCCCAGCCAAACAGTGCGTGCATTTCTCCAACTTTGTAGACTTGAGCCCCGGAATCACTTTCCTGTTCACCAAGTAGCTCATCCCCTTCTCGCTGATATGGCCGAGCCGCCTGTGCCACAACTCGGTAGACGCGTCACTGACTGCGTTCACCTCCTGTGCCCCCTCTGTGCTCCCCTCCATATAGTAGAGACCGGACTTCTTGCTTCCTCTGGCAATCACCATCGAACCTCTGGAAAGCTTCCACTGACTATTCCCGAAGAGACTGAAGAATCCCTCGTCAT
The DNA here is from genome assembly GCA_029216955.1 of Iris pallida. Taxonomy (NCBI): domain Eukaryota; kingdom Viridiplantae; phylum Streptophyta; class Magnoliopsida; order Asparagales; family Iridaceae; genus Iris; species Iris pallida. The sequence continues at coordinate 14,529,521 of JANAVB010013999.1, read as the reverse complement.
CCAACCTTCCAACCGACACCAGGTTGAAACAGATATCAGGGACATGACGAACATCCTTGAGAACAAGAATCGCACCCGTCTTCGTTCTCAAATGCACATCTCCAATGGCAACCGCCTTCGACACATCTCCGTTGCCCATCTTCAACACGCCACAGTCGCCTGTCGTGTAAGTGGCAAACAGTGCCCTATTGTGAGATACATGTGCTGAAGCCCCTGAGTCCACCAGCCAAGAATTGTCATCGCAGACGAGGTTAGTAATGACCTCATCACCTACGACGATCACATCGCCTCCATGTACCGAGGCCGCCGCTGTAGTGTTCTCTTCTTGCTTCCCCTTGTCGCCCTTCTTCTCCTTCTTCCAAGCGAAACAATTCCGCTTGATATGGCCCTTCTTACCGCAATGATAACACTCTGAGTCCTCGTACCGACCCTTGGACTTCCCCCTGCTCTTGTCTCTGCCACCACCTGGACCCCTGCTTTTGCCCCTTCCGCGGCTCTCTGAAACAAGTGCCTCTGAGTGGTGGGATGTGGATGAAGTGCCCTGAGAACGTCTCCGCATCTCTTCATTCAACACCCCGCTCTTGGCAAACTCCAGACTGACCACGCCCTCTGGAGCAGAAGCGATCATAGATACTCGTACGGTCTCCCACGAGTCTGGCAAGGTATACAGCAGCCACAGTCCCTGAACTTCGTCGTCGAACTTGACTCCCATAGAAGATAGCTGGTCAACCACGCCCTGAAAATCACTCAAGTGATCCGTAATAGACGCCCCATCCTTGTACCGCAGACCCATCATCGTTCGGATCAGGAACAACTTGTTTACCCCGGTCTTCTTCGCATACAAGGATTCCAGCTTATCCCACAACGTCTTCGCGTGCTCAATATTGGCAACGTGGTTGTACACGTTCTCATCAACAAACTGCCGTATGTACCCACACACCTGTATGTGCTCGAACTTCCAGTCCTCCTCGGATTTATCACTGGGCCTCTCGGATGCAAACACAGGTAGATGCAGCTTCTTGACAAATAGCAAATCCTTCATCTTGCTCTGCCAATATTGATAGTTTGTGCCATTAAGGTTCACCATGCGCACCGGCTTCGCGTCCATCTCTCCTCTCTGGTTCCTCTGTCAACTCCTGACACCCTTTGAACCCAAAGCTCTGATACCACTCTGTTGGTATCAGCCAGAACAAAACCTATGCTCTGATACCACTCTGTTGGGAAAGAAGCGTGGAAACCTTTCCCCAAACCGGAGAGTACCTGCGAGAGGACCGAGCAAACAACGCACGAACCCAAAAACAAGCACACAAAAACAACCACGCAGACACAGAGAATTTTTGACGTGGAAACCCTTGCGGGAAAAACCACGGGACGATCGGAGTCCAACCCTGAGAAGCCTCCACTAATGGAATAGAAGAATTACACCCTCTACAAACTCCTCCCGATCCAAATTGGATCCCCACAACACTCAGAGACAAGAACAATGATCACAAGGCTACGAAGAACGAGAACGACGAGTAGAGATTACCCGAAACACGATCTCCTTCGAAAACGACCTTCGATCCTCCGTCTTCTTCTCCGAAGTTGCAATGGCACTCTTGCCTCCTTCTCTCTCAAACTTGTGTTGTCCAATGCGATAATACGATAATGAATTAGGGTTGAGAAAACTCAATATATCTCCCTAATCCCGCAACCAACCTGGACCGTTGGATTAGATCCAATGATGAAAACTCATCCAAAAAATCGCTTCAGCCCCCGACGACACAGAGTTCGGCCAGAACTCTGTGTGGGGCAACCAGCACCTACTGGCCAAACCCTGGAACGGCCAGACCGAGTTCGGCCCGAACTCGCCATGGGACCGAGTTCGGCCCGAACTCGGATCCCCTGCTTCCAGCAGCTCCAGCAGCAACAGCAGCAACTCCGTCGCCTACTTTCCGAGCTTCTCCGATATCGGACGGCGCTCGTCACACTCCGGGGTCTTCTCCACATAGGTTGGGAACCCCACCCACTCCAACATATTTTTGGTGTTGTCAGTGCTAAGAAATGACGTATGGAAGTTCCGGTAGCGGGCCGAGCTCGTCGGCAACATGAGGAGGATGAGGATGAGAAGTTTAGAACTTAAAGAGAAAGATTTTAGTGAAGATGGAGGTGGTGGAGAAAAAATGAGTTTATATTTGAGATGGTTTGAGAAGAGTAAAAATTAGAAATGAATAGGTTTAAGAGGGTTTAGGGGGATTGGGGGGTGGGCAGCCCCTAACAAAAATGGGCTGTCCTGAGTAAAAGTTCCTCTAAACTGAGCTAGTCCAGCCCTAAGTAAAAAATGATGTGCCCTTATAATTTGCCTTAAAAATGGCAAATTCTATAGGCATTCCACATTTTACTCCAGGACAACCCTTACTTTAGGACAATCCAGCTTGGTAGAACTTTTAATCAAGACAGTCCCAATTTTACTTTGGACCGCCTACCCCCCAAATCCTCACCCAACCATTCATTTCATAATTTCCATTCTCTCTCTTCAAATTTCCTTCTCCATTCTTCCAATTCCAAATTCCTAAACCCTAATTCCCTTCTCCATTCCTCCAAGCCCAAGCAATGGCACCCATACCAATCCCTTCATCACAATCTAGGTAAGTATCAAACCCTTTCTCCATTCTTTAGGGTTTTGTAATATTTTGTTGTATTTTCGTTCTAATTTTCTTGAATCATTTTGTAATGCTTAAAATAGTTAGATAAAAAAATTAGAACTAATTTAGGGTTCATATATCTAGAAATCCATTGTATGGATTAAAAAATCATGGTTTTGGCCTACAGTCAGGCTTGAACACGACAGGACTGTAGGCAAATCCTACAGTCCTTTAGCATAATTAGGACTACATAGATTTCCTATAGTCCTACACTGTATGTTGGACTGTAGGAAATCCCACAATCCTGCCTATAGTTTAGGACTGTTGAGATTTCCTGCAGTCCTTTATTATTTGTTGGACTGTATGAAATCCTACAGTCCTGCCTAGGGCTGTAGAATTTTATGACAGTCCTTACACTCCTATCTGTCTATCCCTTATCCTAAATTATATTTTTTTCCAATCTTACGACTGCTAGCAAAAGAAAATGACCCACCGCGCCGACGCACAAGGAACGCAACGTGGCCCGTCCGGTTGAGAGATCGGTCATTATCGTCGAACCTGAGCCACATAGCCAGTCTCAGTCGAAGACACCGGCTCACAAGTCTTGGTCGAAGACACCGGCTCCTATTAGTTCTCCATCTTCTTCTGTAATGCCTGTGGTTCGTATCACGTATTCTTGGAATACGTGTACGTATTTTATTGCATGATTTCCTGGCTTGGCATTTCCTTCTTGGCTTGGTCTATTCCTGGTTCGGGTTGGTTGGTTCGGCCTGGCTTGGTTTTGCTTGGGTTCATGATGAACCCTTGGATGAACCCCCTACCTACCACCACCATTTATATTTATTAGCCCATTCTTTTCTCTCTCTTCATTAATCTCATCTTCTTCTTCCTCATTACTTCCTTACCAACCAGAGAGAGAAGAGAGAGGTCTAGGCAAGTGCAACTTGCTTCATGGAGGAACTCTGATTTTATTGCTCCATTTTTTTCTTTACTCCATTCTAAAGCACTTTAGTACTTAGATTTTCCAATTTCCATGGCTAGATTCTTGTAGATCTAAGTTTGCATTATTTTCGGATTTCTTGGGTTTTGATCTACTAAATCTTGTTATTTTTGAGTTTTGATGGTTCCATGTTGTAGATAATCTCGTTCTACCCCATTTTGACCTATAGAAGTTCGGATTTGGGCTCCGGATGATAGAGTTATGCAGCTTGGAAGCTTGGGTTCATGGTGTTCTTCTTCTCTGAAATATGGGGAAGAAGAACAGTGCTTGACTTGACCGCATGGCAATCCATGCGGCAAGTGATTCAGCCGCATGAGACTTCTAGTCGCATGGGCTGAGTCTCATTCTTAAACCGCATGAGGCCCTTGCGTTCTAGCCGCATAAGCCTGCTTCCATCCTTGGCCGCATGAATATGAATTGAACCTGACCGCATGAGTCCTCAGTTCCTTCTTACCGCATGGAGTCCCCCTTGCCTTCAGCCGCATATGCGCCTATCTCCTTGAGCCGCATGAACTCTAGTACTTACGGATCGCATAGGCTTAGTTCCCCGCTAGCCGCATGTGCCCCTACCCCGAGAGCCGCATGAGTCCAATTCATCCTGGCCGCATGGAGCCTTCCTTCCTGCTTGCCGCATGGGAGCTAGTCCTACTCCCCGCCGCATAGGTTTCTGCCCCTTCAGCCGCATATGTACCTTTCACTCTCAGCCGCGTATGCGCCCCCTTGTCTTGGCCGTATGTGATTCAGCGACCCTGGCCGCATGCGTCCTCCTAATTGGGCCGCATGAGTCTACCCTTTCCTGACCGCATATGACTGAGCCACATGACTTTCTCATGTTCCTGTGTACTATTATTTATCATTAATTGCCCATGTTTTGTAACTCCTTTATTAGATATTTTACGTCCATTTTATATCCTTACGTCTTTTGTCCAGAACTTGAAAATCATGAATTCATTTGATATGTTTGGAACTGATAATTGAGCACGACCTGGCAGTGACCCATAGTGGTGTACTCCTGACATGACTAACCTGACATGACATGATAGTGGCCCGCCGTGGCGCACTCCTGACAAGTACACTTGACATGATAACATGACATGATATATCTTGAGAAGCTGTTGCGACGGCTACCTGACATGACATGACCTGTATAAATTACATGGACACCGTGGGCGATTGTGCTTGTACAAATAATCCAGTCCTGTCTTGCATCATGTCTAGGAGGGGACTCCTGAGTACCACGGTCAGGAGTACCTACTAAAATGGACTAAGGCTAATAACTAGATTAATATATTAGTCATGAAGAGATTTTCCAGCTACAGGTAATCCCGTTACCTGGGCGCGCCTGGGATCTGTAGCCTGCCGTCGAGTAGGGCACACTTCCAGCACACTGTCATGTGTTGCACCCTTCAAGCTACTTAAGGGTACATGCGTTTCCTGGACGATGTACCCACCTGAATCCAACCCTAATCTTTCGACCTGGGTAACCTGGATGGTCTGCAGGGCTTGTGGCTATGGAATAATCTTACTGCATCTTGTTAGTAATTAGGCTTGTGACAACCCTAGTTAGTTAAAGTATCAAGCCGTAGTTCTTGCTTGGCCGTGAAATGATTGGATGGGGTCTAACCAGTCTAGTCTTGTCCTAATCCTGTTCCAGATTATTGAATGACCAGAATGCTTGTATTTATTTTACCGATAAATGGTGAGAAACCAAGCTCCGTTCAGACGAAAGGTTACAACCCCGGTCCTTGTTTGGTTTACGGGTTGTAACCTGGTTATCTGAATAGTTCCATGGTTATCTCGTCGTATATCATCCTGATGTATTTTCTTTATTTTCCAGTTCTTACTTTTATTTATATCTTGTGCTGATTGCTGGTTTTAGTTCCTAAGTGAAGCTTCCTTTGTGGCATTTGCTCTTTCTGGGATCTGACCCAGCTGGTTTTGTATGGCCAGATTTTGGAGCAGCTCCAGAGGATCCACCGCTTTTCCAGCCCGATGGTGAACACCAGACGTAACCCGGGCAACGAGTGGGTTTATTTTTGCTCTCCCACTTTATTGTGAAAATATTCTTTTGAGGCGTTTAGCCGACGAGCACCTGTTTAGCTTGATTGTATTTACTTACTGTCTGCCTACGGGCTGTAACATGATTGACAGATCCTAGGGTTGATCATGTATGACTAAACTCTTGCTAGTCCTCACATTTTGTAACGACTAGCTTCATGATCAGCTGAATATGTAATATTTGGGACGCCTTATTATTGTATATTTAATGATCATACATCTTGTAACATTTACTTACTTGCTTGTGATTGAGACACTAGGCCTGTTCATGACCATAGGAGACTGTTGGCTTGTAGTAAACCCTCATGTATCTAGACAGCCGTGACCGTATAGCGAGATGGAATCCATTTCAATATACGTAGCTGGCTATGTCTGCCCCCGCTCTCCAGTATTCTGGTTCTGGGGCGTGACATCTTCCTCTTTCGGTGAAGACGAGCGTACTGGCCAAACCCGGGTGGTAGATGATGGTTCATGGCCTTCTCAGCAGCCGACGAGTCCAATCTCGATTCGTCCAGAAGGTTGCTCAATGTTATTATCGTTCGACAACCACATTGCATTTCAAATATGGAAGGACCCGATATATGTATTAAGTTACGAAAATTTAAGCTTCCATTTAGACTACTATATATTTCCTAATTCTAATTTTATCTGATTGTCTGACATATAGATGAGCTCTCGTATGCTTAGGGTCGTAAACCACGGGAATAAGTCCAATAGCTGACAGTTTAACACATTAGGAGAAGCCGCCATGAACAAGATCATTCCTACCAGGTTGTACAATTTGGCCATATACGCCTATAAGACGATGGACAATGCTCTTATATCAGCATTCGTAGAGCGATGGCATCCAAAAACCAACACTTTCCATCTCCCAGCGGGGGAGATGACGATTACACTTGATGACATCCATCAAATATTGGGCATTAATGTTGCAGGTCGGATCATGACGAATGAAATTTTCTATGAGAACTTACGGCTTGCGAAACAGAGATAAAGTTACCGAGCGATGACCTTAGATGCTGTTTTAATGTTGATTGTGCTCCTTCGACAAGGTTGGTAGTTGTTGTGCGATAATGCTTCACCATATTCGTCCATGCTAAGACGAAATTGTCTTTGTGCGATTCTAGCCATATATCTTTGTTGTAAGAAATGCATGTCGGCTCCCTTGTCTCCCACTTTTCCTTGAACAAGTACCATGCAGCATCGTAACTGTCTTTTGTGCTGATTCGCCATACAAGATTCCAATTATTGTATAATTCTTCGAAACGGTCTATGTCAAGTTTACCATCCATCTTCCCGAACCTCAACTTACATTGAGATTGGATATTACGATTGACATGCCACGTGCATAGTAGTGTATGCGCTTGAGAAAATATGATGGCTATAGCATTAATTAGGGCATAATCTCTGTCAGTAACTAAAAAGACGGCCCTCTATGACCGATGTAAAGTGTTTTAAGTTTTTCCAACGCCCATGTGTAGTCTTCAAGTTTCTCACTCTTCGTGAAGCAAAAAGAAACTGAAAATTGTTTTTCCCATAGAGGTGAAGCCAGCAACATGAAAGAGAGGCATCTTGAACTTATTTGTCTTATATGTACAATCAAGAACTAACACGTCGACGAAGGACCTAGCCAAATGTGTGCAATCGGGATGAGTCCAAAATAGTTAAAGGACTTTATTACACTGGGGATGTCTTATATGATACTCTATATAATGATTCTCGGCAAGCAACTTCAACACTTACTGCATCACCATTCTTGATTTTTTTTCCTTCTGGCATTTGATTTTGGAAAGTATGTTGTAGATTGACTTCATTGTTGACTTGTTCTTCTCATCTTCATATCGTATGACGGAATAAATTTGTCTGGGTGCAACTCCAGAACTGGACAAATCATCAACTATCTTCTTCTCAATATCGTTCACTCGTCCGACATATGGATGACCCAAAAGTGTTTCGGCAATAACATGATTGTGGATTCTATTCTTGACTTCGACTATCCACTTCGCATTTTCTATGTTTGCAATAAGGATCTTGAATGGAAAACCACATTTTCTCGTACCAACGTCTCTGTTTGGAACTTTTCTTTGGGGAACTACCTGAACAAACCACCTCTTTAACATCCAAGATGTAAAGTTTTGCGTCCCGGTCAGTTTCGGACCGATCTGGATATCACAACAACTATATTATTTTTTCGTCCAACTTTTCGAAACCAATGTAATGCTTCTTCGCTTGATTCAAAGTAAATATCAGTCGAGAATAAATTGCCTACATCGACGATAATTGGAGGAGGTACCACAATCTCAGAAGACGATAACCCCTACAATAGAAATTAAAGTTAATAAAACAAAACGAAATTAAAGGCAAACATTACTGCAGGAAAACATGACAGTCCTACAAATAACCAGGACTACAGGAGATGTGACATTCCTTTTTTTTTCAGGACTGTCACATTTATTGACAGTCCTATTTACAAAATGGGCTGTCATTTTCTTTGACAGTCCTACTTTTTGTAGAACTGTGCTTATTTTCTACAGTCCTACTTATTAAAGCCCGAAATTAAGTTGTCAAATTATTTACCAAGGGTGCTTCCGAAGAACCAATGTGTTCTTCGGACGAAGCGGGACGAGAATTTAGTATATTTAATGACCCAAGTTCTTCGATATGCATTTTTCCTACATTAAACACATATAATTTCATATTTATATGTGAAAAAAATGTTTGAGAACCTAATCATCATATTGACTCGATGACATACCAACTAGTCGAATTTGATGAAAGTAGGACTACAATTTTCACCAGCGATCTTCACACAATCTAGGATGGAAAGACACTTAGACTAGGATTTACTTGGGCTAGGATTGTTTTGGGGGAGAAGAGAGCAAGAGAGGGAGAAGAGAGCACACTTGAAAATTTTGGATTTTATAGCCTCATTGTGGACTAGTCTCAAGTGGGCTGTAAAATGGACAAAGCAGTCCGTTGTCTGTATGAGTCCGGCTCGATAAATGGTTCGACCGCGGACCGTCCGATTGAATTAATGAACAGAACTTGGACATTTTTTTGGTCCGTTTAAAAATCGTATTCGGACACGATCATATCTATGTCCGGTCCGAATTTGTCCACAGACTGTCTGATAGTGGAGACTCCTTTTGGTTTTGTAACAATTATGTCATATCATTTTGGTTTTGCATCAATTTTTGGTTGTCCAGTCTAGATTTTCGTTAACCTTTTACCATTGTTTACTATATTCTATAACCTTCAATTGTATTTATTTTCAACTTTTTTTTACCAACTATCAAGGTATCTTGATAAAATAACAACTTTTGATAATATATTTAATTTGTCCGCGGACCATCCGATTGAATTAACAAACAGTGGTTGTTCGTGTCTGTCCGTCCCGAACTCGAACAGTGGACTGTCCATGTCCGTCCGTCCGAACTCCTTTTCATTTTCGGACCGAACACGGACAGTGGACTGTCTGTGTCCGTCCGGCTCGTTTGCACCCCTAGTCTCAAGTAAAAATTAGAAGTGACAAACTTGTAAATAAATTTAAAAAATTAGACTGCCCTTAAGCAAAACTTGAGGTGCCAATAGAATTTGCCTAAAAAAATCTACAACAAGAAACTATGAAACACTTAGGCTGTGTTTGGTTACTGTTTTAAACATAGTTTTTCAGGTATAATTGCTACAGTCTTTGAAAAACGTGTTAGGCTGCAGTTTTTACCAATTTTTTTTAAATCTCCAAAAACAACATTTTTGTTATAAATATGGATAATTCACATAATTAGTTGGCCTACATAACCTATGTCTCTTGTTATCCATAACCTATGACTTATGGTTATCCATAAGTCATAGGTTATGATAATCTATTTAAATACACGTTCAAAACTTCACATATGCCACAATGTGATGAAACACATGAAAAATACTCCCACATGAACCCACATGGCACCCATGTGCCACACCTCATATATATCACATATACAACAATGTGGTAGAACGCTATCAAAGAAGTATCACATATACAACAATGTGATAAAACGTTATCAAATAATATTATGTCTTACGTGTATCACATATACAACAATGTGACAAAATGCTACTAAAGAATATTATATTGCTATCAAAGAATATTATCTCATGTGTATCACATATACAACAATGTGATCATTATATAATAATTTATTTTGGGTATTTTTTTTTAATATAATTCGATTCACATATACAACAATGTGAAGTAGTACACTATAGAATTCAAATAAATAAAATAATAGAAATAACCAATTCACATGAACTAATTTAATGAAATTAACTAACTCCAAATAAGTGATTTTTTATTTTTATTTTAAAGATATTCTAGATTAATTTCATAGTTCATAGAAAACATATAGAAATAAAATTTATACATAATCTTAAATAGATTATCATAAATTTTCTATTTTGAATGAAATTGTGAACAAGTTCAATACGTATTTAGATTTAAAACTAAAAGAAAATAGATCTAGAAAACTTACGTTTTAATCGATCTATAAACAGATAAATCAAACGTGTATTTAATTTTCTACGACATCATATCCATGATGGTCTAAAGACAGGATATTTCTAAAGGAAGGATGATCCATTGAATTTGTGGACATCTCTAAATGATAGATTTGACCACCAAAGGATGGTAATCCTTATGACTGCTCAAACTGAATGGTTGAATTTAAGATACCATGACTGTAAAAATGTTAAATAATATAATTGTGCTCTGTTTATTATTGTTTTCCGCCTTAGATTGTACGGAGAAAAAGTAGCAGAGCCTCAAATGATTGAGAAGATCCTCTTCATTTTTCATGCAAGCAATGTGCTTTTGTAGCAATAATATTGTAAAAAAAAAAATCATAAATTACTCTGAACCGGTGACTATCTCAGTGTAGTAAAGGCAAATAGTAACGTGCTCATAAAAACCACAACTCTAGACCAACTGGGTCAATGAAAATTCCTGAGGCAAATGCTAATTTTGGAATTAGCAGAGGTCGTGGTGGAGGGCGTGGAAGAGGGAATAAAAAAAAAAAAATTGGAAGATATGTCATGGTTACTTTACAAAGGTTGAAACAATGGTTCATGAAAAAAAAAAAATAAACAAAAAAAAAAGAATTGTTTTGATCCTATTTTTTTAGGATCAAAATGAAAAAGTTACAAATGAACAGTTTGAGGAGATGCTTGAAAATTCACCTTCCATTGAATGAGCACTCAGTCAGTTTATGTTTATTTCAACTACTTATAAACTATTTAAATTTGATGTCATGTTCTATTTTTGGTTTCAATCATGGAATGTCTAGGCCATGAGAGTTTTGTTTTATTGAAAAAAAAAAATATATATATATATATTATAAATTTGGAGTTATATTTCTATAATATGATATTATCATTTGAAATGCTTAATTTTTCTTATTGTACTTATGCTAGCTAAAATATATAAGTTCATAATATCTTTATTTTGCTTCATGGAGAAGTAATGCTTGTCGTAAATATGACAAAGATAGACGTTGATTTAAGCAATGTCGAGCTACGCAACAAGAGATTAAGAGATTCAAAGAATCTAAGAAAAATGACTTAGATATGTGTTTGGTAGATAGTTCTACAACACATATGATTTTGAAGAATCAAAAGTTTTTGCCAAAGTTGGTATTTGACATGCATAAAGTGCCAACAATAGCTTGACCAGCCATATAATTGAGGGCTTTGGAAGAGCACACATCATGTTACTCAAACTTATTTGCAGAATGTGTTCAAGTAGTTCCGTAAAGGAATTTGTTAAATTTTCAAGGATATACACAAAATAGGTACCATATTGAAACTCGAAATGATAAGAACAAAGAGTCATTATGTAGCACATCTAATGTTGGGAGCAAAAGGCTCACATTAGAAGAGTTATCTTGTTTTTCGGTGGGTTTGTATTTCACCACCATTAACATAATTGAATCTAATATGAATATGGCAAAATATAAAGCCAATGATCATGTCTTATATAACATTTGGCATGACCCTTTGGGTCATCAGGGACATACTATGTATCATTGATAATCTTTGTGGATATTTATTGAAAAATTACGATATTGACTTATCGAAGAATCAACTATATGTTCCTTGTTTACAAGGGAAGATTATAACTAGACCATCTTTTCTAAAGTTAAGAATGAATCTTCTATTTTTTTTGTAAAGAATATAAGGAGACATTTGTGGTTATATTCATCATGCTAGTGGTCCTTTTTAGATATTTTGTGGTACCATCGATGCATCTACTAGATGGTCATATGTTTGTCTATTGTCTACTAGAAATCTTATATTTTCTTGTCCTTTGGCCCAAATTATTTAACTTAGATTTCAGTTTCCTGATAACTTAATTAAGTCAAGTTTTATTATTATTATTGTACATTATTAGGGATTGGGTTAGCTAAGTCATGTATTAAATATCTCAAACTTATAGTTGGACCTTACTAATACAATCGGGTTTGCAAATTGAGGCTTGGGGACATGATATTCAATATGTTGCATCTCTAGTTAAATTTAGACCCATTGCCTACTATATTATTTTATATATACAACTTGTTAGTGGTAAACAACCAAATATTTCATATTTGAGAAAGTTTGGATATACAGTGTATGTCCCAGTTCCATCTTCCAAAAGAACTAAGATGGATCCCCAATGATGTTTGAAAAAGATACATTAGTTTTGAGTTTTCTTCCATAATAAGGTATTTAAAATCAATGACTGGTGATGTCTTTACTACAAGATTTGATGATAGCCAATTTGATGATAGAGTCTTCCCACCGTTAGGGGAAGGTATAAGCAACAAATTGTTCATATAGAACAAACTATTGCTAATTAACGGCGTGAATTGACATGGTATACGCCTACTCTATTGATCTCATTAAGTTCCAAGAACTCCAAATGTGATTATGAGATAAGAAGAATGATATATTTGCAAGAAATTGCAAATTAATTACCTGATGTATTTAATGATGCCGTAAAGGTAACTATATCATATGTGCCAGCCATAATCATTGTTCCAATTGGACAAAATTCAAACAAGGCGGCAAATGAATCTACTACTACACGTCAAAAGCGTGGTAGACCTATAGGTTCCAAGGATAGTGCTCCTAGAAAGAGAAGAGTAAATGAAACATCTTGTCCTGATAAAAGCCCAATAGTGGCTGGAGCTCCGAAAACAAATACTGAATATGTGCATGTTTCCAAATTCACTGAAATGCCTCTGGATGCCTCTAGAGAGGCACAGGTACCTAAAAATGAAGAGATCTCGATATTCCATGCATGTTCAGGTGAATTATGGAATAGAAAAGCACTTGTCATCGATGACATATTTAACTATGCAGTAGCTACTGAAATATCAAAGGACAATGATGATTGTGAAAATGAACCACGTAGTATAAATAAATATCGACAAATAAAAGATTGGCCAATCTGGAAAGATGTTATTCAAGCATAATTAAATCTTTAGAAAAACGTGGTGTATTTGGACCTATAGTGGAAACACCAAAGGGCATAAACCATGTTGGTTTTAAATAGGTGTTTCGTGAGAAAATAAAATGAGAGAAACGAAGTTGAAATATACAAAGCCCAACTTGTAGCACAGGGTTTCTCTCAAAGACCTGGAATTGACTACGTTGAGACATGCTCTCAAGTTACGGATGTCATTTTTAGATATCTAATTAGTCTCGCAGTTTCTAAAAATCTTGATATAAGATTTATGGATGTTATAACTGCATATTTATACGGAGACTTAGATACTAACATCTATATAAAAAATTCCAGAAGGATTTACAATGCCAAAGACTAAGTCTAAGGGCATGTGTTCAAATTAGACAAGCATTATATGAATTAAACTAATCCGGAAGAATGTGGTATAATCATCTTATTATATATTTGACTAAGGAATGATACAAAAATAGTCCAATTTACCCATGTGTCTTCATTAAGAAATTCGAAAATGAATTCTCGATATTAGCAGTATATATGGATGATGTAAAACCTGATCAGGTCTCCGATAGAATTGGAGAAAACTGCAAACTATATATTTGAAGAATGAATTTGAAATGAAAGACATGGGAAAGACAAAGGTTGGTCTTGATTTGCATACGCCTATGGTTGAACGCAATTTGGATCTGGATAAAGATTCATTCCGACCAAAAGAGAAGATGAAAAAGTTCTTGGTCCAGAAATGTCGTATTTAAGTGCTATTGGAGCACTACTATATCTAGCCAATGCACAAGACCAGATATTGCATTTTCTGTTAATTTATTATCTAGATATAGTTCTGCACCTCCACTTACATATTGAATATAGTACTTAAACACATATTGAGATATTTTTGTGGAACAACTGGCATAAGATTATTTTATTTATATGATTCCACTAACGATTCTTGTCTAGTTGGTTGTGCAGACTCAAACATATTTATGACCTTCATAAGGGTTGCTCCAAACAGGTTATGTGTTTATTAATAACCATGCAGCTATATATTGGCGATCAACAAAACAAGATGAGCCTACAATAATATTCAAAGACAATGCGACTTGCATTACGCATGTTCGAAAAGGATTCATCAAAGGAGATCGAATAAACACCTTCCTCCAAAAGTGTTTTATGCATATGCTCAAAGGACAAAAGTGATCGAAGTCAAGCAAATCCATTATATCGAGGGGGAGTATGATTCATGAAGAATATTTTTGAGTTTTGCACGTTGTACTCTTTTTCCTTGACTAAGATTTTTTCCCACTGGGTTTTTCTTAGTAAGGTTTTAACGAGGCAACAAATGTGCATACACCACCAACTAATTAATGGTGAATATCCAAGGGGGAGTGTTATAAATATGGATAATTCACATAATTAGTTGGCCTACATAACCTATGTCTCTTGTTATCCATAACCTATGACTTATGGTTATCCATAACCTATGCCTTTTGGCATTTTTCTTTTAATTATCATCATGATGTTAACCTCCATTGTAAGCCTATATAAAGGGCTCTTCTTAAGATGATTGGTACATGTGAATGAAGAAATAATTTCCTCCATCTCCTTCTCTTTGTTTTACAATAATTTTAACGCTATTTTGGGAGAGCAAGAAAAAACACTTTTTTGAGATCTCTCTCTCTCTTTCTCTCTCTCTCTCTCTCTCTTTCTCTCTCTCTTTCGGTTCCTACAGTTGGTGGGCCCTCCTCTCTCTCTCTCTCTCTCTTTCAGTTCTCTCAACCAGGCTCTCTCTTTCGGTTCCCACAGTTTGGCGGGCCCTCCAATCTCTCTCTCTGTTCTCTCAACTAGGTTCTCTCTTTCTCTCTCTCTCACCACCAACTCTTCCTTTTCCTATTCTCTAAACCCAGGAGCAGGAGGAGCCGTCAAGTTCAGCGAGAGGGGCCGTGGAGATGTGTGAGGTCTCGAAGATGGCCAAGTCGATGGTGGCCTTCCGAGGACGTCGATGACTTCGACGAGTACGATCCAGTGATCTTCTCGAGGAAGGAGACGATGTTGGCCTCCCGTGATGCGACGAGAGCCCGCTCCTAGTGTAACTCCTTAATTTTTTTAAAATTATTAAATTAAGGATTTACAAATTGATTGTGTTTAGTTATATTTCTAAATGAATTAATATTGTTATTATTAAATCAAGTAAATTAGATATGACATATAGATTAATAATTAATACGATAAATGTTGATAGGTAATTATTATTATTGATTTAAGTACAAACTGCTACTTGTAATAAAAGGTTTAGATACGTAAATAAAAAATTATCTATGCATGGTGTTTTGGGGCTTGGGAGTAATAAGTGTTAAGTTGGGGGAGCTTATTGCAAAGTTACCATTCCTAACCTTTTTCTTTAAACCAAATACCAGAGGGGAGAGAGAGAGAAGCTCTCAACATTTAAAATTTTTTATGTAACCGTTCCCATCATTTCTGCTCAATTCGTTCCCACGCCCATCATATTCTCTTCATCTCCTTTCTTTACATAGACCTCATCCCCTTCACGAATTTTTCACTTCACCATCTCGGCAAAGCCTACCGAATCCACCATCTTTTCAATTATGGTTTATTGTTGTGACATTTTGGGTTGGCAATATAGTTGTGTTTTGAATTTTAATCAAGTTCATTTGTCTTGAATGGCTTGATCTATAATCAAGTCATTTATTATTTTGTCATTCGATCTATAATCAAATTATTATTTTGTCTTTAATATTTCTATTAGCTAAATTTATACATATAAATAAACTAGTGTTTAGTTATTATTAAATTTAAGATAGATTGTAGAGTATTTGAATAAGGGTTAAGGGTAGACGGAGTAGTTTAGACATTATCTAGAATTGAAACCTAAGTTGTATCCTCTTTTTGAACACAGCAAGAGGACACGGGACATTATCTCTTCTTAGCTAAATACCCTATCTTGGAGAAGGCAAGTACACTACAACTTTACGTTTTGTTCATGATTTCTAGTTACATAGTAGACTTTCATTACATGTTTCTTACTTTTTCTACAAGTAGTTCCTTACAAGTTTCTCAAGTTGTATTTAGTATTCCTCAAGTTGTAGTTCTTACATGTTTCCAAGTTGTGTTTTTCTTACACTTGCATGGGTTGGGAAAAAGTCTAGTTAACATGTGATCAAAGTCCGTAGTGTAGTACATGTATCCAAGATTGACTACACCTCTTGCACGTGTAGTCAATACCGTACCCCCAAGTTGTCTATTTTTTATATGTTACATGTTCTCCTATTATAGCCGATCACATGTCTACTATCTTTTCAAATCATTTTACATGTTTCATAACACTTGACATATTTCAACTGCTATTTTTTGTTGCAACTACATTTCTCTTGTAGTCTTTTCCTTATTTTTCATGTCTTCCATACTGTCAATTCCATGTTGCAGTAACTGTAAGTTGTAGGTTTGTACTTTGCTACTTTCCTGATTGGATCATTGCAGGTGAGTTGACCGAGGAGGAACTTATGTTCACATCTTACTATGGTCGTACTACGGATTTAGCTCACATCCCAGAGGATGATCCTGCTGGGGAATACCCTATAGCTTAGCTTACATTTCTTATTTGAACTTGGTTTGTAATAATTAGTTAACATTCTTTTGGACTGGATTTGTCTCCAGTTTACTTTAGCTTTGAAAATGTAACTAAATGACATCTTTGTGACATATTCTAGTTTATCTCGATATAGATGATGTGATTAAACTGATTCAATATACATATCATTTTGAAGATAATTAGAGGTTTAGAACAGCTTACGCTGTGTCTCACAGCGTAGGCTAGATGTGTCCGACTCATATCCGAATATTTGGAAGCGGGTTGTGACATGTTTTTAGTGGTGGCCTATGCATGTCCGCTTAATAACACTTAGGACATAGAGTGTTAATTAGGGGACTTGTTAGATTAATAAGAATCATCACAAGATAGGATCGGTAATATATACTTAGGATTATTATCTTGAGTTCTTCTGCCTAGATAGATGACTTATTTGTTCCTTGCATTCCAGAGAATATTGGCTTCGCGAGAATCTGAGGGAGAGGCTACTTCTACTCTCTATGTAGTGCAAGGAAATGAACAACCTACCCTACAACCTGGCAACCCTGTTATCCTTCCATTTATTGACCATATCATCGAGACTCCCCATACTCACCTACTCTTCCACCTGTACCAGGTCTTATCCCAGCACAGGCTACTGTAACCTTAGACGGGAACCAACTTCTTAGTTTATTTCAGGGGTTCCTAGCGACCCATCAGTAGCAGACTGCCCTGCTCAGACAGAACCTATAGCGTACAGCTACCCCACCACCTGGAGATCCTCAGCTTCGAGTCGAAACTGTGCAAGACTTTATGAAGCTGGGACCAAAGGAGTTTGCGGGAACCGAGGGCATCATCTATGCCGACGACTAGTTAGAGGCTTGCGAGAGGAAGATCAATGGAGGTAGACTGCCCGACGACCTCAAAGACGAGGCAGTGGGGTTTCTGATGACAGACTTAGCTGGAACTTGGTTCATAAATGAGCCGAGTTTTACTACGTGAAGAGTCACATGGGAGCAGTTCAAGACTCTATTCAAGAGGAAGTTCTTCTCTGCTACGGCCAAGGAGGTGCTGGGACGTCAGTTCTAGAACCTAGAGCAAGGGAACCGCTCGTTGAGGATTACGCTGTAGAGTTTAGCCGTCTGAGACGTTTTGCCCCAAGCTTAGTTGCAGACCCTGAGGACATGGCGAGTAGGTTCCGCTACATATTTTCTCCAGAGATTGGCGTTCTACTAATGACCAATGGAACGATGAGCTATTATCAAAGCCTGGAGGTAGCGTGGAGTTTAGAGGGTCGTCTGGTGACCAGCAACAAGAGGCCGTATGCCAGCACCAGTCACTTTGAGGGCCCTGCCAAGCGCCCTGCATTTCAGCCAAGATAGTTTGTACTTCCGCAATAGCAATATCGACCACCTCTTAGGGCACCAGTACCCCATCATCAGAGAACAACTCCTGTTATATGCACCTACTATAGGAGGCCTGGTCATGAGCATGTTGTCCGCAGGAAGAGACTTGGGCACTATCTCGCATATGGATATCCTACACATCAGCTTCGGGATTGCCCAGCAGTTATCAGGATGGGAGCTTCAACACCACCAGAACATGATGCACCCCAGCCTAGAGCACTGCTCCCAACTCAGTACCAGAGGTTCGGGCAACAACAGCAGCAGAGAGCGGCTCAGGGGAGAGCCTATACTATGGCTATTGACTTGAATCAGGAAGAGCTTTTCTCTACTATGCTTCCTTTGGCCTTGCGCCTGGTCCTCACTTCGCTCGCCTTGGACTTTCTTTCATCGGATATGGGATCGAAATTGGCTTGAATTAGGGAAAGAAGAAAGAGTGAGCTGAGTTGCATGTCCTTTAAGCAAAGCATCAAGTGAGAGGATACGATCAGCAGGTAAGAACCGACCAGGCAGCATAAGAAAGCTCCTTCCTGTATTGAGGAAGAAGGTAAGCCCAAATACGATTTACTCGACTAAGAATCTGATAGGCGGAAGAATCACAGCTCGACTAGTTGATGATGGAAGAGAAGAAAGATGCGAACTTTTATTTTTGCTTTTTTTGCACTAGAGCCAGTACTAGAGATAACACCGAAGCCAGAGCAGGAACTAGTAGCTGATGTCATCACAGGTCTTATTTCACTACATTCTTATTCAGCTACTACTTTATTTGATTCTGGTGCTTCACATAGTTTTTTTATCGCTTGAGTTTGTACATAGACATAACCTTATCACTAGACCTACTAAGGGAATTGGTAGAGTTATGACTGGAGGGGGAGTAGTATCCATTAGTGATATGTATAGTTGCCCTATCATCCTAGCTAAGAGAGAGTTTAGGGCACAATTCTTTGTAATGCCTCTTCTCGAGTACGATGTTGTACTGGGAATGGACTGGCTTAGTGACTCACATGCAGTCATATATTGTTTCAGGGGTAGTATATTATTCAGTCCTCCAGGAAAGGAGGAGTTAGAGTAAGAAGAGTTATGCCAGAGATTATGGACGAGACCAACTTTGCTGCTACAGTTAAAGAGCAAGTACCTCCCCATCCTATCATCACGGAATTCATAGATGTCTTTCCAGAGGATCTTTCAGGCCTTCTGCCTAACAGAGATGTGGAGGTCTCTATATATTTGATACCGAGATCAAAACCGCTATCTCAGAGCTGTTATAGAGTAAATCCCAAGGAATCCAAAGAGATGAAGGACCAGATCGACGAGTTGTTGAGCAAGGCTTCATCAGATCCAGAGCGTCGCCATGTGTCACGCCCCAGAACCAGAATACTGGCAAGTAGGGATGGACCAGGCCAGCTACGTATACCAAAGTACTCCAGTACTCCGAAATAACGTATAAGTTGTATAGATGGGGGTCTCTACTACAATCCAACAGGCATTCCTAGGTCAAGAATCCTAGATATCTCAATCACATGCAGTAAATAATGTACAGGAAGTATGATCATCTGGAATATAAAATAATAAAGCGTCCCAAACCATCGTATATCAATGATCATGAAGCTAGTAATAAAGAGTGAAGAACTAGTAAGAGTAATAGTCATAGATGATAAGCTCTAGCTATAGTCTAGAATACGTACATCATGTCTAAACCTGTAGGTTAATGTCAAGTCCAAACACGAGCTAAACAAGTGCTCGGTAGCGAAAAGCCTCAAAAAAATAATGTACATAACTAGTGGGCGATAAGAAGGAACCTACTCAAGTACTCTGGTGCTCTGGGTAATCACCAACGAGTGGAAGGGACAGAAGATCCTCGGGCATCTCTACCATATCTGGCCAAACAAAACCAGTGGGATCAGACCCCCAATAGTAAGTACCACAAAGGAAGCCAAACTATGAACTAAAACCAGCATGCAAATCATAGCAACTCTAAAGTAAAGTAGTAAAAGCAGGACAAGAATAATATAAAGGTACCACGGGAATATGAAAGAAAACTAGAAAAATATAAGGGAACAACATGTGAATATACAGGGTATGTAGCATGTGATGAAACCGAGCATGTGGGACAAGTGGTAAGGACAAGCATGCGAGACATGTAGTAAAATCAAGACTGTAGCAGAAATGATAGCATGTGAGAAAATAGCAGAAAGCTAAGAACTGCAATAAGATAAACTAGAGCAAAACTAGACTAAACAGGAATGAACTCCATCAATCAATCACGGCCAAGCAACGAGTACGGCTTGATACTTTAGCTAACTAGGGTTGTCAAAATCCTAATTACTAACATATGTAAGTTTGAGAAATTCAATTGATCCAGTTACCTGTCCTGTAGACTACCCGAATAATCCAAGCCAAAAGAAAAAACAAGTATAGCAGACACACCGTAGTAAGATATGTGTGTCCTAAGGAGATGCCACACTCGACGGTGTGCGGAAAGTGTGCTTATCATGACAGATAGCTCCAAATCCCTAGTGTGTGTGTGTGTGTGTGTGTGTGTGTGTGTGTGTGTGTGTGTGTGTGTGTGTGTGTGTGTGTGTGTGTGTGTGTGTGTATATATATATATATATATATATATATATATATATATATATATATAAGACTTTGAAACAAGGGGTGCATGTAACCGGAAAAATATCACCTCCCAATGATCTAGATAATCAAGCTATTTGTATAATTCCTAACATTTTCATTCAGGATTCCGGGTGTGGCATTCCACAAAGTCCATCCTAGACATGAGACATGTGAGACTAGACAAGACAAGCAAGAACGTGCACTATAACAAGCCACAACAAGATATGACAAAATCAAGACAAGCATCAAGACTGTGTGCGCTACGACGAGCCACTAAGGTAACTGGACTTGTACTGGAATCAAGAGTGCACAATGACGGGCCACTATCTAGTGAGTTAGGAAATGACATGTACAAGAGTGCACCACGACGGATCACTATCAAGTAAGTATTGAACATGGGATAGACTGTAAAGTATAATAAATCTGGGAGGACATAGCAATACATAGTGAGTATAGAAGAATATATGAACATAAGCTAGTGTCAAGGGTATATAGGGCGTACAATCATTCTCTAAGTATACAAGGTCATCTAATCATGTTAAGAATTCATTACAATCGAAGAAATTATCAAAAAAGGAACAAAACGGACAGAAACGGACAAAAGCAAACAAAAACAACCTAACCGGATCATCCGGCGGATTACTGCGGATTACCGACGGATTTTCCGAAGTGTCACAGCAAGTTTAGTGGTGCAAGTTCGGATTTTCTGACGGATTTTCGCAGATTTCCAACGGATTTTCCGAACCGTCACAGAAAGTTGATTCTTGAAAACTCAAAACTTGTTTCGGCCATAGAAATTTTGTTTTAAATTGAAATTCGGATTTCAAAAATCAAAATCACATGAAATTTAATTTCCTACAACATTGGAGTATTAGTTTTCACAAATTCAAAGATTTGATAGATCAATACCTCAAAATACTCAAAAAGTAGGTTTTCGAGAAATCGAAACGGGTTCCGATTTCCACCAAACTCAAAATCTATGTATACAAGCTTGGTGAGGACCTCATATATGCATATGTGACCAGGATCCATGATGGTAACACCGGTATCACTCTTGATACCGAGTTTTCTACTAAGTCAATATTAGATTTTAACAGAAAATCAAATCCAAGTTTTAACCAAATTTAGAAACATACATATAGACGAGAATCACAAGGAAAACATTCTTAACAAAATGAGTTTAGAACAATTCTAAGCATTTAATACCAAGGAGAAAAAAAATGACAATAAAATAATATTGTTCATGAATTTGGCAAGATGTACTTGCCTAGGTTAAGCTCCAAGCCTAATCTTCTACTTCTCCTTCTAGGGGGTTAGACACCACACCCAAGCCTCAAGGCCAAGCTCTTGGCAAGCTCCAAAGGGGAGAGAAGAGAAGAAGAAATGAAGAGAGAGTGAAAGAATGAAAAGAGAGAGGAAAGAGAAAGTGAAAGGGTATATGTAGAAAGGGGAATTAATTTTGACCATTGGATGGTGATCCATGTCAAAATCTAAGTCAATCATGGCCATTCAAACAAAACCAAATATCTATTGGGTAAAAGGGTGCATCTGCACTATTCACGAAAATATCTAAATACTATTCATTAAAATATCTAAAATACTATTTACGAAAATATCGAAAACACTATTCATGAAAATATCTGAAATCAAAAATATCTAAAATGTGGAATATCTGCCCGGACGGTTTGCCGTCGGTATACACCGGTATACTGGCGGTATGACGGTCAAGGATAAAATTTGTAAGTTGAAAAAAAATTAAAGTGTTCCGAAAACCAAAAAAATACGAAATATACTGCAAAATACGTATCCGTATATAAATATCGATACTGTGAGACGAGTCTCACAACTTTCCCCTCCTTAGAAAAATTTCTCAGAATTTTCTAAAGGTAATCAAAAGCAAGCGAGAAATCCAAGAAAACATGCTATCAGGATCAAGATGGGAAACTCAAAAAGCATGAAATTCAACAAGAGTAATGTACAAGAAATGTAAAAGCAATTTAAATATACGAAAACAACAACATCATGTATTCCTACAATCACACTCAAAAGGTAGAGCATAGATATACGAATAACTATACCTCATGAGTCAAACAGATATGGGTAACGAGCTCGGATATCATCATCGCGCTCCCAAGTCGATTCGTACGGTGAGTGATGATCCCAAGAAACATGAACTAATCGAATAGTCCGGTTCTTGAGAATCTTTTCCCTCTGGTCCAAAATGGATACGGGACTCTCCTCATACGATAGGTCGGTACCAACGACCAGCTCGAAATGATCTAGGATATGGCTCAAATCCGGAACATACCGACGCAACTGAGATACATGAAATACGTCATATACCTCGCATAGCGACGGCGGAAGAGCAAGATGATTGGGCAAAAGATATGTATCATATCGTCTTGCTCGAGAATATCGAACAACCCAATATATCTAAGACTAAGCTTTTCCCTTACGCCAAATCCAATGACACCATGGGCAGGCATAATCCAAGGGAATACATGGTCATCGATTGAGAACCCAAGAGAACACCATAGCTGAAAACCCCAAAGATGATGTCAGTCCTAAGCTACTCTGATATCTGATCTACCTGACTACTCCAACTGACTGAGCAATCATCTCTGGACCAAGCATCTGCCTCTCACCAATGTCATCCCAAGCTAGGGGTGACCTACATCTTCTATCATACAAAGCCTCGAAAGGTGCCATCTGAATGCTCACTTGGAAGCTTTTGTTGTAAGAGAACTCCACCAGATGTAAGTGATCCTCCCAAGAACCACTGAAGTCAAGAGTGCACGATAAAAGCATATCCTCCAAAGTCTTAATCGTACGCTCTAACTGACCATTTGTCTGAGGATGGTATGCTGAATTGAAACTCAAACGGGCACCCAAACTTTGCTGAAGACTCTGTCAAAAATGAGAAGTGAACCTGGAATCCCGATCTGAGACTATGCTAACTGGCACCCCATGCAGTCTGACAATCTGCCTCATGTACAGCTCGGCCAACTGTTTTATAGACTGACCAACTCTAAAAGGTAGGAAGTGGGCAACCTTCATGAGTCGATCTACTATAACCCAAATTGCATCTCTACCAGTCGGGGTTCTAGGAAGACCAGTCATGAAGTCCATAGTAATATGATTCCACTTCCACTCCGGGATCGGTAAAGGCTGAAGAAGTTCGGCTGGTCTCTGATGCTCAGCCTTGACCTGCTGGCAAACCAAGCACCGAGAGACAAACCGAGCTATCTCCCTCTTCATACCATTCCACCAAAAATGCTGACGAATATTACGGTACATCTTTGTCCCTTCTGGATGAACAGAATACTGAGAACTATGGGCCTCCGACATAATCTCCTGTCGAATATCTCCACTCGGCACACAAAGACGACTCCCAAACCGGAGTGTCCCATCCTCATGGATGCACAACTTTGAATTGTGCCCTGTCACACACTCTGCTCTGAGCTGCTGAAGCTTGGCATTTCCTGACTGTGCTGCTCTGATCCTCTCCACAATAGTAGACTGCACCTGTAAGCCCGCTATCATAGCTACCTCACCAGGTAGCACTACCTCTATGCCCATCTCCTGAAGATCCTCCTGAAGGTGACACTGCTCCGTCAAGAAATAGACTCCGGGTCTCCTGCTCAAAGCGTTTGCAACGACATTTGCCTTCCGGGATGATACTGAAGATCAATATCATAATCCTTCAGTAGCTCAAGCCACCTCCTCTACCGCATGTTCAGATCCCTCTGGGTGAACACATACCTCAAGCTCTTATGATCAGTGAAAATCTCCACTCGATCACCATATAGATAATGCCTCCAGAGCTTGAGGGCAAACACAACCGCGGCTAACTCAAGATCGTACATCAGATAGATCTTCTCATGGTCACAAAGCTGCCAAGACGCATAAGCTATCACTCGTCCATGCTACATAAGGACACAACCAAGTCCCCGGCCTGACACATCGCAATATACTGTGAACCCACCTGGCCCGACGGGTAATGTCAGAATAGGAGCTAAAATCAAAATCTGCTTGAGTTTCTCAAAAGAAACCTGATAAGCATCTGACCACTTGAAGCACACATCCTTACACGTCATCCGAGTCAAGGGTGCGGAGATCCTAGCAAAGTCTCCCACAAACCGTCTGTAGTAGCCTGCTAATCCCAGAAAGTTGCGTACATCTGAAGCTGTACGAGGTACTGGCTAACACTTGATAGCCTCTACCTTCTTGGGGTCCACCTCAACACCACCTCCGGCAATAATGTGACTCAAGAAAGAGACTCGATCGAGCCAAAAATCACACTTGCTGAACTTCGCGTAAAGCTGATGGTCCCGAAGAATCTGAAGAACCACGCGAAGATGCTACTCGTGCTCTGCCACAGTCCGACTATAGACCAAGATATCATCAATAAACACAATCACAAACTGGTCTATGTGGGACATGAAGATGCGATTCATGAGATCCATGAAGATAGCTAGCGCATTGGTTGCTCCAAAAGACATAACAAGGAACTCCCAATGGCCATATCGAGATCTAAACGCCGCCTTGGGTATATCCTGCTCTCTGACTCTGATCTGATGGTACCCAGACCACAAATCGATCTTCAAAAACACAACCGCTCCACTAAGCTGGTTGAACAAGTCATCTATCCTGGGCTAGGAATGCTTTTTCTTCACGGTCACCGTATTAAGCTGACGATAGTCAATGACCATACACGATGAACCATCCTTCTTCTTCACAAGAAGGGCTGGAGCTCCCTAAGGTGATGCACTGGGACGATTGAATCCCTTGGTCCTAAGCTACTCAATAGACTGATACAACACCAACAACTCTGAAGGAGACATCCTGAAGACTCTCGCTGACACTGGCTCTAGTCCCGGAACCAAATCAATATAATACTAATCTCCCGAGCTGAAGGCAAACCCAGAAGCTCATTGGGATATACTTCTAGAAACTCACAAACCACTCTGGGCAACTGCACCTCCTCTGGAACTGACATCAGTAAGACCACTGAAGAAGACTCCACCTCGTTTCTTGAGAATGAGAACTTCTCCCTACCATGAACACGAAAGATAACCTTGCCAATATGGCAACCTATTAAAGTGTGTCAAGCACTCAACCAATCCATACCTAGGACGACATCATAATCGCCCATAGGAAACCCTATCAATCTAGCGGGAAACTCCCTCCCGCATACTATGGCTCTACACGAGGCATAAACTCGATCTACTCCCATAAGACGATTACCAATAAGTATATTCAACCTTACAGACAATGTCTCAGGCTTCCATCCAACTCGTGTCACAAATCGTGCAGATATAAACGAATGCAAAATACTAGAATTAAATACTGAAATTGAATGAGAGGGAATTAGAATGGTACCAGTAACCAACTCCCCTGCTGCTAATGCCTCCTCAAAGGAAATTGTGTAACCTCGGATATGACCTCTGGACACTGGATCCCTCTGATGCTGACCTCTCCATCTCCGAACCTGAGCCTGAGCCTGAGCCTGAGCATACTGCTGAGGCCTCTGCTGCTGGAACTGCTGAGACTGCATCGGTAATTGTCTCCGAGCCTGCTGCTGCTAAACTAGTACTGGCACCCCGAATTGCTGAACTGATGGCTGAAAGTATGCTGAACTAGTCGAACTCCTTCGAGGACAAGTCCTTATCGTGTGGTCTAATGCTCCACAAGCTAGGCACAAGCCCTGAGCCCTACGACACTCTGACAATACATGTTCTACCTTCCCACAATGAGAACATCCAACTGAAGTAGACTGCCTCTGCTGTTGAAGACGCGGCTGAGATGACTGCTGAAGGAAAGCCGCCGGAGCCGGTCCCCTCGGAGATCCAATCGTCAAAGCTCGAACTGTTGGAGTTGGTACCGACGACTGGAAAGATGATCCCCTCTAAATGCGAGACTTTTTCTGGCCCTCAACTTTATCCCCAATCCTCTGGGGTACATACTCATGCCTCATAGTCGCTCTTATTACGGCATCAAAAGTCTGGAACTCATGCTACTCCACTCCCAAGATGATCTCTGGATGAAGTCCCTGCTAGAACCTTCTCGTCCGATCCAACTCGGTCGCCATCATAGAAGGGACAAACCGACTAAGCCCCTTTAACTCCGCCGTATAACTATCGACGGTCATGCCCATCTGCGCTCGAACAACACCCTCTGGCTGCTCTAGCTGAACTGGCACTGCTGGCTGAACAGGGAGAACTGGCATCTCTGTCCTTGGGTCAACTCTAGACTTTGTCCCTGAATGCTGGGACTGATCCTTCATAACTGGCATAATAGAAGATTGCTGACATGCCATCGACAGAACCCAAATAAGATGGTCCGAAGGATTAAGAACAGTGCCCCTAAAAGTTAAAGGACACAACGATCAAGTCAAGGGAACAGAAAGGATCAACGATTAAAGCAGATATCAAGTCGAAGGAACATAGGTAGATTAAAATACGAGGGATATCAATAAATAAAATTTGTGACTGAGATAACTACCAGCAACCCCCACATATCTAATAAATCAGACCTACATTGGCCACCACTAAAATCTATGTCACACCCCAGAACCAGAATACTGGCAAGTAGGGACGGACCATGCTAGCTACGTACACCAAAGTACTCCAGTACTCCGAAATAACGTATAAGCTGTATAGATGGGGGTCGCTACTACAATCCAACAGGCATTTCTAGGTCAAAAATCCTAAATATCTCAATCACAGACAGTAAATAATATACAAGAAGTATGATCATCTGGAATATAAAATAGTAAAGCGTACTAAACCATCGTATATCAATGATCATGAAGCTAGTAATACAGAGTGAAGAACTAGCAAGAGTAATAGTCATACATGATAAGCTCTAGCTATAGTCTAGAATATGCACATCATGTCTAAACTCGTAGGTTAAATGTCAAGTCCAAACACGAGCTAAACAAGTGCTCGGTGGCGAAAAGCCTCAAAAGAATAATGTACATAACTAGTGGGCGAAAAGAAGGAACCCACTCAGGTACTCTGGTGCTCTGGGTAATCACCAACGAGTGGCAGGTACGGAAGATCCTCGGACATCTCTACCATATATGGCCAAACAAAACTAGTGGGGTCAAACCCCCAATAGCAAGTACCACAAAGGAAGCCAAACTATGAACTAAAACTAGCATGCAAATCATAGCAACTCTAAAGTAAAGCAGTATAAGCAGGACAAGAATAATATAAAGGTACCACGGGAATATGAAAGAAAACTAGAAACATATAAGGGAACAACATGTGAATATACAGGATATGCAGCATGTGATGAAACCGAGCATGTAGGACAAGTGGTAAGGATAAGCATGCGAGACATGTAGTAAAATCAAGACTGTAGCAGAAATGATAGCATGTGAGAAAATAGCAGGAAGCTAAGTACTGCAATAAGATAAACTGGAGCAAGACTAGACTAAACAGGAATAAACTCCATCCATCAATCATGTCCAAACAATGAGTACGGCTTGATACTTTAGCTAACTAGGGCTGTCATAATCCTAATTACTAACATATGCAAGTTTGAGAAATCTAATTCGAGTTACCTGCCCTGCAAACTACCCGAATGATCTAAGCCAAAAGAAAAATAAGTATAGCAGACACACCGCAGTAAGATACGCGTGTCCTAAGGAGGTGCCCCACTCAACGGTGTGGTGGAAGTGTGCTCATCATGACAGATAGCTCCAAATCTCTAGTGTGTGTGTGTGTGTGTGTATATATATATATATATATATATATATATATATATATATATATATATATATATATATATAAGACTATGAAACAAGGGGTACAGGTAACCGGAAAAATCTCACCTCCCAATGATCTAGATAATCAAGCTAGTTGTATAATTCCTAACATTTTCATTCAAGATTTCGGGTGTGACATTTCGCAGAATCCATCCTAGACATGAGACATACAAGACTAGACAAGATAAGCAAGAACGTGCACTATAATAAGCCACAACAAGACATGACAATATCAAGACAAGCATCAAGACTGGTGTGCGCTACGACGAGCCACTAAGGTAACTAGACATGTACTGGAATCAAGAGTGCGCCATGACAGGCCACTATCTAGTGAGTTAGAAAAGGACATGTACAAGAGTGCACCACGACGGTTCACTATCAAGTAAGTATTGAACATGGCATAGACTATAAAGTATAATAAATCTGGGAGGGCATAGCAGTACATAGTGAGTATAGAAGAACATATGAACATAAGCTAGTATCAAGGGTATATAGGGTGTACAATCATTCTCTAAGTATACAAGGTCATCTAATCATGTTAAGAATTCATTACAATCAAAGAAAATATCAAAAACGGAGAGAAACGGATAAAAGCAGACAAAAACAGTCTAACCGGATCGTCCGACGGATTACTGCGGATTACCGACAGATTTTTTGAAGTGTCACAGCAAGTTCAGTGGTACAAGTTCGGATTTTTCGACGGATTTCTGCGGATTTCCGACTAATTTTCCGAACCGTCACAGAAAGTTGATTCTTGAAAACTCAAAACTTGTTTCGACCACAAAAACTTCGTTTTAAATCGAAATTCGGATTTTCAAAAGTCAAAATCGCATAAAATTTAATTTCCTTCAACA
Source organism: Iris pallida (assembly GCA_029216955.1). Taxonomy (NCBI): domain Eukaryota; kingdom Viridiplantae; phylum Streptophyta; class Magnoliopsida; order Asparagales; family Iridaceae; genus Iris; species Iris pallida. The sequence goes on along the minus strand of JANAVB010013999.1, from coordinate 14,500,132 downwards.
TGGGAGTATTAGTTTTCACAAATCCAAAGATTTGATAGATCAATACCTCAAAATACTCCAAAAATAGATTTTCGGGAAAATGAAATGGGTTCGATTTCCACCAAACTCAAAATCTATGTATACAAGCTTGGTTAGGACCTCATATATGCATATGTGACCAGGATCCATAATGGTAACACCAGTATCACTCTTGATACCGAGTTTTTTACTAAGTCAATATTGGATTTTAACAGAAAATCAAATCCTAGTTCTAACCAAATTTAGAAACATGCATATAGACGAGAATCACAAGGAAAACATTCTTAACAAAATGAGTTTAGAACAATTCTAAGCATTTAATACCAAGAAAAACAAAAATGACAACAAAACAATATTGTTCATGAATTTGACAAGATGTACTTGCCCAGGTTAAGCTCCAAGCCTAATCTTCTACTCCTCCTCCTAGGGGGTTAGACACCACACCCAAGCCTCAAGTCCAAGCTCTTGGCAAGCTCCAAAGGGGAGAGAGAAAAGAAGAAGAAACGAAGAGAGTGAAAGAATGAAAAAAGAGAGGAAAGAGAAAGTGAAAGGGTATATATAGAAGGGAGAATTAATTTTGACCATTGGATGGTGATCCATGTCAAAATCTAAGTCAATCATGGTCATTCAAACAAAACTAAATATCCATTGGGTAAAAGGGTGCATCTGCACTATTTACGAAAATATCTAAATACTATTCATCAAAATATCTAAAAAACTATTTACGAAAATATCGAAAATACTATTCATCAAAATATCTAAAATCAAAAATATCTAAAATATGGAATATCTGCCGCGGCGGTATGCCGTCGATATACACCAGTATACTGGCAGTATGACGGTGAAGGAGAAAATCTATAAGTTGGGAAAAAAAATTAAAGTGTTCCAAAAGCCAAGAAAATACAAAATATACTACAAAATACGTATCCGTATATAAATACCGATACTGTGAGACGAGTCTCACACCATGGGGAGCACCAGTTCCTTTTATGCCCAAGAAGGATGGCATAGTTCGAATGTTCATTGACTACAGGGCCTTGAACAATGTTACTATCAAGAACAAATATTCTTTGCCTTGGATAGACGATTTATTCGATCAGTTGAGCGAGGCGAAGGTGTTCTCAAAGGTAGATCTGAGATCGGGATACCACCAGGTGAAGGTGAGGGCTGAAGACATTTCAAAGACTGCATTCAACACCAAATATGGGCAACATGAGTTCTTAGTTATGCCTTTCGGACTCACAAATGCACCTTCTACCTTTATGAGCCTTATGAACAAGGTTTTTCATGAGTATCTAGATAAGTTTTTTTAGTATTTATTGACGACATACTTATCTATTTGAAGACTCCTGAGGAACATGTTGAGCACCTACGGATAGTATTGGAGATCCTAAGGAAGGAGAAGTTGTACGACAAGCTATCCAAGTGCGAGTTCTTCTTAGACCAAGTGGAGTTTCTTGGTCATGTGGTCACAGGAGAAGGTATTGCAGTGGATCCGAAGAAGATTGCAGCAGTCGAGATGTGGACCACTCCAAAGTCAGTTGCGAAGGTCAGAAGTTTTCTGGGCTTAGCTAGCTACTACAGAAAGTTCGTAAAGGAATTTGCAAAAGTGGCTGAGCCTGTGACCAAGCTGACAAGGAAGAATGAGGAGTACATCTGGACAGAGGAGTGCCAGGCAGCATTTGAGGAGCTAAAGAGAAGACTAACGACCACACCAGTATTAGCATTACCTTCGGGCAGCGGAAAATTTTCTATCTACAGTGATGCCTCAGGGAAGGGGTTGGGATACGTTCTCCAGCATAATGGAAAAGTAATTGCTTATACATCTAGGCAGTTACGGACTCATGAGAAGAACCAGCCTATCCACTACTTGGAGCTAGCAATAGTGATATTCACTCTGAAGCTGTAGAAATACTATTTATATGAAGAGCATGTAGAAATCTTCACAGACCACAAGAGCTTAAAGTATATGTTTACCCAGAAGAAGCTGAATATGAGGCAACGGAGGTTGCTAGAGCTGATGAAGGACTTTGACATTGAGCTTCAGTATCACCCTAGGAAGCTCAATGTCATTGCGAATGCACTTAGTAGATACCCGGTGGCTATGTATCTGACTATAGATAGACATCTACTGGAGGACTTGGAGAAGCTCGATATAGAGGTTATTCTACCTAGAGCAGAGATGCAGACGATGGGATTGCAGATTCAGTCCAGCCTGGTGGAGAAGATCAAGGAGACCTAGTTCCTCGATATTAGGCTTCGTCAACTTAGAGCACAGATAGATGTAGGACTTCTAGATGATTTCAGCATAGTCGATGATGGATCGTTGAGACATGGCACCCGACTACGTGTACCTGACAGCAGCTTGAGGGAGGAGATTATGCAGGAAGCTCACCAGTCGTAGTATTCCATATATCCTGGTGCCAACAAGATGTATAAGGACATACGGGAGCATATCGATAAATCGATCTCAGATGGTCATAAATCGATAATCGATTTATACCCCTATTCAGGTATGAATGCCTATCTCTATTAAAAATGGAGCTTATAGCTCATTTTTAATAGAAGGATAGTGTTTTCACGGGGATTATCTCGTTAGCCGCTCGTCGGACTCGCTATACTCTCTCTGTCATAACCTATCTGGTGGTACGATATAAAAAAGGACGTTGCTGGATTCGTTTTTTGATGCCTTATCTGCCAACAGGTGAAGGCAGAGAGGCAGAGGCCAGCTGGATTGCTATAGCCTTTACCCATTCCAGAGTGGAAATGAGAACACATCATAATGGACTTCGTCTCGGGGCTTCCTCGTTCCTAAGAAGGGAAGGATGTTGTCACTACCACTTTTCTAGAACAAGGATATTTTTGTCATTTCACAATTAGTGTATCTTTTTTCTTTTAATATGATGGTTGTACTTATTAGTAGGTTAGCTTATTCATTAGTCATGGTAGACCCCATTTAAATTGACTTGACCAACTAGTTGATAAATTAGACTCTAGTCATGACCAAGTTGGATACAAGCCTTAATTAGAACCAAACCACTTAGCCCACTTAAGGACCTACCTAATACTAAGTGTAAAGAAGAGTTTAGGGTTTGTCTAATGTCTATTTAAACACCTTTTTCCCCCCAAATGGCAGCCACCATCTCATTTAGGGTTTTCACCCATTTCTCTATCCAAAACTCATCCAGATTGTCTCCTCTTTCCTCCATTTGTTGGGCAAAGACTTGGAGGAGCTCAAGGAGGCTTGGTAGAGGCTTTAGCAAGGATTGGAAGGCTCTTTTTTCACCCATCTCCCTCAAATTCGTGGAGTTTGTTGTAGGCTACATTCTACATAGGTATAACCCTCTAAATTTCTATTTTCATGGTTAAAACTCATGCATTCATGTAGGAGACTCTACCCATGACTAGTAGGAGGTAGATTGAGGTTCTAATGAGTCCTTTTGTGATAGTTCTGAAGAGTTTAGTATCCATTTGTAGAGGACTACGAATTGTGACCCCAAAGTGTTTGGTGAAATGTCTCTTAGGACTTTTTTTGCTTATTTTTCAAATGTAATTATACAATATTGTTGTTAATAGGTTGTGTTTGATGTGTGCACTGTTTTATGGGTTTTGGAGATGGTTTAATAGGGTAATTTGATCATGGGGAGATCGGGCCTGTGTTCTGTCTACTGATTTGGGATTGTTGGTCTGTGCAGTCTGTATGTTTGAGTCTATAACATGTTCTTTCATATCCTAATCATCTAAATAGCTTAGCCTATCATCTGCATTCATGTCCCATGCTCAGATCTGGGAGCTTGGCAGTCGAGCATCACACACACACATCTGCTATTTAACCCCTGCATTTATTCATGTTCTGCACACTATCCTACATAGCATGTTCTGTATACTTGCATATAGCCAACTGCATTACCTTGCATAACTTGGCAGGTGCAGTCGAGCACTACATTCACAAATATTACAAATGCTACACTACACTATTACCTATCTGCCATGCCTCACAAAGACCACTGCACTTATCTGCAACACATTTGATTCACTGTACTACCTTCAACATATTCACTGCATCACATATTGCATTCATGTTTGTACTGCCCAGGTATGTCACTGCACCCATTTCCATTCAATATACATGTCTTGCAAACATTCATATCTGCCCTGTCCCAACCCATGTACCAGACCATCTTTTATGTCCTATCCTTAGGATTCATGTTGGTATCATATATGACATGTCTGTCCAACTAAAATTGTCCTGCACATTCGAAATAATATCCATTGACTCAGTTATTGCAACCATTAAGGTTCAGACATTAAATCCTAAGATCAGGGTTGATAGTATAGAGTTCAGTCCTTCAAGTATCTCCTTAAAACTTTAATGATGTAGACCATCCTATAGCCCTGCCCATATTTTACTTGTTCAGTTGGTTTGTTCATGCATACTTAGTAACAGTAGATACTTGGGTCATGGTATGGGTTGTATGAGTGTGTAGGGAAGAGTTTGGGTCTATAGCAGTGTGCTCTGGGGTAGAGGCTTGGGTTTAAGAGTGGCTATGAGTGTGTATATACATGTGAGGGAAGAGGTAAGGAACAACAGAAAGTAGCAGCAGTGTAATAGGAATGTAGGCTAGAAAGTGGCATGAGAGTAGTGAGCCATCCTTGCATCAATCAGTTGGAGAGTATGGGATTTAGAATTTATCATTAGGGAACTTGTGTCATATCATGTGAAGGTTAGTGTTAGTGCCTAGATTAAGGGACTAGCTAGTATCTTAGTAGGATACCTGTATGTATCAGAGAGAGAAGGATATTTGGTATCAGTTAGGAATATTAGTGAGTATCAGTTAGGCTATGGGGTATGTCAATTAGAGTGTGTTTGAGTGTCTAATTTTATGGGTAACCCTGTGCAGCAGTAGCAGATAGAGGAGAGGGCGGCTCAGGTTTGATTTGGATATTGTTCAGCCCACCACCTATAAGCATCAATCCTTGTGTAGCTTCATTGCATTTCCTTTGAATATTTGTGTAGCCCATGCCTCTGATTTGCCATGATTATCTCAATACATTTTGTCCCATTTAAAATTCAGTCCATGACCTGGGTTAGTGGTGTTCTCTGATACCAGTGGAGGTATCCTCATGTATCATAGATGAGGAATAATTGTCCTGCATCTATTATATGTTCTGTCCACTACAGTAAATATATTTGTTCAATCCTTGCATTTAGAGTTGTGTTAGCTCATGACCATTTCATTTGATTAGTTAGTTTGAGTGTATACATGTAGAGTTTGCCTATGGCCACTTGACCTGGTTCATCCCACTGTATGATTGTCCTGCATCCCCTAAAAGTGTACAGATAAGTATCATTTAGTTCAGTTAGGAGTTTTGCCAATCATTTCATTTCAGTTGCTGCATTTACCTCTTGCATGGGTTCATTCATCATATGTCGTGCTTCTTTTGTTTCATTGTGCTGTCTTTGGGTCTCCAAATCTCCTAGTTCACTGCATTTAAAAGCCCTGCACATGACCAAATGCATCACTGCATTCATGCAAACATTGGCCAACTGCAAACACTACACTGCACTTTAACATCTTTGACTGCATACACATTCATCATATCATTCACTGCATTAGCCTAACACTCCCTTGCATTTCAAATCACAGTAACTTCTTTACTACATTACCTTGTACTGCCTTCTTTACTGTCCATTGAGGACAGAACCTATAACCATGTGTTATACTTTTATATAGCATATATAAATATATGACATATATTATACCTTATATATTCATTATATATGTATTTGAGTCTTACACTATATGTATATATGTAGGTGTAAGGTATCTTAGAGTGTGGGTTAAGGTGTATGGTTGAGGGATAATGCATATACCTTATGGATATGTGTTGACCCTATATATATATATATATATATATATATATATATATATATATATATATATATATATATATATATATATGATACTAGGACATGTGTGATATTAGGACATGTTATGATATGTTGTAGGCCTATATATACATTACTTATATATATAGATATGTTATAGTCATGTGTGATATTCTAGGGTATGAAATATGGTATAGGTAGAGTTTGATTAGGTAGTTAAACTTTGACCAAGATTTGACCCCATAGTCTAGGTTGACTTAGTTGACTAAGAGTTGACCAGAGTTGACTTTGGGTTGACTTTTGACCTAGAGAGGCCTAGTGCATGTAGAATTCATTGTTTAATTCAATTATTCAATTTAGAACACATTGTAACATGTACTTCTCATAATAGGACATTGTGACTCCACCTTGGACATCGATCCTCATTTACAGCTTTGGACAACATGCGAGTACATTCTCTGATAGTTCTTTCATTTATTTGATGATTACTGTGATTCAGTTCTGGTATAGTTCTATTTGATTCTCTGGCATGACACGGATTGATATTTCTGGATCCATTGCATGCGACACACATACATTACTTGTCTAGCCTCTATTTCTGAAATCACTCACTTGAATCACCCTACTAGAATCACCTACTGGCATCACATTGTTCTGGTTGGACTTGTACTCAATTTACGTGGTGGGATATGGATTCACTTATACTTGTCGAGGCGGGAAAATACTCGAGTAGACATGTAAACAATCCCAATCATACTGGAACCACCCTACTAGTCTAATATGAAAGGATAGTCGTCGTCGCTAGGCCAAGCGTGACATGTCGTATTCACTAATGGTCTAATATGGAAGGATAGCCGTCGTACGCTTGCCAAGCGTGCGATGTGCCGTATTTACCCCTAGCCGTTTATATGTCGAAAGCAGTATTTCAAAACACACTGGTTTATGTCTTGTACTGGACTCACACTGGAATCACACTTGACTCATATTATACTGTCTGGATTCACATCATATTTATTCTAGTTTAGTTATCTCTATTTACAGTTTTCATTGCCATGCTCTCCTGATTCACTATATTTACTTTCCCCGTTCTTTAGTTAAAGTGTTGCTCTATTTCGTTGCATGTCTCAAATTTTTCATGTTCATCAAGTATTACTTGCTATTACTACTTTATAGTCTTTGTCATTTATTTGGATCTTCTAGAGAAGATGTGCTCGTTCCCATCCTGACTGGATACATTGACAAAATTTTACAGAGAACTTGGAGGATCCAGCTAGCCTTGAGGAGACACCAGTAGTACTTGGAGTAGACTGCTAGGACTGTTGGGTTATGTCTTTTAGTTTCTTGTTATGTATTTGATTCGTACTCTGTTTGGGGTTGATAAAACTTAGCTCTTTTAAATTTTGGTTTTGTATTAAACTTTGAAATCTTTTTATCTATTCCATATCATGCTATTATCTCTCTTAATTACTTTATGATTGAGTTGTATCCTTCTGAGATTGTCCTTCGTTTGGAGAGTATATCTTTATTGGATAGATATATTATATTGTGTTAGATGTTGATTAAGACCTAGGACAACGTTCTACCGCCGACACTACGGCATAGGCTGGACGTACCTACGGTCTCGTGCCCTTTCACTGGGTGCGGGTTGTGACAGATGCCATTTGAATCATAGTCGATAGACTGACCAAATCAGCTTATTTCATACCCTTCAAAGTGGGACTTTCCATTGAGAAGTTGGCAGAGCTGTATATGAAATAGATATTGTAGATTCATGGAGTCCCAGTGAGCATAGTGTATGACAGAGACAACCGATTCACTTCACATTTTTGGAAGAGCCTGCAGGAAGGACTTGATACTCAGTTGAAGTTCAATACTGCATATCACCCACAGACGGATGGGCAGTCGGAGAGAACTATACAGACTTTAGAGGACATGCTGCAGACTTGCGTGTTGGATTTCGACGGATCATTGGTGTCACGCCCCAGAACCAGAATACTGGAGAATGGGGGCAGACATAGCCAGCTACGTATACTGAAGTGGGAACCACCCCGATATACGGTCACGGCTGTCTAGATATATGGGGGTTTACTACAAGCCAACGGTCTCTATTGGTCATGAACAAGCCTAGTGTCTCAATCACAAGCAGGTAAGTAGATATCACAAGATGTATGATCATTAAATATACAATAGTAAGGCGTCCCAAACATTACATATTCAGCTGATCATGAAGCTAGTCTTTACAAAATGTTAGGACTAGCAAGAGTTTAGTCATTACATGATCAACCCTAGGATTTGTCAATCATGTATACAGCCCGTAGGCAGGCAGGAAGTAAATGCATCGAGCTAACAGGTGCTCGTCGGCTAAACGCCTCAAAAGAATAAATTTACAATAAAGTGGGCGAAACAAAAAGGGAAAACCCACTCTTGGCCTGGCGTCCTTCTAGTGGTCACCATCTGGCTGGAAACGCGGCAGATCCTCTGGAGCTGCTCCGAAATCTGGCCATACAAAACCAGCTGGGTCAAACCCCAGAACGAGCAAGTGCCACAAAGGGGCCACGAAATAAGAACAAAACCAGCAAATCAGCACAAAATATAATATGGCATAATAAAAGACAGGAATTAAAAGAAAGCATGACGGGGTGATATACGATGAGACAACCATGGGACCATTCAGATAGCCAGGTTACAACCCTTAAACCAAACAAGGACCGGGGTTGTAACCCTTCGTCTGAACAGAACTTGGAATTCTCACCATTTATCAGCAAGATCATAAGGTAAGAAATCAAGACAGAATTAACCTTGCTTTGGATCAAGACGGGACTAGATTGGTTATACCTCATTCAATCAATCACGGCCAAGCAAGTCCTACGGCTTACTACTTTAACTAGCTAGGGTTATCACAGGCCTAATTACTAACAAGATGCAGTGAGATTGTTCCACAGCCACAAGCCCTGCAGACCATCCAGGCTACCCAGGTCGAAAGTTAAGGGTTGAATTCAGGTGGGTACATCGTCCAGGAAACGCATGTACCCTTAGGTGACTTAGAGGTGCAACACGTAACAGTGCGCTGGAAATGTGCCCTACTCGACGGCAGGCTACAGATCCCAAGAGCGCCCAGGTAACGGGATTGCCTGTAGCTGTGTCAATCTCGTCATGACTAAGGTGTTATTCTAGTAGTTAACCTGAATCCATTTTTAATAGGCACTCCTGACCGTGGTACTCAGGAGTCCCATCCTAGACATGATGCAAGACTGGACAAGTAGATTTAACAAGCAAGCAAGAAGTACCACCCACGGTGTCAAGCAAGTCAGGTTACTAGTCAAGAGTGTACCCCATCGGGTCACTACCAAGTTATCAGGTTACAAGTCGAGAGTGCACCCCATGGGTCACTATCAAGTTATCAGGATACAAGTTGATCATGCTCAGTCACAAGTTACAAGATTCCATTTCAATTAACTGCCACCCCAAGAAGGATAACAAGAAACAAAATCCCAAAAGTCCGTGCCAAGACGTGTTGGGCCTAGTCAAGTTGTGCATGTGAGCAATCAAAATCTCAAAAGCTCCAATCATATCAAGAGAAAACCAAGTTATAAAGCTGGCACTAAGGCACTAGGGGTGTAGGTGAACTAGGGTGTGCCAGGAAATAGGCACACTAGAGTGCGCCTGGCCAGAAAAGTAGGCGCAGTTCGCTAAAGAGCGCCTGGCCAGAAAAGTAGGCACAGTTCGCTAAACAGCGCCTGGCCAGAAAAGTAGGCACAGTTCGCTAAACAGCGCCTGGCCAGAAAAGTAGGCACAGTTCGCTAAACAGCGCCTAGCCAGAAAAGTAGGCACAGTTCGCTAAACAGCGCCTAGCCAGAAAAGTAGGCACAGTTCGCTAAACAGCGCCTAGCCAGAAAAGTAGGCACAGTTCGCTAAACAGCGCCTAGCCAGAAAAGTAGGCGCAGTTCGCTAAACAGCGCCTAGCCAGAAAAGTAGGCACAGTTCGCTAAACAGCGCCTAGCCAGAAAAGTAGGCACAGTTCGCTAAACAGCGCCTAGCCAGAAAAGTAGGCACAGTTCGCTAAACAGCGCCTAGCCAGAAAAGTAGGCGCAGTTCGCTAAATAGCGCCTAGCCAGAAAAGTAGGCACAGTTCGCTAAACAGCGCCTAGCCAGAAAAGTAGACGCAGTTCGCTAAACAGCGCCTAGCCAGAAAAGTAGGCACAGTTTGGGTCTGGAAGCCAAAGTAGGCGCAGTTTGGGTCTGGAAGCCAAAGTAGGCGCGCCTGGGGGTCGTCTTCCTCCTCAAGCCGAGGAGAAGAACCCATGGGTTCCAAAACTTTGGAACGCCATAAGTCGGCCATCCAAGCTCCAAATCCGGACTTCCAAGGCTCTAACTTGGGTGAAATTTGATTCTCTACAACATAGAGACATCAAAACCCACAAAAATCCAACCAAAATAGATCAAAACCATAAATTTCCGAAAAGGGGCAAAACCTAGATCTAGGAAAATGGAAGCTCCAAATCACAAATTTTCAAATTCTAAAGTTGTTCCTAGTGGGCTAATCCATCTAATGAACAAATAAAACATGGGCTTTTGATCATGGCAAGGTGCACTTGCCTAAGGTGGAGGAGATGTGTTGAGGAAGAAGAAGATGAGGAATAAATGAAAGTTATGAGGAGAGAGAAAAAGTTGGTGGAATTTAATGGGGGTTGTTGGGTTGTCATGAGGGTGCAAGATAGCTAAAGGTGTTCTCATCCCTACAAAACCAAACCAAGCCATATTAAACCAACCAAACCAAAACCGAAAACCCGAAAAGCCGAACCAAAATCCGAATACGAAAATACGAGAAATATCGAAATACCGTAAGTTAGGAAAATTGAAAATATACGCAAAATCAAAATACGGGCAAAATACGAAATACGGGAAATGAGGGTGACAACTCTACCCACCTTAAAAGAATTCCGTCCTCGGAATTTAATCAAGGAGCTAGAGATTGCCACGACAAGCTACACTAATCACAGGCAAGCTACACTAAGCAGTTCAATCATACAATCATGCAATGCAAGCAAGGAAGGGAAGGCGTAAGGCATAAGAAAGACATTATACCTCACGAGTCAAACAGATAGGGATATCGCGATCGGATGTCGTCCTCACGCTCCCATGTTGACTCACCTAGAGAGTGATGACCCCAAGCAACACGGACTAACTTAATAGTCTTGTTCTTGAGTATCTTTTCCCTCCGGTCCAAAATAGACACGGGCCTCTCCTCATACGAAAGGTTGGTACCAACAACCAACTCCGAATGATCTAGGATATGGCTCGGGTCCGGAATATACCGTCGTAACTGGGACACATGGAATACATCATGTACCTCACTTAGCGACGGCGGAAGAGCGAGACGATAGGATACATCTCCTACTCGCTCTAGAATATCGAACGGCCCTATATACCTAGGACTAAGCTTTTCCCGCACGCCGAAACGAATGACGCCACGGTTAGGCGAGATCCTAAGGAATACATGGTCGCCGATAGCAAATTCTAAGGGGCGCCGATGAGCATCGGCCCAATGACGCTGGCGATCTTGGGCAACTCGAAGATGATCTCTGACCTTCCTGACCACTTCAACTGTCTGAGCAATCATATCTGGACCGAGCATCTGCCTCTCTCCAACATCATCCCATGCTAGCGGGGATCTATACTTTCTGCCATAAAGAGCCTCGAAGGGTGCCATCTGGATACTGGCCTGAAAACTATTATTGTACGAGAACTCCACCAGGTGCAGGTGATCCTCCCACGAACCACCGAAGTCAAGGGTACAAGATCTCAACATATCTTCAAGGGTTTGGATTGTGCGCTCTGACTGACCATCTGTCTGCGGATGATATGCTGAACTAAACTGAAGATGAGTCCCCAAACTCTTCTGTAAGCTGCGCCAGAAGTGAGATGTGAATCTTGAGTCCCTGTCCGAGGTAATACTGACGGGCACACCATGAAGCCTGACGATCTGCCTGAGATACATCTCTGCTAGCTGCGCCGTTGACTGTCCAACTCTAAATGGAAGAAAATACGCTACCTTGGTAAGCCTGTCCACAATAACCCAAATAGCATCTCTGCCAGCCGGAGACCTGGGTAATCCTGTCACGAAATCCATGGTTATATGCTCCCATTTCCATTCTGGGATCGGCAAGGGCTGAAGAAGTCCAGCGGGCCTCTGATGTTCAGCTTTAACTTGTTGGCAAACCAAACACCGAGAGACAAACCGGGCTATCTCCCTCTTCATACCATTCCACCAGAAATGCTGACGAATATCACGGTACATCTTCGTACCACCGGGATGAATAGAATACTGCGAACTGTGAGCCTCTGCCATAACTTCCTGTCTGATATCTCCACTGGGTACACAAAGACGCTTACCATGCCTAAGTGTACCATCTTCATGAATGCTTAACTCTGGCCTTCTTCCTGCTTCACACTCTGCTCTGAGCCGCTGGATCTTGGAATCTGCTGACTGCGCCATTCGGATCCTCTCAACTATGTTGGACTGAACCTGTAGACTGGCCATCAATGCCACACTGGTTGGAAGAACCACTTCAATTTCCATCTTCTGAAGGTCTGCCAATAATTCTGGTTGCGCTGTCAGGAAATAAACTCCGGCTCTGCTGCTTAATGCATCTGCTACAACATTGGCCTTCCCGGGATGATACTACAAATTCATATCATAATCTACCAGTAGCTCAAGCCATCTTCTCTGCCGCATGTTAAGGTCCTTCTGGGTGAAAACATACTTCAGGCTCTTGTGATCAGTGAAGATCTCCACTCTATCTCCGTACAAGTAGTGTCTCCACAATTTCAAAGCAAACACTACCGCCGCCAGTTCCAAATCATGGGTTGGGTAATTCTTCTCATGATCACGGAGTTGACGTGACGCATAAGCAATTACTTTCCCATGCTGCATCAAAACATATCCCAATCCTCTGCCTGAAGCGTCACAATAGACTGAGAATCCTCCGGTCCCATCTGGAAGGGTGAGGATGGGTGCCGTTATCAAACCTCGCTTCAACTTCTCAAATGATTCCTGGCACTCTGCTGTCCAAACAAACGGCACATCCTTGCGGGTCAACTGGGTCATTGGCGCTGAAATCCTTGCAAAATCTGAAACAAACCGCCGGTAATAGCCGGCTAATCCAAGAAAACTATGAACCTCTGCCACTGAGCTGGGTACCGGCCATGACTCTATAGCCACAACCTTCTGGGGATCCACTTCCACTCCTCCTCGGGTAATAATATGACCCAGGTATGAAATGCGATCGAGCCAGAACTCGCATTTACTAAACTTGGCATACAACTGATGCTCCCTGAGCGTCTGAAGGACGACTCTGAGATGCTGCTCATGCTCTACTTCACTCTTGCTGTAGACCAGGATATCATCTAGGAACACTATTACAAACTGATCCAAGTAAGGCATGAAAATACGATTCATGAGATCCATGAATACTGCCGGCGCATTGGTCGCTCCAAAGGGCATAACTAGAAACTCCCAATGCCCATACCTTGATCTGAACGCCGTCTTCGGGATGTCCTGCTCTCTGACTCTGATCTGGTGGTATCCTGACCGCAAGTCTATCTTCGAGAAAACTGAAGCCCCTCTGAGTTGATCAAACAAGTCATCTATCCTCGGAAGAGGGTATCTGTTCTTGATTGTCACCGAATTCAAGGTACGATAATCAACACATAGTCTAGACGTACCATCCTTCTTCTTCACAAGAAGCATCGGGGCTCCCCAAGGCGATCCACTAGCACGGATGAATCCCTTGGTCCTCAGTTCTTCAATCATCTTGTACAAAATCTCTAACTCGGAAGACGCCATCCTGTAGACTCGCTCTGATACCGGTGCTGTCCCGGGGATCAAGTCTATTGTGAACTCGATCTCCCGCTCTGGCGGCATTCCTGGAAGCTCCTCTGGAAAGACATCTGGAAACTCATCAACTATCCTGGGCATCTGCACTGCTGCTACTGCCATCCGCAATATTGGAGGAGAAGGCTCAACTTCGCCTCGGGAGAAGGAAAACTCTGGCTCGCCGGGAATACTAAAGACAACTCTGCCAACATGGCAGTCTATCCTAGCATAATGGTTCCTCAACCAATCCATGCCTAGGACTACATCATAGTCTGCCATAGGAAACTCTACGAATCTAGCGGGGAACTCTCTACCGCTAACTACGATCCGACACGAGGAAAACACTCGATCTACTCCCACAAGACCATTACCAGTAAGTATATTGAGCCTCACTGATAATGACACGGGCTCCAATCCTATCCGTGTCGCGAATCGTGCAGACATGAATGAATGCGAAGCACCAGAATCAAATAATACTGAAGCTGGAAATGAGTTGACGAGAATAGTACCTGCCACAACCTCACCTGGTGCAACTTCCTCCTCCGTGGCCATCATCATGGCCTGACCTTGACCTCTGGCTGCTGGTCCCCTCTGCTGGAAACCTCTCTGCCTATTCTGGTTCTGCGCTTGAGCTTGCACATACTGCTGGGGGTGCTGCTGCTGGAATGCTTGAGACTGAGGCGGCAAGGGCCTCGCAGGCTGATACTGCTGCTGCTGAACTGGCGCTGGGGCCGGTCCTCTCACTGAGGAGCTAGAAGGGTTGGATGCGGATGAACCACCCCTATTCGGGCAAGCCCCAATCCGATGATCTGCTGCTCCACAAGCCAGGCACAATCCCTGCGCCCTGCGACAATCTGCCACCACGTGCCCTGGCTTCCCGCAATGAGAACATCCCATTGCGGAAGTCTGCTTCTGCTTCTGCTGCTGCGGGTACGTCGGGGTCGAATGCTGAACCGACGTCACTGAGGCCGCCCGCCTCGGAGTTCCAATGGTTATTCCCCTAGCTGCCGGGGCTGGAGCTGACGACTGGTGCATCTGACTATGGGACCGCTTCCTGCCTCCGGTCCTGTCCACAATTCTCTGGGAGGTATACTCATGCCTCCTAGCCGCCTTCAAAACAGCATCGAACGTCTGGTGCTCAAACTGCTCAACTGATAACAAAATCTCTAAATGCAGCCCCTGCTGGAACCGCTGGGCTCTATCATACTCGGTTGCCACCAAGGTGGGGGCGAACCTACTCAGCCTAGAAAACTCGGTCGCATAGCCATCGACCGTCCTGCCTCCTTGCTTCAAGTTGGTAAACCTGGTCTGCAGGTCGTACCGAGCCACAGCATCAAAGTACTTCGTCTGGAATCTCTCCCGAAATACTGCCCATGAAATAGGGGCCACTAATCCTTCGGCCTGCGCTGTCCACCAGCTACGGGCAAGATCTAACAACTGCAGGCGCACCACTGCCACCTTCTCATTCTCAGGGGTCCTGGCTGCTTCTAGAATCACTTCGATATCCTGAAGCCATGCATCCGCGGCAACCGCATCCTCGGTGCCGTCGAAGAAAGGAGGGTTCAATCTCTTGAAACTGTTAGCCGCCTGGTTCCCTGGATGACCGCCTCTGGCCAAAGCATCTTGAGCTGTCTGGTGCAGAGCATCACTCCGACGATCCTGGGAAGCTATCAAGGTTCTGATAAGGCCTACTAGAGTACCATTATCTGGCTCTGCGGGCTGGACGGGCCGAACTGGTGACTCTCCTCCAGTTGGCACAACTCTGGAAGCCACCCCGGAATGCTGGGCTTGATCCCCGGGTTGCTGCCGATCCACAGGAAGTGCTCCACCTCTTCGATCGGTAGGACCGGGTACAGTGCCGCTGAAGAAGACGACACAGGGAACAATAAGGAAAGGACCAGGACAGATCATCGATATAAGCACAGGATCAGGGCAAGAATCCAGGGATTCAGAGGATACGAACAGAGATCAAGGACGAATACTGATTGAGACATCTATCTGGCAAACCCCCACACATCTTGATTTACAAGACCTGCATGGGCCACCACTTAAACCATGTCACGCCCCAGAACCAGAATACTGGAGAACGGGGGCAGACATAGCCAGCTACGTATACTGAAGTGGGAACCACCCCGATATACGGTCACGGCTGTCTAGATATATGGGGGTTTACTACAAGCCAACGGTCTCTATTGGTCATGAACAAGCCTAGTGTCTCAATCACAAGCAGGTAAGTAGATATCACAAGATGTATGATCATTAAATATACAATAGTAAGGCGTCCCAAACATTACATATTCAGCTGATCATGAAGCTAGTCTTTACAAAATGTTAGGACTAGCAAGAGTTTAGTCATTACATGATCAACCCTAGGATTTGTCAATCATGTATACAGCCCGTAGGCAGGCAGGAAGTAAATGCATCGAGCTAACAGGTGCTCGTCGGCTAAACGCCTCAAAAGAATAAATTTACAATAAAGTGGGCGAAACAAAAAGGGAAAACCCACTCTTGGCCTGGCGTCCTTCTAGTGGTCACCATCTGGCTGGAAATGCGGTAGATCCTCTGGAGCTGCTCCAAAATCTGGCCATACAAAACCAGCTGGGTCAAACCCCAGAACGAGCAAGTGCCACAAAGGGGCCACGAAATAAGAACAAAACCAGCAAATCAGCACAAAATATAATATGGCATAATAAAAGACAGGAATTAAAAGAAAGCATGACGGGGTGATATACGATGAGACAACCATGGGACCATTCAGATAGCCAGGTTACAACCCTTAAACCAAACAAGGACCGGGGTTGTAACCCTTCGTCTGAACAGAACTTGGAATTCTCACCATTTATCAGCAAGATCATAAGGTAAGAAATCAAGACAGAATTAACCTTGCTTTGGATCAAGACGGGACTAGATTGGTTATACCTCATTCAATCAATCACGGCCAAGCAAGTCCTACGGCTTACTACTTTAACTAACTAGGGTTATCACAGGCCTAATTACTAACAAGATGCAGTGAGATTGTTCCACAGCCACAAGCCCTGCAGACCATCCAGGCTACCCAGGTCGAAAGTTAAGGGTTGAATTCAGGTGGGTACATCGTCCAGGAAACGCATGTACCCTTAGGTGACTTAGAGGTGCAATACGTAACAGTGCGCTGGAAATGTGCCCTACTCGACGGCAGGCTACAGATCCCAAGAGCGCCCAGGTAACGGGATTGCCTGTAGCTGTGTCAATCTCGTCATGACTAAGGTGTTATTCTAGTAGTTAACCTGAATCCATTTTTAATAGGCACTCCTGACCGTGGTACTCAGGAGTCCCATCCTAGACATGATGCAAGACTGGACAAGTGGATTTAACAAGCAAGCAAGAAGTACCACCCACGGTGTCAAGCAAGTCAGGTTACTAGTCAAGAGTGTACCCCATCGGGTCACTACCAAGTTATCAGGTTACAAGTCGAGAGTGCACCCCATGGGTCACTATCAAGTTATCAGGATACAAGTTGATCATGCTCAGTCACAAGTTACAAGATTCCATTTCAATTAACTGCCACCCCAAGAAGGATAACAAGAAACAAAATCCCAAAAGTCCGTGCCAAGACGTGTTGGGCCTAGTCAAGTTGTGCATGTGAGCAATCAAAATCTCAAAAGCTCCAATCATATCAAGAGAAAACCAAGTTATAAAGCTGGCACTAAGGCACTAGGGGTGTAGGTGAACTAGGGTGTGCCAGGAAATAGGCACACTAGAGTGCGCCTGGCCAGAAAAGTAGGCGCAGTTCGCTAAAGAGCGCCTGGCCAGAAAAGTAGGCACAGTTCGCTAAACAGCGCCTGGCCAGAAAAGTAGGCACAGTTCGCTAAACAGCGCCTGGCCAGAAAAGTAGGCACAGTTCGCTAAACAGCGCCTAGCCAGAAAAGTAGGCACAGTTCGCTAAACAGCGCCTAGCCAGAAAAGTAGGCACAGTTCGCTAAACAGCGCCTAGCCAGAAAAGTAGGCGCAGTTCGCTAAACAGCGCCTAGCCAGAAAAGTAGGCACAGTTCGCTAAACAGCGCCTAGCCAGAAAAGTAGGCACAGTTCGCTAAACAGCGCCTAGCCAGAAAAGTAGGCGCAGTTCGCTAAACAGCGCCTAGCCAGAAAAGTAGGCACAGTTCGCTAAACAGCGCCTAGCCAGAAAAGTAGGCGCAGTTCGCTAAACAGCGCCTAGCCAGAAAAGTAGGCACAGTTTGGGTCTGGAAGCCAAAGTAGGCGCAGTTTGGGTCTGGAAGCCAAAGTAGGCGCGCCTGGGGGTCGTCTTCCTCCTCAAGCCGAGGAGAAGAACCCATGGGTTCCAAAACTTTGGAACGCCATAAGTCGGCCATCCAAGCTCCAAATCCGGACTTCCAAGGCTCTAACTTGGGTGAAATTTGATTCTCTACAACATAGAGACATCAAAACCCACAAAAATCCAACCAAAATAGATCAAAACCATAAATTTCCGAAAAGGGGCAAAACCTAGATCTAGGAAAATGGAAGCTCCAAATCACAAATTTTCAAATTCTAAAGTTGTTCCTAGTGGGCTAATCCATCTAATGAACAAATAAAACATGGGCTTTTGATCATGGCAAGGTGCACTTGCCTAAGGTGGAGGAGATGTGTTGAGGAAGAAGAAGATGAGGAATAAATGAAAGTTATGAGGAGAGAGAAAAAGTTGGTGGAATTTAATGGGGGTTGTTGGGTTGTCATGAGGGTGCAAGATAGCTAAAGGTGTTCTCATCCCTACAAAACCAAACCAAGCCATATTAAACCAACCAAACCAAAACCGAAAACCCGAAAAGCCGAACCAAAATCCGAATACGAAAATACGAGAAATATCGAAATACCGCAAGTTAGGAAAATTGAAAATATACGCAAAATCAAAATACGGGCAAAATACGAAATACGGGAAATGAGGGTGACAATTGGGGAATCATCTGCACTTGGTAGAGTTCTCTTACAACAACAGCTACCAAGTTAGCATTGGGATGACACCGTTCGAGGCGCTTTACGGACGACGATGCAGGACACCGCTTTCTTGGTATGATGTCGGAGAGAGAGTCATGCTCGGACCCGAGATGATTGTGGATGCAACGAACAAGGTCAAGATGATCAAAGACAGACCTAGGGTTGTCCAAGTCAGGCAGAAGCATTGGGCCGATAGCAGTCGAAGACCCTTGGAGTTCACTGCGGGCGATATGGTGTTTGTGAAGATATCTCCTACTCGAGGGACGATCAGATTCGGTCGAGGAGGGAAGCTGAGCCCCAGATAAATTGAACCCTTCACTATAGTTAGCAAAGTTGGAGAGGTGGCTTACTATCACGACCCGTACCAGAAAGTTCGGGCACGAGTACGTGGAAGCACGTCCAGCCTGAGCCGCAGAGTCGACGGCAGAAAGCTGTCTAATCCTCAAGTATATCCAATCCAACAACATAATGTAAATCAGGACATCCAGATTCTAACTCAATCACAAGTACTAGTAGGTATATATGAAATAGATATGACAAGTTCACAGAGTTCAACAATGAGAGTCAAATATAGTAATCCTCAAAATGAAGTACAACTCATCAAATGTTCGGACAACAGAATCCAATCAACAAAAAGTAAAAAATGTTAATTTAAACTAAGCAACCTCCAGTGGATAGTCTGCTACAGTTTTCTCTGCATCCTCCGATAAACCATGATCAGCCTCAGGTGTGCCATAACAAGTGGGACATCAGTGCTCTAAGTTATCGCCTAAAAATGTGGTTATCCAGTCAGAATTGGAGTAAGTACAATTCATGATCCACTATTCACGACATGATAGAAACTGTAGAACGTGTAATAGAGTAGAGAACAAAACTGAAATAACGGTAATCATGATCTGACGAATATGAAAATAGAAGTAAAACTAATCATGGCATGAAATCAAACATGTGACGTAAACAATATGAAATGCATAAGTCATCACTACACTAAGTATGTTTGAAATACCACGTTCTATATGTGATTGGGCTGAGGGATCTACATGGTCAGGCTCAATCATACGTGTAGTGTATGATTAGTTGTCAGGCACGGAATCACGGAATGTACAAGGTTTTGATCACATATATACTAAGGTATTTCGCGTTCGACTAATAATTATGGATTTAAATCATAATGTGAACAAGGTAAACACGGAAGCATGGAAAATACAGAAATCATGATATAGAATCCACAATACTAATCTCGTGTAAGAGCCGTGTCGATAATCAGGAATGTACATTTATAAGCATGAAATAGAGTAACTATCAGGAAATAAAAGCGATCATCATGAGTACTTGCCTCGGTTATCTGACATCGACGTGCGCGACAAGAACGTGTCGACATGGAAGGTATCACAGTCTAAACTCTAAAATAATAAATCCCAAATGTCCAAGATCGAAACAGATGTCTAGTTATCCCGATAAGTCTATGAAGCCGATAATTGATTTAAGAGATTGAACACAACGTCACAACATAGGAAAGCACGATTAGATTGGGCAGAAATTGATAATAGAAGAGAAATACACAGACCAAAATCTATAACTTATTATAGAAAATATTTATAATCTATTTATGGAAATATTTATACTATTTGGAACTTAGGTTTTCTACTTAGACAAAACTTTTACATTTTGAGAATACGCTAAGATATTATTTGGTAAATTTTACTTTAGGTTAAAGGTATTACAATAATATTAAATAAATCATTTACTCAAAATATTACAACTACTAATTATAATAGCACAAAATACAAATACTATTAAATATTTATACAAGCTATTATACATATAAACGAAATACATATATTTATTTTTGGAAATTATTTCTCATATTTTAAGAAGCTAAGTTTTACTAGTAAAAATATTGGAGATAGTTAATTTGATAATAAGGAAATCCTTTTAGGCTACATTTGGCAATTACAACTTATAGGTAAAAATATATATTAAGCAAAATCATATTTTAGATTTTCAAATCTCATTTTGAAATTAAAGTCTATTCAATTTAATATACATAACATAATATAAATAATGATAAAACTGTATAAATACATATACTTATTATACTATATTAATACACCAAAATATAGATCTATGGGCTTAAGGCCTAGCCAAAAATATAATAAAAATAGTTTTAAGGA